>OY728163.1:936642614-937267614 GCA_963277665.1 Viscum album | reverse complement strand
TAGAGATTCAAGGGGTTTTAACCACAAGTGGTCCCACCACAATAGGCAAGAAGATGAGGTTTAGACCTCAGGTGGGCCCCACCTCCATAACCTCTCATGGGAGGTTAAGGTGTGTTGGTCCCCACCTCCGACATCTACATGGAGGTTTTAACCAACTAATGAAATAATGTTCACACAACCTTATTTTTATTTAATTCATTCACTACAAACCCAAAAACTATCTTTTATTCTCGACCAACTGTTGTGGAGGTGAAAGACTTCCTACGCGAATATTGGCACTGGGAGTTCAAAAGTGCCCTCAGATTTCAATTACGAGGAATGGTTCGAACGTTATAAAGACCCACTAATATGTTCATTGAGCGTACTAGAATAAAACATTAGAAATTGATTCTAGGCACATCGGGCCTCAAAATAATATTCAATAAATTTTCACGGACTTCTAAAATTCCCATTTAATTAAAAAAATGACATTGAAATTTTGGGTCTTTACATTATCCCCACCTTAGGGATCTATGTCCTCGTAATCCAAAAATCTCACCTAAGTGAACATGTGGCGGTATTGAGCACGCATATGAGCCTCTCTCTCTCCTGTGCTCTCTTGGAGGTTCTCATGATTCTAGAAACACATACCAGAGGTATTGAACATACATGAAGAACCCAATCATGTCGATCCTCAATCTCCAATGGAACCTCCGAAATGTCTCCCCATTGTCGACATACAACTCTCCATGGTCTATAACGTGATAATGGTCGTGAACGTATCTCCTCAACTAGGATACATGGAAGATTTAGTGCACCCGATGCAACTAAGATGGAAGAGATAATTTGTATGGAACCTAACCAACTCTGCTGAGGACCTGAAAAGTTCTGATCAATCTCGGAGTTAACTTTATGCCTAGGAAAAATCATCATAAACCTCGTCGAGGTGATACCCGTAGAAAGAAGCGGCCACCATCATTGAACTACAGAGGTCTCCATCTTCTATCATAATATGACTTATCTTTTCTCTGTGTAGTATTCATCCGCTCTTGTATGATTTTCACCTTCTATGTGGTAGCTTGCACCATCTCTTGTCCCAGCAGTGCTGACTCCCCTAGGTTAGTCCAGCACGAGGGTGATCTGCAAGGTCCCCCATATAATGCTTCAAAAGGTTCCATCCCTATGGTGGAGTGATATCTATTGTTGTATGAAAACAACACCAAAGGTAGGTGATCCTCCCAGATGTGACCAAAGACGAGGACACAAGCAGAAAGCATGTCCTCGAGGGTCTGAATGGTCTGCTCAGTTTGGTGTTTGAGGATGGAAGGTGGTGCTCAGACGAAGTTGTGTCTCGAAAGCCTCCTACAACCCCTTCAATAGTAGGGATGTGAACCATGTTCCACGTACGGAGACAATAGAAGAAGGTACTTCATGTAGTCGCACAATCTCTTTCACATAGATGTTTCACAAGCTCTCTACTGAACCCTTCTCGCTTATCAGTAGGAAGTAGGCCGAATTGGTGAGTCGGTTAATAATCCTGAAAATTGTGTCATTACCCATAGATATAAGTAGAAGTCATGTCACGAAGTCCATGTATATCCTATCCCACTTCCAATCTGGGACCTCTAAAGGATGAACCAAGCCTGATAATACCTGTTTCTCTGCCTTCACTTGCTGACAAGTGAGGAACTGTGAGAAAAACTCTGCAACATCCTTCTTCAACCCCGGAAACTAGCGATGTTGCCTGAGATCCTGGAACATCTTCGACACTTCTAGATGTACCGCTTGAGGGGATGTGTGGAACTCCCTCGACACTTACTCCTGAAGTGACATTGGAACCATAGTACATTCTCTGAGGAAAATGACGCGCTCACCACCTTCAGAAAATCCATCAGGTTTCTGCCCTGTGGATATCTGAGCACCTCATGTATTTCTCTCAGCGTCTTCATGTTGAGCCTCCCAAACTCGCTAAAGGTGTGGGGGTGTGACTATGAGAGTCTGTATGAATTTTTCACCATCTCTATCCACAATGGATATCTACAAAGTATAAAGATTCTCTTTCTCTTGGTCTAACAGTTGTATACCAGAACTCCGGCTGACTGCATATGAAAAAAAATTCCCCTTCCCAGAAGTATAGACTATCTCAATGTTATAGTCCTTATGAAACTCAAGCCAATGTCGTTGTCTCTAGTTCAGGTACTTCTGAGATATGATATACCTGAAACTCTTTGGATCAGAGTACATGTCAAAACACTCGCCCATCAGATAGTGTCACCACATCTTGAATGTGAAGACCACACCTGCTAACTCTAGGTCATGGGTAGCATATTTTTTCTCATGCTATCTTAGATGTTGAGAACCTTATGTAATCACTGCTCGCTCCTACATCAGGACACACCAGAGTCCCATCCCTGATGCTTTGTAGTATATTACATACCTTACAACTTTCTCTGGAAGTCTCAAGATAGGGGTAGTAGTCAGCCTCTGCCTCATCTCGTGAAAGCTCTACTAGAATCTCTGAGACCAGACAAAGGGTTTCCCCTTCTTCTTCCAGGTTGATAGCGGTGCTGCAACTATGGAGAAATATGGAACGAATATCTGGTAGTATCCAGCCAATCCCATGAAACTTCTTACCTCCGTCACATTCTTGGGTGGCTCCAAAGCATGTACCACCTCAATATTCCCTAGATCTATTGTAACTCTGGCATTCGAGATGACATCTCCCAAAAAGTGTACCTCTCGGATCCAAAACTGGCACTTCGAGAGCTTACCATAAAGCTGCTGCTCTCATAGTGTGTCCATTACTACCTATAAATGGTAGTAATGCTCCTCCTTAGTAGTCGAGTAGATCAGAATGTAGTCGATGAAGTGTACAATAATGTGATCAAGGTATGGCTGGAAAATCATGTTCATGAGTCCTATGAATACTGCTGGAGTGTTTGATACTCCGAATGACATAAACAAGAACTCGTAGTGGTCGTACCGACATCTGAAGGACATCTTCTTCACATCCTCATCTCGAAGATTGAGCTGGTGATAGCCTAATCTGAGGTCTATTTTCGATTACTACCATGCTCTCTTCAACTAATCAAAGAGACTGTCAATCCTCAGGAGTGTGTACTTGTTCTTCATAGTCACCAGTATTAGGAGATGTTAGTTGACACAAAGCCTCAATCTTCAATTCGCTTTCTTGGCGAACAGAATTTGGGCTGCCCAAAGAGAATCACTGGGTCGAATGA
Organism: Viscum album; assembly: GCA_963277665.1. Lineage (NCBI taxonomy): Eukaryota > Viridiplantae > Streptophyta > Magnoliopsida > Santalales > Viscaceae > Viscum > Viscum album. The sequence continues at coordinate 937,264,396 of OY728163.1, read as the reverse complement.
ATCTCTTCCCATGCAAGCCCTCAAGCTATACCCACAACTCTTGAAGCTTCACAGGTGCCATCAGATATGCTGGTTTAGATATCGGTGTCGTCCAAGGGTACAGGTCAATATATTATTCCACCTCTCTTCGAGGAGTTAGTCCTGGGACATCATCAGGGAAAACATCCACGTACTAGTCCACCACTACAGGATAGCTCAGAATCTCCACACCAACTGCTCCGAGGGTAAGGCATGCCAACTAATTAGTGATCGGCTACACCCTCCTCTGAATACGTCTGTCTTGCACTGCAAAGTCTAAATTCTCACTGGTGAATATTAATCAAGTCTCATCCGTGCATACACACTACACTTTTCCTCTAATAAAGTCGATCAGATAATGAACTAAAGTTAACCAGTCCATACCCAAGATGACTTTGTAAGGCCTCATCGCCACTATGAGGAGATCGCAGCAGAAGATCTCACCTCCTAGAGTAATCTCACACTGTCAGAAACAGTGCATAATCATCAACTCTTCTCCCGTAGAAGTCTATAGCCATAAGGATTGAGCCATATGCTCTGTCAAAATCTCTGAGCTCTGAATGAGGGCAGTGTAAATAAAAGAGTGACTGGAACATGTGTCTATAAGAACCAAAGTTATGGTGGAGTAAACACAGACCATACCTCGAATCATCTCCAGAGCACTATGATCATAAGCCTCAGCTACCTAGAGCTATGTTATCCCATGTCTACCTACTCCCTAGGGTCAGGGTGGACATCCTGGTGGTGGTGGTGGTAACACCTTGTAACGTTATACACCGCCATCTGTGTGACCAGATCCTCTACCATGTCGGCCTATGCCCTACGGATCGACTCTATTGAACTTTTGCCTCTGTCTGGGAGGTACCTCAATGGTCTGATGATCATCTGAATAGTAGGACGGATACTCACGAGCGATTGACCTTTCCTGCCGCATGTGAAATACTTCATGTTCCTTGAATGAATGGCTCTGTATCGTGTGCCTCGCACAACCGAACCAAAGTCCTGAGTTCGTATACCAGATTGTCTGGTCCGCTTGGACCTCTGTGACATATGTCTTCTGCCAGATGCAGAAGACTCCGCACGTGATGCTCGGTGGTGGGACTTGTAATTTGTGACTGCACAACAAAGAAACTCTCCACTAATAGGGCTCACTCCAACACCCCTGCCTACATCAGGATGCTGAGGGAATCATCGAAGTACTGATCTCTCGCCAGAGCCCCTGTTTGAAGTTCTAGGACCTGATAAATGGGCCCCACACCATATCTGTGGAGTAGAGCGAGAGGTTGATGAACCTCACTGAGTACTATGTCACCATCATGCTACCCTTTTGTAGATTCAGTAGCTTATATATCCGCACTGCATGAAGGGTGGCTGGGACAAACTCTACCTGAAATAGGCTCTCGGTGTCTTCACAGAGTATTGTCACCGTGTAGTGCACTATGAGCATCATGCTCTACCATCTGCCTACTACTGAAAAAAGGAGACTCATGGAAAGGATCACCATATGGTCAGCTGGTGTTCCTTCAAGTCTAGAGACTCTCAACATAGCCTCCACCCATCCTCAGCTTCATGTGGGTCCGTCTCTCCCCTGAACCTGTGCAGCCTCTGGAACTGGAACTCGTGCAACGTGCTCAGGTGTCTTGTACTCTCTGTTCATGGGGCTGAACAGATGGTGCCTCTGCTGTGATTAGGCCCTGCAATGAGGCCTCGTCGCTTGGATGGATGCCATCTCGTACAAAGCCTAGAACCCTTACTTATTGTCTTAGTGGAGGCATAAGGTAAGGAAACATGTGCTCCGTTGTAAAAAAGTTATACCTAGTGAGTTGACTTAAATAATTTAAAGAATACTCTTCAAAAAACACACGCAATCAATGTTTTCATGTATTATGTCCAAAATTAGAATTCAAGGTCATGGTGTATGGATATGTCGTTCGTTGCACCAACACTGGACTCCCTAAACTGAAATCCACACTCAATACCTATAACATTATTGCCTCATAGAAAATATTAGAGTCATAATTTCTGTGGTAGAACTGACTCCTCTGATATCAGTTTGTCAGGAATCATCCCCCAGGCCCTGTACCGTGACTACCCCAAGCCCGCCTTCCATTGTCTAGGGGATGGCGACTTGCACCAAAGTCATAAAACCCCTAAAACTGGGAAGGAATTTCTTTTTTAACCTGAAAACACACACAACAGTGTACAATCATGATTTAAAACACTATGCAAAACTGTATAACAAAATATTGCTGAAAAGTAAGAGGGTCCGGAAATACAAGCCAAACTCTAATGTACAAGTACAACTGAAAAAGGGTAAAACAGCTAAAAGGTGAAAAGAAGCTCCTGGATCATCCACCATAGATCCTACCTGAAGGGTAGGTACAGTTAGCCTCCTCAGTACTCTATGTTTGTCATCCTCCTCTATGTACCAACATGTTGTATGGTCCACCTCCGGGTATCGTCGAGTCCTGATACTCTTAGCCTTAGTCAGTGTTGTATATCTTCTAAATCTAACACAACGAGGTGTGATCATATCCCATGCAGCGATGAGTATAACGATACTAAGAAAGGACCCTGAGACCCTCATGGTCTCTCAAAATCCACCAACAATAAACCACAGTGTAATAAATCAACAGATAACCCCACGTAGGTATATTCCCATACATATATGTAAGTTATCAAATAACCTATCTCAATCTTGACGTAAACACAAAAGTTACTGACTCATATCATAGAGGTATACAACTCACGTAGAGTGTTAGAGATGATTATATGTAGCCACTAAATAATCTATTATGTCGAACCCACACATGATTCAGGAATGGAAATCAAAACTATCAAACACACATAGGATTTAGGAATAGTAAACAGAGTTGTCAAACCAACACAAGATCCAGGAATAGTAGTCAGTGCTATCGAACCCACACAAGATCTTGGAATAGTAGTCAGAGCTGTTGAACCCACATAGGATCCAGGAACAGTAGTCAGAGCTATCAAAGCCACACAGGACCAAGGAACAATCGCCAGAGTGTCGAACCCACAAAGGATCTAGGAAAATTAGTCAGAGTGTAGCCAGACACATGGTTTCCTCACAAGTAAAATTGATTCCGGAAGGGTCCACTCCACAATCCAAGTGTCGATACATTAACTTCCATGAAGTGTCAAGAAGGATTATTTCAAATGTACTGACATTTCATATAGGGAAAAAAGAAACATTTCCTTTCAAAGACATAGAGGATGAGAAGAGAAATCCATTTACTAAAAAGTACACGGTGTGTTGGAATAAGGTGCATGCTGTGTATTCAGACCATGGGTACAACACGTGTGTAACTGCCCATGTCGAAAGTCTTATCATGTAGAAAAGTAAGTACATGGCATGCGGTATAGTTACATGTTGTTTCAAATAAACTAGGTTGGACTCCATGTATGTTGTCCATGTGCTCGTACACAGCCTCAACCTGTGTTCTCCAACCCATATAACTGGTAAACGGTGTAGCCCGTGTCATTGGCCTTTTCTGGCCATGTGGTGGAGTACATGCCTATGTATATCACCAAGTGTTCATGTGTTCCTCTGATACACGTTGAGTCATGTGTAGCCGCCTCTACCAAACCATGTGAACTGTATAGACCATGTTACTGGGGTCAAACATCGTGTGATTCGTGCCTGACACCAGTAAACATAACTATATAATTCTCTTACTACAAGGCGTGTCCTTCAGAAGTACACACCATGTATTCTAGAATATTCCAAAAAGGATGCTTCTGTCCAGTGCACCTCCTGTGACGCCCGTTTTTCATTCTGACGGTCCGATCACCACGAAACTGCAGACTCAAGGTCACCCTGATGTTCCGAAATTATTATCGGTGTTTTCGGGCTTTTGATCGGCTCCGAAGACATGTTATGATTCACCCACATGAAGAACGGTCGAAGAAAGTTCATCCCACTCCAGTCCGATCTGTCACCCTCAATCATCGTCACACCTCCGCTAGGTCGTCGTGATGTTGGTTCTTCAATTTGGGACCGTTGCGTCGTACAATGAACCTACAACGTTGTATTGATCATCACCCTAGAAGAATGCAAATAACAAACCACGAAAAGTATGGAGGATAAATCGGGCCGTGTTATTTTTTCCTGGACCCTCCTCATTAGTTTTATAGCAAGCGGATCAATGGAATAAAACAACATATGAGAAACATGATCAATGTTGATCAAATAAAACACACCCCTACCTTGTTTGTATATCGTCAAAGTTGGATCGAAAAGGAGGATGTCAATTCATTGTAGATGTACACATCAAAAGTCGAAGGAGGTTCTGAGGAAGGAATTTGAAGACGCTCCTCACCGTCTTTCATCGTTGGAAGAACGTGTTCTTCATTCTACGTTGGCGAAAGGTTTTCTCCCTAAGCTATCTCCTTTCTCCCAAGCTCCACCAAAAGACAAATTCCAACCCAAAATAATAGATTAATTTAATCCATTATTTAATTAATGGAACTAAATTCAAAATGGGTGGATTAATTAAAAGTGAAGGATTTGGAAAAATATGTGTTAGGGGAGTTGAAGAGTCTCCCCTACACTTAGTGAAAGGTGGAGGGATTCTCCCCTTTGAAGGGGAGTTTCAAGGGGGTTTAACTTCGGGTGGTCCCCTCCAAAATAGACAAGAAGAAGAGGTTCAGACCTCCGGTTGGCCCCACCTCTATAACCTCTCATTGGAGGTTATGGTGTGGTGGTCCTCACCTCTAACCTCAACATGGAGGTTTTAAACAACTAATAAAAATTAAAGATTACAAAACCTTATTTTTACTTAATTCATTCACTAAAAACCCAAAACCTAACATTTATTCTCGACCAACTATCATCGTGGTGAAAGTCTTCTTAAGCGAATATTTGTGATTCGAGTTCAATTGTGGCCTCTGATTTCAATTCTGAGAACCAGTTCAATGTTTATAAATACCCACTCATATGTTCACTGAATGTACTAGAACAAAACATTAGAAATTGATGTCGAGCACACCGGGCCTCAGAATCGTGCACCGTAAATTTTCACGGACTCATAAAATTCCCATTTAATTAAAAAAATTACATCTAAGTTCTGGGTCTACGCAGATCATATATATTTAAACATTTTTATATACTATAATAGAATGTGTCATGTCAATATAGAATAAATTTATTATTATTTTATCATCAATCTAATATATGATGAGTTCATAAATGGAACTCATCAGCATAAATTAATTGTATTACTTGATATCCATTTATTGATAATATTTTGTATAAGAGTGTCTCTAATAATGTTTCCACTAAAATATTCAGGTTGGATACCAATATTGAAATAATGATTTCTAAGGAAACATTGAAATTTTATTTAATTCATGCCTCATTTTAATTTTTTTAGGTCATATAGTCTATGAATGTAAAAAAAATAATTATTTATATACTTCCCCACACACTTCAGGGAATACATATCCACATTAAAATAAAGGGTGTTCTTATGGTAGTTACATCAATTATGTCAAAGGTTTCTAGAAACATTTTCCACTACATGATGGTCTTATGTAATAATGCATAAAATTTCCTTGGATGAATATTTATAGTACACCTTAATTACCTCGCATTTTTGAGGATGAATAATTATAAGAGTTTTAGTCAATATATAGTTTAACTCTTGGAATTATGATTGATAATAGTATGACATAATATTTTTACCATAATCATTGTTATTGTAATTTTTTTATTTTATATTTTCATAAAATCATCAATAATTCCAAATAAATACCATAAAATAATTGAAAAACTACTGATCTTAATGTTATTCATGAGAAAAATTTAGTCATTAACTGACTCAGCCATCTTAGAATAAACTTATATGTCAACTTCTGAGATTGAATGATAAATGAAAAAAAAAATTTGTAATATACATATATATATATATCGTTTAGAAAATTTTAAATAAATATATTTCTCCAATATAATTTATATAATGATAAAAATGGTGTCATACATGATTATATTATATATTTAATAATCATGGATATCATCCCCAAAAACTAAAATCATTGATTATAAGTGTGGATGATAAAAAAATAATTAACTCTATATATACGTAAACATAATTTAGTAGGATGAAACACATTACCAAGCATTTTATATACCATTAATTGTTTCATAAATATTTTTTTCAAATATTCATTGACCTCAATAAAATAATATGGTTACCATAATGTTTTTAAATCTATGTTAAGAGATTCAACCTTATAAATGTTCAACGAGATAATTAATTCTAAAAAAATCATCATGATTTATAATTATGAGTAGATTCATATTTTATTTATTACAAATTAACATATAAATTCATCGATTATTAAATAAAAAATAACTAGAGAACCATGAAATGTAGTGTATTATTTAATAAACCATGTAGAATCTTGTTATTCTAATTATATTGTAAAAATATCAATATGGATGTAGTAATAATAGAATAAATTATCAATATTATCTTTATTCTGTAGATAATATTAATGGTAAATTCATTTTTCTCGTAGAGGAATGTCTTGAGATGTCATTAAATAACACACCTAGATATAGATCCCCCATAATAAGTTAATCCTCTAACTCTTTCACATTAAATTATATAAGGACAAGTTTATTCATATATATAGTGATTTCTCTAACATTCATCAGATTATAACCATCTCAACAATTGTAATACCATGCGATTTTGTGAATTATTTATTTCAAAATAATTTTACCTTTTTTGATATTTTGTATTTTCTGTAACACTAAAGACAATTATTATCATATTAATTAACTATATTTGGCTTATATAAAAGGCAACGCCACATTAATCATGTGAAACATACAACATAAAATTTTACTTTATCTATAAGGATCACAATCGTAAACAATTACTTTTATCGATGTATTGTGCAACTAGAAAGTCCTTGGTTTACCGAATAATAATATACTATAATAATATGATTATATAATTCAATACGATATAACCAAGATGATAAATAAAACATTATGTATAATTTTAAATAATTTATGCAAATACATTGTATACATAGTCTAATATAAATTAATATGAGACCAACTAATTATAATGAATATAAAAGTCTATTGAATATAAAATAATATATTTTTATTTATATGGTCATAAATTTATTTTGCATTAATAAATTATGTTAAAAACAATTAGTGGGTGATAATAATTTAATATATATGTTAAAAAATAAATAATTTTTTTTATATTCGTTAATTATAATTTATAGAAATTATATAAGAATAAACCCTCTATTATGATTAAAAACATATATCCTTGTAAATGTATTTTTACCACCATTTAATGGATAACCCATTTGAAATACCTATATTTTAATGTTTATAGACTAAATATATCAAAATAAACTTTATAATTGAATTAAAAAATAAATATTAGGTTAGGTTTTATTTGTATTTTAATGTAAGGTTTCATTTTTTTAAATAATAGTTACATATAGTCAGGAGCATAGATTCTAGTTGTAATTTATTTTATTAAATTAATAGTTAGAAAAAATGATTTTTAGTTGAAAACTACTTTTCCATCTAGTTTATTTATAAGGATAAATTATATTTGAAATAGGTGAATAAGGTATCTTATTTAATATTTCAATAAATTAATATAATTGAGTTCATTGAGATCAATATCACTTTAAAATTTGTTTTAGAAACATAACAAACATTCGAATATTTTTTTTTGGAATCCTGCTTTTTCGACCCTACTACAAGATTAGTTTGAAGTAAAATTCTACCACTTATATGATTTGAATTTCTGAAATAAGTATTCCATATTTAGAATATAAATAATTTATAATTTATAGTAATTTAAACAATTTTTGATAAAAAATATTAGTGGAGGTGTTTAAGAAAAATTACAATATATAAGAGACAATTTATGTCAATAAACTACTAAAATTAAATTTACAACCCAAGACAACCTAGAAAATTGTCAAACACCAAATTTTTAGGCCATTAATCAGCCATGAACGATAAATTCTTGATTTGGGTTTATTTGGAGTGTCTTTTGATGGGTATAATCATGGGTACACATACATATTTTTCAAAACTATCAAGTCTGTCCTTTGCCTTCTTTATAAAAGGCCACCATATCCCCCTCCTCTTAACAGTTATCAAACCACTTAGGATCGGCCAAAATCTTCCCAATACACATCTCATCATCCCATCATTCCTTTTTTAGGCCATTCATTTTTATGAAATCAATCCAAGGAAATTTTTTCATAAAAAATAATTTTGTGTAGAGAAGGTGGTTTTTATGAGTATGAAATGATTCGAGACACTAGGTAAGGGGTTTTCATATCACACTAAATATCCATGAGATACATTCCATGTTAACCACCCCTTACATTTGTGTTGTGAATATAATACCCATGAATTTGTTATATTTTTCTTATTATTTAAATCATTTTTAATCACATTTCCATTCTATGATATATATATATATCTTGGGGTTTATGTTTCATGAGTTACCAAATCAATATGATAGTTTTCTCTCAATTTTCATTATTTGTTAAACATTTTTTTATGCACCTAAATTATTAACTTAAGTGTATTTTAAATTTTAAATAATAAATCTAATTATTTTCATGATATTTTAGTCTTCATGTAACTCCATCTTCATAAATGGATTGTATGATTCAAATATACCATGTTATAAGTGTTTATTGAATCAATCCAATCATTTATGGGGATTATTTATTATTATGAATTCATTGTTGAAATCTTGAGATCCATAACTCATTAAAAATATTGAATTTTTTATCCCAAAATTTAATCAATATAATTGCAATTTTATGTACATGTTTTTTACTCTTTGGTACTCAATATATTTAATAAATAAATTTCAAGAAAAATCTAACATTATTTATCCTTTAATTATGAAATATGTTTTATTTTAACAGTTGTGTTTTAAAAATGGGGTTCAATCCTTTTCAATATTTATTTCTAAATTTCTCAAATTATTTAAAAAAAATAAAACAATCAAGATTTATTTATAGGTTTACAAAGTATTTTCAAATAAAGTGTTTTCAAAACATTTTCCTTATTTGTTTATTAGATTTCAATGTATTTATTAATGAAATTGTTTCCAAAACATTTTTGATCCCCATTCATAGGTTTTAAAATAAAAATTATTTCCAATTGTTTTCATGATTGTTTTATAAATTTTCAATTTATTTTTAATGAAATAATTTTCAAAACATATTCAATATTTCTTTGTATGTTTTAAAATTATTTTTAAGGAAATTCATTTTCAAAACGTTATCAAGTTCATTTTATATGTTTTTATAGAAAAATATTTTCAAAATGATTTCATGCCTCGTTAAAAATTTTTCAAGGAAAAGGGAGTTCAAAAACAAATTTAGAACTTTTTTAATAATTTCAAGTAAAATCATATTCAAAACGTTTTTCGGGTATTTTTATATGAATTAAAATTAAAATGTTTACAATGTATTTTTTTAAAATATTTTTTTAGTTGAATTCTTGATTATTTTCAAAAAAAATATTTTCAAGAGTATTTTTTGTTTTAAATATATTTTTTTCAATGAATAATCGATATTTTTCACCAAAAATGTTTTCAAAATATATTTAAATTATATAACCCATTTAATATGACATTTTTATGTTACTTATAAAATTATTAGAAATTATCTATAGGATCTTTTCATATTATTTCTTATTGGTTCATGTTTTTATGGAAGGATAATTATGAAAACCATTTCTTCTATATGTGTTATATTATATTTAAATTCACTATTTTTCATGGGTTATTCATTTGTGGAAATAATTTTCAAACCATTAACATTTTTACATGTTTTCATTTTCTATTATATTTACGATACCCATTTCATTTAATGGGTTATGATATGATTGTTTATGAAATTTTGGGACATCTAAGTATGATTTAATTATTATATGGGTGGGAAATATATACCCTAAAATTAATTGAGAAAAGATTTATATCTCATGAGATAGACATAGATGGACATGGGAGTGAACCTAGATGGATAAGATAGTCATGGGAGTGAACTATTACTACCCAGATGGTATGAATATTGAAATCATGATAGTAATATGGTTGTGGGAGTGAACTATGAATACCATGATTGAATGAGGTGTGAACTAAATATTATAAAATGGACATGGTAGTAATCCATGACTACAAAGATGGTATGAAGAGTGAACTCTTTCTACTAAGATGGACATGAGAGTAAACCATGACTACCATGATGGTATGGGGAGTGAACCCATACTAAAATATAGTCATGGAAGTAATTTCTTCACTACAATCAAAATAATATTATATTATTATATTTTTTCCAAAATTATTTGTTTTATTCCTATGTTATCCTTTCATGGGTTATGTTTATGATTTCATTATGATACCTGTCTCATAACTACCATTATTTATTCCCGGATTCATGTACATGATATTTTATTTTTTGGGTATGGTCTGATATATTAATGATGAAATTCTCATACCCTTATTCTACTGATTACTCTTACATATATCCTTTGTTTACCCAGATTGATCATTTGAGATAACCCATTTTTATGTTTACCTCCCCAGGATATAATTATATGTATTATGTATGATGTGTGATGTGTCTAAAAAGTGTGATATTCATGAATAACCAAGTGGGTGATAATGTAGCTAATTTATGTACTCGTTTTTATATTTCCATGTTTCTGAAGGCTCTTCACAAATATGGTCTTTGGGAAACTATTTGAATAATGTTTTCTGTTTTTCACCAATGGGATGAAATGTGTATGTGAATTAAGACTAGGTCATTATAGTTGGAATTAGAGAAATGGTTTACATAGACATTGAAATGTAGGATGTGAAAACATTAGAAATATTCCTAGATATATTTCTAAGAACATGTCTTGGGATGTCTATAATGATAAGAATAAGAGTGGGTTAACTTTTAACTTAAACGTTATATATTTTTTGTGAAGGATAGATTGAGTGGTTTCCAAGAAACTCATCTATTTCTAGATAGTACTAGTGAAATTCTCTATTACACTGATTTACCTATGGGTAAAAGCTCTGAAAATATGGTTGGGGTTTGAATTTGGGTAATTTGGTACATGAAAATTGGCCATGCTTCACACCTAAATTGACAATCCCAAGGTGTATGCATTGGAAATTCACAAAACACATCCTGAAAAATCATGAAGTATTTAAATATAAGTTATCCATATATAACGTATGTCTATCCTATGGTGTGATAGATTAAGTGAGGCTTCATGGATTAGACATACTATTGGTAATTATTTAAATTACTATGTGGTTTTTATATTTGATAAGTCATTCTCAGACTATGATTTTTGTGTTAGTCAATCGTGGGAGACTGAATGAACTGGGTTAATTTTGAATATAATGGATGATTTTTTGATGTCCAATAATGATGGATAATCGATAAAGTGAAATATTTTTTAATCATGCCTAGTCAGTTTTCATGGAAAATGATTAACAATGTATACCATAGTGTACTCTTAGACTCATGTATGAAGAGAAATAAGGAGTTCCTGAGTGTTTGGGAAAAGGATACCATATAAGAAATTATAGTTGGTTTCATTTAATTCATGAATTTGAAAAGAATCACCTTAGTGAATGTATAAGAGTAACTAAAATTAGTTTTACTATGGAAATTAAGGACATAAAGAAACTAAATTCAATGTTGAAATGTAGAGTTCGGTTAATAAAATATATGAGAATATTTTCCTCTATAAGGAATCATCTATGGATAAGTGTTTTAAGTTTGGATTAAACAGTTTTTATGTAACTCAATGTCCCAATAGAAATGATCCTAAAACCTGGAATGTGGGGGTACTAGGTTTGATGGTGCCACTTTTTATATTTTAAAATTCTGAACATTGGTTGATCGGTGATTGAAATTTCAAACATGAATTTTGAAATCTGGTTTCTTTTTGAATGTACGTTTACTGCTAATCCATAATGTGGCTTTTTAAAATTTTTAAAAAAATGATTGTATATTATATCTTTTTATTCTTGGTCAATTATTTAATTACTCATCATTAGGATAATGATATATAGAAAATTTTATGTCATAGTAACATTTTTTTTGAATTGATGGCATTTTAAATCATCACATTTTATGAATTTTAGTCGCAAAACATTATTTTCCTTTAACTTATATGTGATTTATGACCTTAATTACTCATAATAAATATTTATGTGTTTCCTCTATGCCCAATTCTCTCTCCTAATATATGTTCTCAAATGGGGAAAACTAGTTATATATTTCATTGTTTAACCATTTTCGATTCAACATTCCCTTTTTAAGGGATGTTTTAGTTTCCATTTTTGTGATTTGGGATTCAATGAATGAATCATTCATGTATTAAATCTTTCATAAAGTATAAAAATTTGAATGAAGAAATTTATTTTAGGGGGGTTAAATGTAACGTTAGATGATTTTGCGAATTAATTTTTTCAAATTAATTTATTCTTCTTATTATTTTTCATTTTATAAACAATGAAGATAATTTATTTTATATTAAAGAACCATGTTTGGATTGAATTATACATAACACGAGGTTAATCATGCACAAAACACTATATTATATTTAGACATATCTATAAGGAACACTGATGTTTTCTTTTCCTACATGAAATGCTGACTTTTCTTGATTTCGTGAGCAACATACAAGACTAGGGTTTAATGAAAAATCATATATTTTTAAAATATGATTATTCAATAAAATATGAATAAAAATAGATTATAAAATAACTCTTCTGAATAATAATTACTAATTTATAAAAACATAAGGATTACAAATAATAATAAGATTTCATATGTTACTAATTTATTATAAATAATTATGAAAACTGATTGAATATAAACGGATATATTATAATTTTTCATGTTCAAAAATATTTTTTCCCTAATAAATAAAATTAAATAAAATTAGTGAGTGATATTAATTAAATTTATTTTTTATATATCTAATTAAATATTTTTGATATTCATTTAGTATATTTTATTTAAATAAGACAAGAACAAAACCAATTTTATACTAAAAAACTTATATTTTATTATAAATTTTTTTATCCACCGTTTACTGGAAAACCCATTTGAAATCCCATTTATTAGACATTTTGAAACATAATATGTTAAAATAACATTATTCTTTTAGTGATAAATAAAAAAATTGGATTGGATATTTTGATGGAATTTTTCTTTTTAGGGGTCATTTATAATGAATAGTTTAAAATACAGAAGTTTAGTTCAAAAAATATTTTCAATTGTTTTATTTATAATATAAAATTGTATTTTAAATTTTTTTTAAACAATAATTAGGAAACATTTTTATAAATTAGTCAAATGATTCATTGAGATAAATTTCACTTTAAAATTAGATATAAAACATAGTAATGTTTTGAATGATTTTACTATAAATACCATCATTGTCGACCCAACTACGATAATAATTTTAAATTAATGTATACCACTCTGAATCTTAAAATTTTGAAAAAATTATTCCATATTTTGAATTAGATTTATTTATTTTACATAAAAAGGTCAATTTTTTTCCAAGAATAATGCTGAATTTGTTTATGATTAATTAAAATGGATAAGAGAAAAGGTAGGTTACAATGTACTAATAAGTAAAATTAAGGGCCAAATAGACCTAAAAACTTGTCTAGAAACCATTATATAGACATTATTATTCCATAAAGCTTCCTTTAATGAGTTTTTTATTATATTTTAGGAAATTGTTTAGGTAAAAAGGTGGGTGCACCTAACTTGTTTTAAAAAATGTCAAATGTGTCATTTCCCTAACCTATAAATGGAAACCACCTCTCCCACATATTCATACCTCTCGTGCCACATAGGTTCGAACATACCCTTCCCAATCCATTTGACAAAATCAGTCATTTAATTATTTAATCCTACCTTTGGGAATAACAAAATCCATGAAATTCTTTTGGGATAATCCAAAATGAGTTACCCAATTAACATGTGGTTTCTACGAGTACAAAGAGAGTCAGGACACAGGGTAAGGATATTTTATATCATGTTTAATTTCAATGAGATACATTAAATTTTCACCCCTCGTTATTTTTCTATTGTGTATATACATCAAATAAATACATTATATAATTATTATTCCTTAATTTAGGGGTAATTACTTATCCATTCAATGATATTTACTTAATGTTTTTTATATTTAAAATTTTTCCAAATCAGCATGATAGTTTTGTCTTAATTTGAATTATTTGATAATCATGTTTTTCAAGGAACCTACATTATTTCATGAGGTGTATTTAAAATTTTATATCATAAATCTACATATCTTCATGATATTTTATTTTTAATATAATTCAATTATTTTATATAGAGAGTATGATTCTAATTTTCCTTGTGGCAAGAGTTTATTGAGACAATATTATCGCTTATTAGGATTATTAATATAATGGATGTTTATTAAAGAAAAAAAAATACATGAAAAGGATACAATCGTGGAACACCTAGCATCTATAATGGGTGGTTATGGTGTTGGAGATCAAAAACCAAGGCAATAAGAAACACCTAATGAAATAAGATGAGATCTGGATGTTAACAGATGGATCATCCATTCTTTCAAAATCTGATGGACCACTCCAAGCAATCCAATACAAAAATAGTAGCGATGCAATCCACTCCAGACTGATAGATCAGATCTCCATGAACTACAAAAAAGGAGAGGCCAGCTCCTTTTTAATCCGGAAATGGTCTAGCTTTTGAAACACAGCCTCGAGATTGTTTATGATTATTCATTCATTAATAAAATCTTATAATCCATATATCATGAATAATCATGATTTTATTCTACTCTGTCTACTCATAGTAACTCAATATATATGTACACTTTTTCCACTCTTTAGTACTCTATAAAATTATGGAAATTTATTTATGAAAAATCTGACTATATTTCTCTTTTCCATCAAAAATATGGTTTATTTGAAAAAATATATTTAAAAACTATTTTTAAATTTTTTTTAAAAATTTTATTATACGTTTCTAAATTATTTTTAAATAAAAAGTTTTCAAAATGTTTTAAATATTTCATTGTATTATTTATATGTATTTTTGAAGAAAATGTTTTCAAAACAATTTCAATATTTTTTTATATGTTTTCAACAAATTTTCAATGAAATAGTTTTCAGAAAAATCAACCTTCCTTCATAAGTTTTCATGTAAAAATATTTTCAATCCATTCTTAAAATTTCAGTATAATTTTTTAAATTAGTTTAGCAGAAATTTTTTACCTAAAATTTTCATTCATTTTCTATATGTCTTCAATTTATTTTAATGGAAAATGGTTTTCAAAATGTTAATATTCAAATTTCATAATTTTTAATGGTAATGTTTTTTCAATATGTTTCAATATCCATTAATAATTTTAAAAAGAATATGGTTTTTAAAATGTTTTCAATCTCCTTTTATATGATTTCATGGAAAAAAGGATTCAAAAATGTTTTGAATCTCCATTTATTTTATTTAAATGAAAAAGGATTCCAAATCTTTTTCAAAGATTTATTTATAAGAATTAATGTATATTTTAGAGAAAATGGTTTTCAAAAGGTTTTTATGTTTTGAAGTTGTTCTTCCAAATAATACAGGATATTTTACTCCTGAAATGTTTTCAAAAATATATTTCCATGTTATTACCATCAATGATGAAATCTGTTTTTGATACTTATTCTATTCTATGAAAATGTACAAAGGGTTCATTCATATTTTTTATTTAATGGTATATGTTTCGATGGAATTATGATTATTAAATATGTTTCTATTCCATGGGTCATATTATTTTGATATATGCTTCTATTCATTAGTTATTCTATTAAAGAAGGGGTTATTAAATATTTATCTTTGTCTACATGTTATGAAATAATTATATATTTTTGGTACCCATTTCATTTCATATAATATGATATGATTTTTATGAATTTGTAAAAAATGTATTTATGAATTCATTATGAGTTTGGTGGGACCTATATCTACTTCCAATTCATTAGGTAAAGATTTATATCTCATGAGACAAAAAAAGATGGATGTGGTAGTGATCCTTGACTATTATGATGGCCATCAGAGTGAACCATAACTTCCAAGATGGCATGAGGTGTTAAATAATGCTACTAAGATGGTCAAGGGAGCGAATCATGGCTTCAAAGAAGGTATTTGGAGTGAAATCATGAAAACAATATGACCATGGGTGTGACCCATGACTACCAAAATGGCATGAGTAGTAAACATATACTACTAAGATGACTATATGATTGAACTATGACTACTAATATAGTAAGGGGTGAATCCATACTACTATGATGGACATGGAAGCTATGTATTGACTAAAATAAATAATAATATTATATGCTTTTGTGGATTCGACAATACTATGTTCTATTCCTATGTTATGAATTTGTGCCTTGTATTATTTATTTAATTATGATTCATATATTATGAATTTCCAATATTTATTCCATTATTAATGTTAATAATCATTGATTTTTAGGGTATGGTCTTCAATTTTCATTATCATGTTCTTATACACTTATTCTCATGATTATGCATACATGTCTCCCTTATTTACTCATACTACTAATTTATGGTCACCCCATTTTACATTTCCTTACCCATGTTATGAACATATGTATTGTGTTTGATGTTTTTATGAAGGGTGAATGGAAACAATAACCTATTGGGAGATAATAGAGCTCATTTATTTACCCGTGTTTATGTTTCCATGTTTCCAATGGGACTATAATTATAAGGTCTTTGGGAATCATTTACTATATTGTTTTAAATATTCTGAAAAATTAATGTGATATTTATATATGTCAAGACAATGTCATTATATCAAGCATAGAAATCCCACAATCTATTATGTATGTTTTAGATATTAGTAGTAGATAAAAATATATTTTCCTATTATATGAGTCATTTTTTCTATAAACATATGTTAATAGTTCCATTCAATTAATTTCATTAGAAAAATTAATATTACTATTTATCACAACCTTGTGATTGACAAAGGATTCTACCATATGTAATTAAGACAATAACATTGAGGTATATTCACTCATCACTCCTATGAGAGTTTAAAGTGTCATATATTTAGTTATATATTAATTTTTTATCCTATGAAGTAATTTAAATTTATCAAAACTAAAATAACAAAAAGTTGTTGAGTAAAATAATTAACATGCTTCAATAGTGGATATATGTATAAAATATTAATAATATAAGACCAAAATCCATCCTCTACTGCTGGGTTATTTATGAAATACACAGTACCATCTTCCTCATAATAAAATAGTGGAATAATTCCATGTTCAAAACAGTTCATGGTTGATAACTATACTAGAAAACTGTGTCAAGAATCTCATCTATGTATTCTTGATTATGGTCAACTTCCCAAAAATAGTTCAAAAAAATACATTAAACGATGATAATTTCTAAGGAATGTTCTGAAAACTCTCTAATGTACCCCATTAATAGAACCCATAATTATAATAATATATAATATAAGGTTGGTACTTCATTCCCACAACTTTATACTTAGAAATTCTGTGTCATGGTCAGCCACATTGATGACATTGAGTAAATGGGAACCTGGGTCTAAACACTTATGGTATACCACCATAATTGATTCCCAACCATGGGAGTGATTTTATGACCACTTCAAAACATCTCTTATGACTACTATAACAATTATAATTTATGATACAAAAAATAGGTGTACAAAATAAAACAAAACCACTTTATTAACACTTCTATGTACCAAAAATACACTTGATGGCATCATAGATAGTTAGAAGATGAAAGATAAAAGTAGTTTTTCAATATTTCACGTCAATCCATGTTTCAAAATCATATTTATTTGATTCTATGTGTCCAGGTTGATATTATCATTGAAATAGAGATCTGTAAAAATGAATCTATTTAAAAAAATCTCGTACAATCCTATTGGTGATTAAAATTTTCTACCTTTAGAAAATATAAGTATTGGGGTATAATCATTAATTCAATATTCCATAAGAGATTACTATTGTGTTTCCATGTTCCTTATTATCATATCTTATGATTCCCCAAAATTTTGGAGACTCCCCTTGAAATATCTATGTTTCTAGAGGAGAATAATATAGATCATTGACATTAATAAACTAAATATATGATGAATTTTAATAATCCACTCCTCAACTATGTGAAAAGATACATCACACAAAAAAAATCAAGGATTACATGAGTAAAAACACTCATAAAATTAGATGAAATATGTTTCTATTTTAAAATACCAGGACTAATGCCACAATGCATGTGATCAAGAAATTTTAAAATATAATGGTCAACTATAGGATAATCTAGAGATGAAGTCGCACCCATCACTTCTACCTATTAATTATTTGGCAACATATGTAGCATAATATAAAATATTGTCGAAATGATATTAATTAAATCTTCTAAAAACAGTCATCCCCAAAGTAATAATATCACTATAATGATTTGGAATAAAATATTACACTCCCGAATATATTTATTTCCTTGAGTACTCATAAATTTATAAAGTCTATACTAAATCATATTTAAAAATTTCCAAATAACTTGGATCTAATGTATAATCATGTAATTATCAGATTTTAAAAATTATAAATGGTACTAACTATCAATAGTTTATAGGAAAATTTTAACTCAAAAAAATAATTCTCTAATAATATTGAAATAGATATTTGTAAAATAAAATAAAGAAAACAAATTTTATGGGGTTTTAGAAAATATGAGTCAATAAAAATTTCATATAATAAATAAATAAATAAATAAAGTAAATATCATGACATAAAAATACACCTACATGACTCCAACCTTTTAAGGCATAGAATGATGTGTGGGACATGAGAATATCAAATAAAGTAAAAAATAAAAGGATTAATATATTCCATATTAAACATGAAATCTAATTTTTCCACAAAATTACCTGGCATATGTATACTTATGGATTACTTCATGATTTCTAATGGTTATATTCTTTTTTATATAATCATTTTTTATACACAATATCACAATGTGTGAAATATAATACATGTCTTTATTATTTATAACACATATATCAAAAACATTATTCAACACCCATAATCAAAACACATTTAGATATTTTTTTCACTCTATTGGATTATATAATATTCCGTGGTGAAATAATAAATTATTGAATAATAGCCTCTTCTATTTAATTTTAAATGAAAAAATAATGGTCTATTATATTAAAATGCAGGACCTGGATGTATTTGGATTGGAATAATTTTTGGGTGAAAAAATAAAACAAATAGGGCACATAAAATAACATGAACATGTATTTTCATAAATAATGTTAAAAAAATAACTAATATATAACGAAGAATTATTATTCAAAGAACTTGCTTGATTATAACAATCATTAAAAATAAGATAGAAAAACCCCAAAACAACTAAAAAACATGTTCAAACACTATAAATAATTTTATTAGGTAAACCAAATGTTAATGGCTAGTATAACCATCCGATGGAAAAAATGAATTTCACGAAGCTATATGTCAAATGTGAAATAGTTACCCTACATTTGGTCCTTTCACAATCTCATTTTATGTAAAAAATAGGGTTTCACATGTTCCAGGGGTGAAATGCCATGGTTTAGTATAATATAAAAACCAGGTTGTTTGCTCCCACACAAACAACCAGCTAAAAAATTATTTAATTCCTTAAATGGAATATATATAGATGATATTATATAACATTGATGTATGTAAATTGTATGTATATAGAATAAATCCCGAATAATTTTATGTAACAATCTACTTTGTATGGTCAATTTTATTTACTACCAACTTTAATCATCATCCCATGATCATAGAAGATAAAAATATTCCATCCCCTGTCAATTGAAGTTTAAATACCTACATGTATCTCACACATGTACATATATACACCTGAAAATAGATATGATAAAAACAATTTAGGTTCCTTGGAACTCCACACTTGTTAATATAAACTATGTAAACAATTTAAAGAGAATCTTGTTTCTAGTCCTAAAAAATAATGGATTCTTTATATCGAGACATATTATTTCTCTCCAATCTTGAAACCAGTAGCCATTACATTAGTACATTATTTTCATAGAAAATCAACATATAAATTGAAAAATATATTCAAACATTCATAATTAGTAAATAAATTAACTACTTGGTAGAAATTTTGATGATCATGTGTGAAATTATTTAAAATCGAGAAATTATTCAAACTAATAGTGGGAAATATTGATGAAGTAAAATTCTTCTTCCCATCATCCATGATTCAATAACTAGAAATAATGAATTTGATATATATATATATATATGAAATTTAAGAAGGTTCCAAAATTATAAAATGATATAATAAAATTCCAATCGTAGACAAAATATTCATAATGTATAAACAACCTCATATAATGTATTTTTAAAATATATTATTAATTGTAATGCCTATACTTATATTATGTGTTCTTATCCGTTGATTATTTCCATGTTTTCCCTCTTTTGATACAAAATGAAGGTGTACAAAAAAACAAAATAATTTAAAAACATTAGTGTACAACCATGGAAATGTATCAGTTATATAAAATTAATTGTTAATCTACCATGTATAACATATTACTAAGATTTAGCTCAATTAACAACATATCGGGTAAATGTAGGAAGAAAAAACGCATAGATAACTTCAATTCAACAACCTTGTAATTCCCAAGCATGCAGCCACTCATCATTCCATATGTTGATGTTTCCATGCTACATAAAGAATTCATCCCCATACACCAGGGGTAAATAAATAGTGGAAAGGGAAAAATACATATGGTGGGGAGACTATTCCATACAATCATAATTCCAAAATTATGGATAATAACTAAATTATATCAAACACATTATTTAGTGTAGGAAGATATATATAAATAATTTGATGTTATAAATTTCATGAAAAATTCATAAAAACATACATATATTGATCTTTCATTGTAGTGATCCTAGTAATAAATTCAAACAATTGAACACATACAAAATATCCCCTATTCAATCCACTTTCTTGAGAAACTAAATATATAAAATACACATCAAGCATTCGTGGACAGATTCACTACACTTCATATGATGAACTCAAAAGGAGACATATGGATTACACATGCATAAATATTACCATGAAGGGTGTGAGAAATATGTCTCACTAAGGTCCAACCATGTAGCCTTAGTATATTAAATTATATAATATAATTCATAAAGAAAGATAATCTTGTTGAAAATGTTCCTTGGATGTTGTGTGCCCACTAGGACACCATGAATTTTTACATATTAAGATATTTTGTGTTAACTGGGAAACCATTATCCCAAATCATTCTTGATTCAAGGCCAATAAATATTATAACTCATCACCATGTAATATAATGCCACTGAATTGATACCCATCCATACCCAAAGTGGCATGGTAGGAGTGAATTTAGGCCTTGACCCAATACCCAAAGACATTGGGTAAAATAAGAAATAAATTAATACACCCTACACTCTATAGCTAATGGTAGGGTTTATCAATAACATTGAATAATACATGGAAAACACTAGATGTCACAATCACACTGACCAATCCACATATTCATTGGGGAGGTCACCAAAACAATTATCTATTATTGAAGCCTCTATGAGGTCACAAGTAAATAGACATATCCCCCCAAACATTTGGGAGTTCAATAGAACATTGAACCACACTCAATTACTGTATGTATTTGATATTAAAATCAAATGATCTACATAGACTCTTAGGTGGTCACAAACACACCAATACATCTTATATATTATAGGGAGTTCGCAGTCACTTGGGATCACTACATATCACTCATATCTCTAACTGATCACTAGAAACTAATCTATTCAGGTGTATCCCTTCATCAGAACTCATCTCATCATTCATGTTAGTATATCAATAGAATACACTAAAACATTCATGGTATTTTTCCATTTTTTTCTATTGGAGTCCCTCACCCTATGTTGAATACACTATATAATGGCTCCTTTGACTAAGACCTCATGTTCTTGTCTATTATCACTGAATCCCTTATCACACTTTCTTCTACTACATTGGACACATAAAGTGTAATAATTCTATATTCTCATTGGAATCATGTTTACTTGTATAAATTAATCCCATAAACCTGACCTATGTCCCATATCCCATATATTATGTGATATCACAATAACTATCACTCAATGGAAATCCTTATCTATCACATCTCATTTAATCATAGAGGACAGATCCTAATAGAAATTGTCATTGATCCTCTACCCACAACTAGGATATAATATCTCCTCTTGTATAATATTAATGATCATCTCACATATCAAAACATGGACTATGTCTATTATACCTACACAACTATCCCTTGCGAAACCTACCAGTAACTACAAATATCTCATATCGTGTCCCGAACCCACCTATATTCACACTTCATCACAATATTCATACTCTTCACAAATAGATATATTCAAATGGTATTCCCAAATTATCATAGATCTATACAACACTCCATAATAACAAAGGAGGTCCAATTACACCCTATATCTTCTACCATGAAACCCCTATCAATACTGATCTATAATGTCCAGGGAAAACATCATGAAATTATTTCCCTTCATAAACCCAAAATATATTTCTATTAAAGGGATCACCCTTTACCATTAGATATCTTAAATACATGGGTTAATCTATATAACCTCAATAAAACTATAATAAGAATATTTGATCCCCATTTGTTCTCTTTCATTGATTGTAACATCACCCGAGCTCTATAATGACATAATACAACACAAATAATTAATTATAAAATACTATAATCAATTTTTTATTTCAAAATTATGGTTAATAAAAAAAAATCATCATAATCAATGTTTCACCCATACAATAATAAAACCACACCGATAGGCCTTGCATAACTTCCCTAACATTGTCGATGTAAGAATATTTATCACATAGAACTGGATAAAAAAATAAATCCAAAATATTTTTTGAAAAAAATTAATAAAATAATGTAATAAAATTAATTCAACTAGAAAATTAATGAATGATCTATAGTCAACCTTATATGGAGTCTTCTAGCAACAACTAATGAATTCCATTTCATAATTTGTGAATTTCACTATTCTCTATTATAATAAATGTTAACCCAAAACAACATTGGACACCCATAAATATTGGTAATGGGAAAAAATTTAAATGATATTGTATCATTACAATGTTATATACCAAATCCCAATACCACCCTACTTAGATCAATGAAGAGGACGAAAGGGGGAGGTTCCAGTCAAATTTCTCTCATCGTTTTCATATACACCCAAAAAGGAGGGAGTCTTCCCCAAAAATTGTTTAATAAAATATTTAGTGCCCAGTTATTGGAATAAACATTTTATTTATACCTTGAACAATTTGTGGATAGTTCCTCTCACAATTTCAAAATATTTTATTTTATATACCATATGTTCACTCAATGAATGGGTTGTGGATGAAACATTTAAACAATATTACTTCCAATCCCTTCTTCGATAACTTCCTGATCAATTGAGATTCCACCTGAAAATTAACCCTATTAAAAAATAAAATTTAATGTTTTTTAAACACATGGAATCCCAATTCAGTTCTTGATTAAATTTCAAATTTAAATCTAGTAACAAAATTAAAATTCATTATCAAATTAATAAACCAAATATATATCACTCATTTCAAACAATACAAAATTATACATATAATCTCATAGAATCCATGGTTATACTTTTACAAAATCTCATGATTTACCTTAATAATTAACTAAATATATTCATTTCGTGTCATATTATAAAATTCCCGACACTATTATATTGTGTAACTTGAATCACCAAACACACCATTCACCAGATATCGATCTAGTCACTCACTAGTAATCCATACAAGAATATGAAGCTCACCAAAAACACCCTCTATTAAGACACCATAGATTTTTCATAAAATCCACCCAATGTATCTTGGTTTTTTCCACCCTAGGTATTACATCACCAGGGAAAATTTATATCCATTGTTCTCCAAATCATAAGAATCACCATTTAAAAAATTCATTTCCAGTGGTCCAAAATCCAATCAAATGAATTCCAATAAATGTTTCCATTGGCTTTATAATCTCACAATTTATAAATTCATAACATAAGACCTAGATTGATTGTTTTTAACAACTCTCTAAATAACACTTTATCATACCCACAAACACATATTCAATATAGACACATTTCTCTGACATAGTATGTTCACTAGACACCACCACATGTATATTCTCATTTAGGACTTGACCATAACATCATATTTTTCTTAATTATGAAATTTAGTCCCCGCTCACACCATCACAATGACTTTTTATATTATTTAAAAACCTAATCACATAAAAATTCACTTTACAAACCATAACCATGTCACTAATCATGATTCACCACTAAATCACATCATGAATCATAATCACCTCATGAATCTCCCTCAAATCACATCAAGACCACCATGAGAATGATGCCAAATCAATGACTCCAACTAGCACTTGATATAAATTTCAAATATAGTGTTACCTTGGGAATAATTTATTACATATTATTGTCACATACTAGTTAACCAATTTCACCTTAACCATCTACATACAAGTCTCCCCACCACGAAAATATATAACATGAATGCCACACTCTCAAAAATAATAAAAAAACTCCCCACTATAGAATCATCGTTATCATTATACTGTAAATAATAAACTAATACCCATTACCTATATTTATTCAATCACCACATATAACAATTTTAGGAAACCATATCGTACATACTTGAGTGCCATCACCAATCACTGATCGCAATTTGTTTTTGGATCTCTAAGAACATCAACATGATATGTACTGGTTCGTTCACCACTATATTGAATTCCTTATATTATTCATCATGAGCCGACCCAAAAATGGACCGACACAAAATGTTTGATTCTCATATTGAGAAATTATAACCTTCATCCATTATATTACCCCACTTTTATCTTGCATCCCATGTTAATGAACAACAATGGATTGATCGAAAAAGATAATATTTTTCTTCGTTGATGTCAATGACCTTCATTTATGTCCATATCCCATCTCACAAATGATCTAGACAATATATTTTGTATTTTCTTCACCACGAAAAAATCAATCATTGTACCAATATGTTCTTACATAACCCATATTTTTATTAATATACTCACACATACCTATTCACCAAACCACAAATAAACTTGGAACAATTTCAAACACGGTGCACATATCCATCAAAACTAAAACTTTTACACAAAAATTCCATGGAAACTCTCACTCTCTATTTCTTTGTTATAGTGGTCCCCATGAACCCTTCTATATCTACTTTTCAACTATCTATTATATCTTCAATAGAACCTAATGATTGCACTCCAACATTAAACTAGATTTCACAACATGGATATTTCTCCCCGATGTTATACCTAGTCTAAACTATGATAATCTTATTAAACCAGATACCATACCCCATAATTATGTCATGATTACCCCATAGCCCAATGTATTTACCATTAAAGGTATCAATAAAGCATCATCTACTATATGGATAGCATTCCAAAACCATGAGAATCAACCAATGATACAATTAAAATACCTCTAACTACACACTAATAATCCTGGGTTGAGGTATCAAAAAAACTGATTATCTAAAATCATCAATCACTCTAAGAAGATAATTAATTGTCTACATATCCTCTGATAAATATTATTAATTTCCTTAAAAATATCCATGTTCATTTATGTACAATTCAATCAAGAAGAAATATTGGAATGATTATTATAGGAAGGAATCATATAGTATATTATTGCAACTGTAAGTAATAAAAATCAAAATTAAATGTAAATATTTTCTCACCCTAATATCATCATATAGGTCCATATTGTGTGTATTAAACCCAATAGGGTTCCTTCATATTGGCATCAAATACATACAATACCAAACCCCCCCCATGGGTCCATACACATCCCTCAATGAGAGTTATGCATTTCCATCATAGAACAATGTCTATCAATAGAGTCTATAAGACCTTCATAAGAAATATTACTCTGGTTTAACTGAAATTAATTAAACCGAATATTAATATAGGAAAGTATTGTATATGTTTTTTGACACTTCAAATCACTAATCCCGACAAATAAAATCCTATCATATATAATAAGACACATTTTTTTATGGCATCCAGGGAAAATATTATTGACGTACAAGCCATATTTTTAAAGGATAAAATATAGTAAAAAATAAAATATTTCAATAATATAATCACGGTGGTTAATAAATATCACAATGATAGTAGCATAAAACATGAAGCACATTATTTTTACACTAGTATCTTGGAATTTTACATGGAATGTTGTTCTTGTCTAAAATGTTTATGTTCTATCTCATGCTACAAAACATTCCTAGAAAATAGATTATATATTTTAAATGGAAAGAATATATAACAGAATATATCGTATCAAATTATAATTTCCTAATTGATGCTCACTCATCAGTGACTGGTATGAGGACCCCACCTGGCGTCAGGTGAACCTCCCCAAACAGTATAGGTTCCTACTAGAAGAGTGTACCAAATCCATATAATTGGGAAATTATACACTAAATTTAGAAAAAGAAAAAAATATGAACAATGATTAAATAATATCCATAATACAAAATATTCAATGTATAAATAAAGAAAATATGTAATAATTAATCGTATATTGATGAAACACAATCAGATATCCAAAAATCATCCATTAGGTTAATACCAAGATATAATAATCAAAAATAGAACAGACAATATTTTCCAATGGACAATTGTTGTCTTAAAACAAAAAATATAAGAATAATTGTTGGGAAGGTACATTCTTATCCAAATAATTTTTGGTGACGAACACAAATTATGAAATAAGTATTTCAAATGCATTGAGGTTCCCGTGTAAGCTGTTTGAAATAAATAACAATATATTATCACATTGTTGCCCTAGTACATGTCATTGTATACCATTATGCCTAATTGATAATATGTGACATAGAAGTTGTGCAGTATCCAAGACACTTATAGTCCCAACATTTCACAGTCACATATTCTAACCAGGCCACCAAAAATACTAATTATTATAACATTATTACACTACATAATTCCATCTAATGACCTCCATGTCATGTTCCATTAAGACAAATCGCATTCCGTATCTGAAAACACCACATAATATGGAGGTAAACTACCTCATAAAACTAGTAACCAATGTGCACTATCATAAATAAATATATTAGGTGACATTATTGTAACTCAAGGTATAACATATCAATTTCATCTCACATCATAAAACATCATTGTGAACGTGGAACACTTCAAACTATATCATCTCAAGAAATGGTCAAATTCCTGAACAAAACATTTACCCTTCAGAAGATCGTGACCCAACCCTTCTTAAGGAATAAACCATAAATCACATTAACCCATACCTACATTGACAATGGATTTAAAAATCACAAATATCCATCTACATAGACAATAAATAATAGATTAGCACACCAACCCATCCTTAAAGTCTCTAAAGAGGTTATAAGATCCTCAAACAATCAACAATGACCTTGGGAGGAACACAATAACTCCTACCCATTCATAGGGACATTGGGGAAGATCATATTCTCATCGAAACATATCCAAAAATACTATGGTGTTCCCAGGAACACAAACAGATCCTCAAATACATTTGGGAGGTTATAATCCCATAGATTTGTATCTCATCACATAGATCTCATGATGATCCAGATGTTTTTTCCACTTTATTCCATGAACGTCATCACATAATGACTCATATCACTCATTAAGGCATCCCCCAAGACCTTAAAACACACCATAGTTTGTATTTTTGATGCGATATTAAGACCATAACACATTTTTTGACATATATACCTTATAGATAGTCTAACAGATTCTTCAATGTCAAGTAAAGCCTAATCAAATCCCTTATTAATGCATTTCCTAGTATGTAGGGACCATTTACAGACAACAGGCTCTATGTCCCATAGAATCATAATGACATGTCCTGACCATGCCCATGACATGAATAATGGTCCACCTAGATCTCATGATGGAGGCATTTCAAGATGTCAATAATTTGAATTCCATATAAGATGCATAAATTTTAATCTAAGTGGAATATTCCATCTCATAATGACCATCAAACCCCATTCCACATATGGGTGGGATTCACTAATTATGTGTTAGATAAACAACCCTTTATCATTTCACCACTATGTGTACAGATCTCATACCAACAAGAATAATCCTAGACAAACTTATTCTAGGCTACCCAAATCACTTCACATCTCTAGAGAGAACCCATTATCACTCTCTAATTAAATCATTCTTCTCTCCACTTTTCATAATAATCATCATGAATTTCCCAATTATTTGAGATCTTGACATCACTTATCTTGAGAATTTGAGGACTAAAAACACATTATCACTTCTACCTAGGCACTCATGATCATTGAACATATATGTACGATGATGAACTATCCATGTTGGAATGAATTTATTCAAAAACAATCACATTTACTTATATTAAAGTCTCCACCTTCTTCCACCAAGATGTTGTTTTGTAAAAACTACTCAACAATACCTATGATAAAATAACCCAATCCTAGACCAAGAAAATCTTTGATTATTCTGGTCATGTACGACAACCATTGAAATTACCTCACAGCATACACTAAAAAGATACATTATAATAAATTATTTTATATAATTTAATTAAAAATAATGGATGGAAGATATATCATAAATTCATGTACCCCAAAACCCACAACCAAACACAGCGAGAAGGTCTAAAAACACCCTAAATTCTATATTATTGAAAATATCATTCATGTGACACATAACCAATATTAAATTCCATATAATTTTATTGATGAAATTAAATAATATTGAGGTAGTCACTTTCTTCAACTGAAATATCTTCTAGGGTTTTGTTATGACAATTCACCTATATCTTCTAACCACCAGGAATAAAAAAGAAAGCATAGATAGATAATTTAACTACTATATATTGAGATCATCGATGATCCATGTCTAACATAATATAAAGATTATTAATAGATATTGTAAAAAACACTACTAGAATATGGTGTTGCAAATTCTACACAAATTACTAATATATCACACCCATAACAATCTTTGTTCAAGGGTGAAGATAATTAGGGGAGGGGTTGAATGAATGAATATCCATCATTAGATTACCAACATAAAATGAATGTTATGAATGGGGCTTTACCAACCATTTATTTTTAATGAAAATATAGTATCGCCCAATTGAAACTTTTAACCATTCAACGATTTAAACACTTAACCCTTCTATACATTGAACTATAATTTCATGTAGTGAATGGATTTATGTATAAATACTGTAGAATCCCAACCTCCATTCCCATCTCATATTTCATGAACACTCATGTCACCACCTATACTTAAACATCCATCCAATATTAAAATTTTATGACATCCCAATTCTATGAATTATACTCTGAGTCTTAGTTCATGATTTATCCCATGTTCTATATCAAAAATTCAAATTCCTTCTCAAAATATCAACCCAAAAATAGGTGGGTCATAACATATGTTTAGAAATAATAGATGTTATACATTAATTAAATTGATATATATGAAGATTTTTTCAAACCATAGGTTATGAAAACATGTAACCATTTTCATTACTATATGAATAATTAATATTTTGGCGTAGTTGAAGTGATTTTGGGGAATAACTCATGGAAAATGAGATTTTTTAACAATCTAGAACCACATAGAATATGTGATGAAATTTGATTCACATAGATACACTATATGGAGAGGGTGAGAATTATATTGGCTTAATTAGTAGGAAATGGGAATGCCAAAATATGTTTTAGGGTTTAAGGGTGTTGATTTTGACCAAGAAGTGAGAAAAATATCCTTTTAAAATTTTATTTTCCCAAGTGTGTACTATGTACCTAAAGTGTTTCAAAATGTTACATTTTTGTTAAAATTGAACAACATTATCACTTCCCCTTCCACAAAAATAATCCCTCCAAGTATTGAAATTAATGAAAATAGATAATGATCTTTGAGTTCAATATTCATTATGCCTTGGGTTGGAGACTAGTAATGGAGGTATATAAATCACATATGTGGATGGAATGAACCTCAATAGTAATGGTATGGTTGGTAAATAAGACAAAAAACACAAATAAAACCCATTATAATATATATCATATAAGACATAACATCAAATAACTTTTTATAAAGAATTTAAATCAAACAATATTCTATATATATGTAATGAAATATAACTCTATCGTAGAAATATAACCACATCTCAAATTCCTTCGTTAGTATTTTTTAGGCCATATATGGAAGCGACATATACATCATTATTAATACATGCGCTATCATTTTATATTTCACAACATTCCTACTTTCCAAATGTATATGAAGTCGATCACATTCTATGCTAATGTATGATACATAATAGAAATAGGATGACCAGATATCATTTTGTCATTCTATGAAATCCTCCTTAGAGATCATTGCCTAGAACTTTTCACTCTAATTAATTTAATTCATGTTCAGGAAACACATTCCTTCTGTCATCTATTTATGGATTTTTTTTATTTTCACTAATTTTTTATTGACATACAACTTTTCTCTTAATAATTTTCAATGCATTGGTCATGAGAGTAGTTACATTGGACATCACTGGGAATGTCTAGATATTGGGTGAATTAGTCAAGTTTTATGATTCCTCTTGCATGTGTATCTTATATGAGACAAATTGAGGAATCAAATACATATAATCCATTCTCAAGAATGTGGTAATGACACAAGATGAATAAGTTTTTCGATGATCTTTTACCATAGGCATCCCATACTTATGCATTACGTAAGTGTTTTTGTGTAGGTTACAAGTTATTGGTACTATATAACAAATAAATATTTCCAGATGAGATGGATTGTTTTCAAAATGTATTGTCTTGTGGAGATGGTAACAAGGTAAATGTAATGTGGTGGTATATGTATCAAAATTCCACACGAAGGTGGATTCAGGAGGTCTGTCTCAAAGAGGAAGGAAAAAACATTACCATTGGTTAAGATTCCCCATGTGGTGAACCAGGAAGGTTTAGAAGAACACTCACGAGGTTTATTAGGGAGTTGGTTCCACATGAATGAGATCTTACAATTTCCATTAGTTAATATTCCCCTTGAGGAAGACCCTGATGGTTAAGGATAATTCCTATTGAGGTAGATCGAGGAGGTGTATCCCTAGGAGGATGGATGTCACACCAAGGTTGATGGGTTATAATTCCACTCAAGAAAAATCTAGGTGGTTTATTATAACACCAATTATATATTATTTCAGAGGTTTTCCCCTATTAGGTAGTGAATATGTTTTTATTGACTAGGTTTCCCCTTATGGTGGATCCTAAATGTTGAATAGAACACCTCTTGGGGAAGGTTAGGGATTTCTATCCCAATGATGGATAATCTAATTTCAACATTTGTCTAGAGACCCCTTTAGGCACACCCCGATGATTGATCCAAAATCGCATTGGGGAATATTTGGGAGGATCATCCCTATGAGGGAGGATTTCACTCATAATGGATGAATTATAATGACCCATGAGGCTAATTTGGAGGGATGATCTAAATTCTCCCTGAGAGGTGTTAAGTAGGCGTGTCCCTAAGAAAAATACCCTATATTTATCATTTATTGGGATTCACTATGAGGTAGGACAATAAGGTTGGTTAGAACCCCAATTGAGGTGAATCAGGGAGGTATATACCTATGAGGGAGAAACTAGGTTTATCATTCTTCAAGATTCCCCTTGTGGTAGAACCAAAAGGCTTATTATAATTCCTCTTTAGGTGGATTTTGGAGGTACATACTTAGGTGTCAAGATGAAAAACATGTGTGGGTAGATTAGAATTCCTCTTGAGGTGGATCAATTTGGTTTATTAGAACAACCCTTGAGGAAATCTGGGAGTTGGATCCTTAAGATATAGCACCTAAGATTACCATTGATTGAGACACCCCTTAATGTGAATCTAGAATTGTGATTAGAACTCTATTAAATGTAGACTGAAGTGGTTCTTCAGTATGATGCAACACTATGTTCACCATTGGTCAGTACCCCTTGCGGTGGTCCCAAAATATTTATTAGAATTCCCAATGTGGTTACTCATTGAGGATTATATTTAGGAGGGATAATGTCACAGATTCACACATAGATCTGAATGCCAGTTAGGGATAATGTAGAATATCGATCAAAATTCCCCATGAGTTCGATCATTGAGATTCATCCCTATGAAATATTAGAAATGTTTTACATTGATTAAGATTACCTTTCTAGCAAACCTATAAGGATGATCAGAATTCCACATGTGGTGGATCAGTGAAGTACATCGAAATGAGGAATCACCTAAGATTACCATTGGTCAGGATTTGAACATAGGGATGCATCCTACTTATATTGTTAAGAGGACATAAATTAAAATCCTTATTTCTTGAGGCCACTCTTAAATATCATATGATAGGGTTGATCCATGATGTTTAGAGCCATGTGGTACGGCTTCTCATTTCGTGAATAGAGCATCGATAAGGTATCATGTGGGGCATATTCATTAAATATTCCCATCGAATGTGGGTTTCTATAGAATGAAGTGGTGTGGGGATTACACATAGAATATTCATGAAGGGTCTCATTCCAAGAGACTTTCACATGGAGAACCATGTTTGTAGAAGTTGTGGGGTTCATCCATTGTGACATGAACATAGGGAATCATATGTTTCTCAAACTAGAGTAGAGTATAATTTTATGTATTTTTCTATGGATGTTGTCAGACATATTTACATTGTATGTCTAGGAAATGGATGTAGGTTGTTTTATATCATATAGCCGATACATGGAGGGGACCCACTCTAAACCCCTAGGGATTATGTGACCACCTCTCAAATACATTTTAAAGGTACACCGTGTTGGAAATACTATAGAGGAGTTTCCAATAATGATATCCATGTTAGATAAAACATGAATAGTATAAATATGGTTTAGAGTACCCATACAATGTAGAAAATGGTAGGTGGGTGGATCAAACCAATCATGGGGTGTAGTGGGTGGACATATGATTGAGTATAACTAGACACATGGGGACTCTAGGAGTAGTTTTACCAGTCATGGGTGGGTATGAGGGACCTGAGAACACAAGATACACAAAGGAGGGCCTAAAAAAGGGAGTAACTATAGAGAGGTATAAAATAAGAGAACCAAAATGTTTGTAGGATAACAAATGTGTCCTTAATAATGATTGAGCTCCTCTTGAAGGCTAGGTTCTTTGAGATTGAGTATCATTTACAAAAAAAGGGTGATCTTTCCACAAAGGGATGTCATTGTTAATAGGGAGAGTGGTTCATGAAGAGAGAATGCCCCATGAAGGTTCAAGAGCCACAAGGGGGATACATCATTCATTAAGGGAATATTCATTCATTAATGTAATCCCAACCTTTGGTTTAGGATGTCAAGAATGCATTTCATGTATATAATCATCTATTGGATACCATGGATGATCCATTTTCACATTGGATCACGAATCCTGGATGTTGGTGAATTGGGAGTGGGTAAGGATGCCAGAAGGTCAGAACCCATCCCTGAAAAGCCTCACTAAAGTGTAAATTTATAGTAAGGGGTTCACAATGATTGGAGGTGAACTCAAAGTCTAATGTGCTTCAGGAATTTCATGGCTCATGTACTCAGAATATCATTTTAACAGGGAAAATGTTAACCCATATTTCATTTGAAATGAACTCAGTGACTCTGATTGTCATTGTGAAAAGGGACAGTCACACATTTTCATTTTTGTAATAAAAAATATCTTTAAGGGTGATTTGTGAGATTCATGAATTCATTAAATAAGTTATCCTTGGTAAATAGACATTTTAGAGGGATTTAGTCTATTTTGGCATGGATGTGGTTTGAATTGGATTTTTATTCTTTAACCATTCCCATCACATGTGTATTTTGGAAAAACAAATCCCCATGATAAATGTGTGCGGATGGGTAAAAGGAGGGTCTGCATCTAATGGTGTATCATTAAAAAATAGGATTTTTTTCTTTTTCAAGAATCTCACTTGTGAACCCCATTCGAGATGATCACTTCATGAAACCCTCATTGCTAAGATGATTATGAACCTGAGATTGGCCTTATGAATATAAATAGTGACGGGGTCCCTATAATCCATTATACTCTTGTGAGAAGAAATTATTATTCTATCTTTAAATGAATAACCAATCCCTCATGAGCACTTTGTGATCTTTGTCTCCATTGCTCATAATGTTCATTGTCTCTACAACCATAACCCCACAAAAACTTTTTAGAGAATTAAAATATGTGATACTGATCTTCATGGACATACATCCACAAACCAGATCTCTTGGAATTTTTAATGTTAATGAACTTGTTCAAACATTCACAAAATGAATATAATTATTGAATCAAATGGCCACACAAGGAGTCAATGACACCATTGATCAAAGGGAACAAATGGAATGTAATATCATGATCAGGGTGTGTGTTTTGTGTGCCCCAGACCAGGATTTATTGATCTAAGTGTTAAAAAAGTATCAATGTGATTATCCATTATTCAATGGGATTATGATTTACAGAATCAGGTACATGGATACTGTCTTTACTGCTACAGATAGTATAGATGAACATAATTAGTTGATAAGAGGTATACCAGTCATGTACCAGTGGTTTATGGTTGTTGTATGGAACCTCTTGAAGTACCACCCATAAATAAAAATTATATATCTCTAAAAATGCATCAACAATATTAAGGGGTTGAATCTAGAGGGCGATGAATCCCTGTCACTATATTATAATACCCTCAAGTGGGTTTTAGGGATTTACTAGATGGATAAG
This sequence comes from Viscum album, assembly GCA_963277665.1. Lineage (NCBI taxonomy): Eukaryota > Viridiplantae > Streptophyta > Magnoliopsida > Santalales > Viscaceae > Viscum > Viscum album. Next base: position 937,229,253 of record OY728163.1, on the reverse strand, counting down.
AGAAAAATTAGGATCTTCACCAGGGGCTAAACATCAATGATGAACGGACCTGGACCCCTTAGTCATGTATTTCATGTGTTGAGTTATAGGCGGAGCAAAAATGAGTAAGAATATATGACATGGAATAGACTTATTTGTTTCACAACTACTTGCATCAGAGCATTATTCATGTGTTTTTGAGTAGGTCATCTCCCGAAACCAACTGGATTTATCCAAATTATGGGGATGTTTGGATCAGCCTATGTGATCTTTACATGTTCATTAGGATCGCAATCCTAGGGGGATTCATAATTACTTCCTTCCCACATAGAATATGTGCAGGGAACAAGATAATCATCCATATTTTATGAAGGAATTACATTAGCTAGTGTAAATAAAATAATATAATATAGGGGTGAATCATATTCCCATAAAGAAATAGATCATGTATTTCTTAAAAGAACCTGTGGAAATTATATTTGGGAGGGCATTTTTTCCCATAGACAATCCATCGTGGAATTTAGAATACATACTGGTGAATTTTCGATGACATCCAATAAAAGCTATGGGGACACATAATCAAGCCCAATGAAACTCCAGTAGTCAATCTAGTGGGATTCATTGTCTTGATGATAAGAAGCTAGATGATCCACAAGAGGGATTCATAAACAGATTGAAATGGAGAACCATCATTAAGGTATAAATCTTGTAAATGTGGTTATGTATCAATTTGATTATTCCCATTTTAGAAAATCTATATGTATTTCATTATCACATAAATAAATGGGAGACACTACGTCATGTGTGTGAGAGTTTCCTCATTTGGTACATCTAGGTGGACATGAAAATTGGAGATATGAGTACCCAAATCCCATTTCACCTCCTATAAAAAACTTATGTCCATTGATTATGAATATCACATGTAGTATCTCACTGGTGGGGGGTTTTATGTAAATTTCAGAGAGGGGTGGGCTGGTAGATAACTTAATATTTTAAAGGTTTCATATTCCAATGGGGACTTTTACTAATGGGCCTTTTGGGATCCTTGAATATATATCATACCTCTTAGCATTTTGAGGTGGTGTATTAGTATCTAGAGTCGGCAATGAGCTGATTTCTAAGCCGTACATCTCCCAATTTTACACAATGCTATTTTGGTGTCTGTAGTGGTTGAAAATGAAGGTGTACCGGGAGGTGCACTATTATTTTCATACATTGGTTTTGTAATTTATCTGGAAAAGATTCTCTTGTCAGGATGGGATGATACGTAATGATTTTTCTCCACTAACCTATTTGTTTAAAAGCATCCATGAGTATGAATAAAGATTCGACAATGCATCCCCTTTAGAGATACTAAAACAGTGTGATAACAAATCTAATGAAACATTAGACCATCCAAAATTTGGATGGGGTTGAGTTGTAGTTATTGCACCTCATATAGTAAGAGCTAGCCCATTGGGTAGAGTAGTAGAAGTGGGTCCATAATTTCATGGCCCCGAAAAATTGAGATTCATATGGAGAGGAGAAACAGTAGCCACAATGATCCTAGGAACGTGGTAGAATGAAGAATGATATACCTCTATGGTAGTCTTAAGGGCATTCTTCCATGATCTATGGAAGAAATTACATCACCTTAAAGTCCCATTAACACCATAATCTTTGAACCCTAGGACAACTGAGCTGTCTACATCGAGTTCACTAGTGTTTATGGAATATGGAATTATCTTAGTGGATATGGTTTGAGTCTTGTTGGGAATAATTATATCAAGGCCAACTCTTATGTTTAAATTGAAGAGTCATAATAATATGTAGTAAATATAGTTGACCTAGTCCATTCTCAAGTCACTATGTGTCCTCTTTTGGACATGGTTAAGGTGTTGAAAACCCCGTCATCTCTTCTATAGTTCTCAACAGCATAGATTGCTATGTGTGTGTCTCTTATAGAGGAGCCAGATGATTTCTAGGTAAGTGATGGTTGTTGAGGCTATTTTCTAGGCAGATTCATGGCTATCAACCAGTTGAATAACAAAATCTCATGTGCCTAGGACATAAACATTTCATTGAACTATTTCCTAAATCTATTTTTTCCTGTTTAAGAAATACGCATAGTGGATACCGAGGTGAGGTCCAAGATATAACCAAAAAGGAATGTGATGGGACCTCAAAACATTATGAAAAAACTAGGATGTCCCTTATTTTGGTTTTATCAATGAGTGTCCAACCACTATCACCTTCAACTAAGACAAAGAACACAAAGGAAACACTAAATGTGAACCCCTAATGGATCTTTGATGGCCCATAAAATTCATGTAATTATGATCCACCACTAAACATATTTCCCTTTTCCCTTATATTCCTATTAATGTTATAATTCTCTCATATTTTATGGTGTAAATGTGCTCGAAACTCATCCACCAGCACAAACAGTCGCATTAAATGTTTATGGGAATCAAACGGTGATGGGAGAGTCTTCTATCTAATCCATAATGGTTTGGATGACTATAGAGGTTGGACCACCTATGGAGGTTCCCTTGGAGAATTGTACAGACAACATGCCCATGATTGTGGTGGTATAGGAGTCACTAATTACATGTTTGGAATATAGAGATATAGTTAATTATCAAATCATAGAGGTTCCACCATAAGAAAATTTTAGATCTAAAGTCTCTATGGAAGAAGTGTAAACTCTATGAAGAGAAAAAGTGGATAGGCAGACTACATTGGAGGTGACCGCAGTAAATTTTCAATTGGTTAAAGAATATTGGATTGATGAAGCATTTTAACCAACAATAGTTTCAGTAGAGTGAGCATCAGAAGTTTCATCTACCTCAATGGTTATACATGGTGTATCAGGAGATTCTACCACAGGTAATGTGGATAATGAGAATCTATTCCCAAGGTTGGATCTATAGCTACTCAATTCTAATCCCTTGGACATTCATGACCCAAAAAATCAATTGACCTTTCATGGAAGAAGGAAAGATGAATGACTCTACGGTGCTCAAAGACGATGAAGTAGATATCTACCTCGTAGAAGGGATAGTGCAAGAGCATGTGTAAGTTTTTGCTACATAGACTGTAATTATCAATAGTATATTGGTTCTATTGGTTACATATGTGTACAACATGGATGTGACGAGATCCCTGGTCATTGAGTGTCAGGATGAGTATAACTAAAGAGGATCAGATCCAAATGATTTCTCTCTATGTATAATGGGGATAATTAATAAATGGTGGAGTGATAGGGGGTCTTGGACCCCAAAAATGGAAGGGATGAGCCTGAGTGCTCAATCATAGGGGCATATCAAAAAGAGAAAATCCAGTAATGTATAGTATGTAAAAAAGGGGATTACCCTCCAAAACATTAGATTAATTATTTATTCATTGTTAAAAATGTATCATTATTTTCAACTCAATCATTTTAATGAGATAACCAATGATAAATACATAAGAATGAATGATTCAGTATATGCGTGATAAAAAGAGAATAATAAGTAACATGTCACTTATGTAAGAGTGTATAGGTTAGGAGAGGCTAAATCTAGGGAACACGGCTATGGGAAAATACCACTTTATTTCCCAACATGCTCTAGTTCATGAATGGGTTAACACCAGATGTGTTGAATTATTCCCTCAACTATGTTAAAGGTTTCTTTCTGGAAACCATTTTTCTACGGTCAATGACACATGTGAGCATTGTTCCCCTTCCTTTCGTCCACTTCTTTGCCTAAATCATCCATATTCATGATTTGGTAGTAAGGTCTATCCATGGGTTGTTCCAGGTTATTGATTTCATTTATTTTTAACACCTGGTTGTTGTATTAAGATTGGTCGTGTTCATCGAATCCTCTTAGGTTAAGTCTCTATGTTTCCATTCAAGATGATGATGATGACAACTTATTTCAAGGTGGGTTCTGATCCTCGCGATGGTTGATTGTTATTCAATCCTTATCCTCTAAACCTGCTATGAGCTCAAAATATTCTAGACCTATCCAAGATGGGTATGGATCAGATGTATCCATAGGTTTAGGTGATTTGAGGTATAGATGGTGAATAGATACTACATGATAATAGAGTCAGCTCACACTCATTTTATATAAACTCGTTTTCTACCTCTTTGATTATGTCTTCCCATGGATCCATCAGCCTCCTTATCTCCACATATGAACTCACATACCTCAAATTCCCAGCATTTTTTACCTTGATTATATGTAACAATGATGTTTTTTGTATGTGTGGTTTGGTGTCCTTTGTTCTTGTCATGATTCCATTGATGACAGAGATATTCATTGATTCCATCAGATTCATTCATGGTAATTTTTCTAGTCTGTCTTCTTTTCTTAGTGTTTTGAAGAGATATGTACATTTTTTTGTTTTGGTGTCTATCATCCGTGATATATTATCGTGATGATCTATTTTTTTGGAATTGTTGTGTGTATCTATTCTATATGCTAGTGGTTTGGATTACAATGGGATCATTGTACTCAAGAGGAAGGAAGTCTCTAGGGATCTGGTGATACTTTAAGTCTGTGATCATGATGGTGGTGTCATAATGGTGAAGAAATTAGTGTTGATCATGATGATGATGGTTAGCAATGTGACTGTGGAATTTTTTTTGAATTTCTACTTTTTTATTATATTCCTTTGATTTCGGTTCCCACTGGAGATGTTTCCTTTACCATTTTTTAATCAATAAAAATGAATGTTTCGTTCGAAATCTATAATAAAAAGTTGGTGGGATGATGATAGATGATAGATACTGACCATATTTGTAACAAAAAATCCTTACAAATATACTATAATTGGGAAAAATAAAACGATGTTCGAAAACTACACATATTCCAAACATGGAACCTATCTAAATATTTCATCCAATTCCTTTTGAGGTGTTTTTCTAGGATGGTAGGTGAGCTAGTATGGCCAGAAACTATACCATTAGGTTGCCCATTAAAATGAGGAAGGGGATTAAAATCCAAATGAGAGGAGCAAAATCCTGAAAATAAATTAAGGTAATGTTTAAATGGATTCCAAAACTCATTGAATATTCCCACCATGGATTAGAGAGCATTTGTGTGGGTGAATCTGTTTGATAAAAAATCAAACATGCCTTTTAACAACAGAATCATCATAGAGGCCAAGAGATGGTCGAATGGATGGTGTGGTAGATTAAAATTAATGATGGGAAGGGATTACTGGGTGAGGTACTACAATTCCTATCCATTTTTCTGATGAATTATGGATGATAAACACATAATTTAAAATAGAAAAATATAGATGTTGAATTTTATAGTTTAATGCCATGTTATTTTGATGAATATCGAGTTTTTCAATCATGTGATAGAGACATGAAGTCACTTGTGATTATGAAATAATATTCTTATAATTTCATTCCATTTTCATGTAAAAAGGATATCACATGTCCATTCAATGGTTTATAATTTTTTATTAGCTTTATGAAAAATATGACATAGTGAAACGATGCGAATGATACCTGGACAACCATTGGAATAAAGGGAAAAAGAGGGTATAAAAATTAGAGATGTTGTATCATGAAATATAATCTGGAGTTTAATGTGTACATTTTAGGGTCATGTTTCTCAGACCCCAACATTTAGTTAATGGAACAAAACATTGGACCCAAGACATAAATCTTAAGGTCATACTTTTTAAAACATACTCTTATTTTAAGGTCATATTGATTGAATCCATGGGTGATCCAAAAAAATATGTTTACTGTGGCACATTGAGAAACCAAAAATGAAGGAGTGACAACTAGGCCCACCGAAACATAAAACGTTACTGTAATGATTCTCAGACATTTTAGAGCCAATATTCATTGAAATTTACTTCATGATTATACTTATATATTTTGGAACATGGTATGTCATTAGGTGTTCAACATGTCATGAAGTGGAATTTAGTCACTGAGAATAGACTCTAGGAATTCATGTGAGCCATGAGTAATGTAAAGGATGATGGTGAATACATTAAGTTCTTACTTCCCAGACCACGTAACATGTCATGGTATAAGAATGATGTATGTTAAGGGATTCCCTCTTAAATGATGGTATTGGATGTTCTCATTCATGGACATGAGGCCTAAAAAATTTATAAAGGGTAAGGATTTAGTTTAATGTCCTGTACAATGGAATCTTGGCCTGCTGATGTACAATCGTAATTAAATGGGGAATATACATAGAAAGAGGCTCAGGGGATATTTTAAGGTGGCTACATAGAAGATAATCTAAGGGATTTCATTGAACATGAAGATGGTCATGGAGATCAAATGTTTAGGAGCCACTATATATCACATGAGGATGTGTATAAATCCAAAAGCAGTTATAGATATCTAACACATTGGTTGAGTTCATAAAGTGTACTCCATGGGGTGAGTGGGATTCAAGTGTGTTCATGGGGTGTGAGAGTGATAACCTGAGGTAAACTATCCATGGAATACCTAAAACACGTGACGTGATCCTAGAGTAAGTTGGTACAGTTTATGAACATAAGTTCTATAAAATTGAAAACATTTTTGAGTCATATCAGTTGGGCTATGGTAAACCATTTTAATGTAATTATGTGTATAATGTAATGTATTGGTTATAGGGTACTTTTATAATATTTAATAGGTACGAACAGACCTGAATGGTGGCTTAGGTACCCAATATACATCATGAGAGGAACAATATATTATTTAAAATATTAAATACTTGATCATACCGATGAACAAGAGGCGTAATGGTTAATAAATGTATAGTTATACTCAGATATGAGAAGCCTAGGCATCAATACATATTCTATAATAATGGGTCTCAATAGACCTATAGTTCTTTGATTACAGTTTGGTAAGATGTCAAAACAGTTGGGGGAACATCTATAACATAGAAATTGATGCATACCAAGATAATTGAAGGTAATACCATGTTTATGACATGTGGTAATGCTCGTCTAATATTTGGGGCATCGCAGTTTAATATGGGGTAAAACTGCTATTAAATATAATGCATTGAAGATGTTTTTACATCAAATATATAAAATGGGGGTTATAGTTAATTTCTCTAGGGTAAGAATTCATTTTACTATCATGCACTAATGATGTTATGATTTTCATATTAAATTCATAAAATTTAGAATATATGAAATGAAAATTATATATGATCATATTTATTGGACAATGGGACATAGTTTAAGGTGATATAGTTTGGACTATAATGTGAGTATGCTAACCAACATGGATATTTTTGGAATAACATGAACAACCTAACATGAATGATGATCAAGGAGGCCCATAATGCACAAAAAATTCCAATGGTATACTCATGTATAAAATAATTGTTTTGATTCTGGGACTGGGATTCCTAGTTCAAGGTCATATAATTTGGATCTAGGAAATGGGATTCTCATTCAAATATATGTAGTGTGTAATAGCGATAAAATTGATGTGAATGAGGACCATGGAGGCCCATATTAATTCATTATATTCCTAAGGAAACATTTATATATATTAATTTCATCATTCATGGACATGGAATCCGTGTTATAGACATTGAATTTAGACCGTAAGTTGAGTATTCTAACTAAAAGGGATATGTGTGGTAAGGCAGGAACAACTAGATGTCATTGAGTTCTTTATAGGAATGTGTTTCAAAACAAATTCTTAGTGTAGAGTTATACAAAGTTTAATGTCATGATTCAATGAAATATGCACCTCTTTTTTGGTCTTGAAGTTTATACCCTAAATCATTTGTTGATCAACCACGTTGTTACGCGCCATACAAAGAATCCTAATCTCTCATGATTCATGATTGGTGTCAGAAGGAATGATTTTTAAGTGTATTTCCTTAACACACAAAAGTGTGTCGTAGGGGAAAAGAGATATTGGGTTGAGAATTTCACAGTGACACTTACATACATACTCTATGTGCACGTATGTAGGGGTGGGTGAATTTTAGGGTGTTGGTATTACACCATGACATGTGGAGGTTGAATGGAAGAATGCTAAGACTTATTATTAGGAAAATGGATGATTGATGGGTAGGGATACACTATTAGCCATGATAAAAACATATGGACCATATATGTATATGATAATAAAGGTGAGAGAAAATGTAGGTTATAATATTCATTATGTTAAAAACACATGATCATTAATCTGTTGTAAGAGATCTATCAAGGTGTTAGACTAGGATTAGAGGTGACCCATTTTGACCCGGCACCATCACCGTATGGGGGACCATTTGGATTTTGAGGATGATGAAAATTCTAATCAAGAATGACTGAATGGGTAGAAATGGAATTAGGAAATGTTCATGTAGGATTTGAAAATCTTGATTCCATGACACAACACATTCTAACAAACTGATGGGGCATATCAACAATTTGGATTCAAACCACTTCTCAATAGGTTTCTATGTTGGGCTAAAAACCATAATGGATATTTGGTAGAAATCTTGGGACGGTCTAAGTTAAGGAACATGAGTGTTCCCAATAGTTGATGTTTGAATTGAATGGAACCAATGAAACTATTAGTTTAATATATCAAATTACAAACCTCATTCTCTTAGATTATTTAATTACTATTTTGAATTGTCATGAGAGTCTCAAATAGTTATGTGTAGCATGATATAGTGAAAAACACAATGTGAATATAGGGAAGAGGAGGTGCATTGTGGAAATGAATATTGTTGAAAATAATTTAACCTAGTTTAAGGTCATGATTCTTGGAATTTTGAAGTCTGTTAAATTAATGGCATAAATGATGGACTAATGTCACAATTTATGGTTATGTGTTCAATAGATTAAAATATTAGGCTAGTCATGGAGATAAGAAGTATAGGTATCCCAACATATCCCATGTGGATAAGAATCAACGCTCACATAATTATGAAACACATCATGGAAAGAGACTATTTCCATTAGGGTGATATTTTGTGGGGATGTAATTAAGACAATTCAACATCACAAGGAATCACATGCTTGAATTATGGGTAAGGAACACCTCTCATTGAGAGGCATATCAATTTTTCATAGGGTATCTCCAAAGATTCACAACATGCTCCAAGGGTATTTAGTATCCCAATTTCATTTGTTTGGTGCGGTGGTGTTGCAAACCTGATGTGAATGAGGGAATATGAGGCCCAATTGCACACATGGGGACTTCCATGTAGCATAATGTTCTTATTATTTGACATGATATCAAAGTTTAAATTAAGATAATTTGGAATCTATTATATTAGATTAATGTTATAGTGTTATGACCAATCACGTTGTTTAACTTCATGTGATTAAGATGTGGGCATGTAGTTAAATGACATATTTTAAGGAAGGCATTGTAAATTTTAACAAGATGTGATCAAAAAATGGTTATCTCCTCCGATAATGTACCGTTTATGAATCAATGAATTGGTATGAGGTTCTATCTATTCGACATCCATGGTGATCAAAGAGTACACACAATCAAAATAGATCTTATGAAAGATATATGGTCCTTCTTATAGGGGATCCAACATTTATGATTTATTACTATTTATCAATGAAATTATGAGAGGACGAACCATATCACTTTGTAAGAAGTAGAAGAGGAGAAACATAATGTTGAAAACACATTTGATCGTGTTATAGAACCTTTCATGATTATTAAGGGCCTAGATCCTGTTATCCTTTAGGGAATAAAACTTATCTATATAGACTTATACTATTCTATCTCAGGTCTACTGGTTGTAGAAATCAATTTAAAGAGATGAAAACTGAACTAAAATGTGTAGAAATTCATATTTTCTATATAGTAGGGATTATATGGTCACCTAGGCTGAATTATTAGTCATTGTCTAATAACCCAAGGGTGTTGGGAGATTTTCTTGCTAATGATTATTATTCCAATAGTCAATATTTTATATAATATTATTGAGGGTTTTGGTGAATTCCTTGATCCGTCCATTATTTTTAGTATGATATCATATGGATTGACCAGATATTGAATTCGGTCTATAATCACATCATCTCAGCATCTTTTACGTTCATTTCCTTGTCTTTGATAATGTTGTAAGTGACTCAAAATTGTGGGATGATGTGGGAGGTAATTAATTCGATCACTGATCTATCCTTGACTTTTTTTATAGGAATATGTTATATCCAGTATGAGAATAAGTCTTTTGAGGTCATAATGAACCTATATTGATGAGATTTTGCGAGTATATATGGGAATACAACATCTTGTTCCATTACTGAAATGGATCAGAAAAACATAGTGTTTTGTAAGAGATCATGAGGTTGATGTAAAATGTTGGAATTTATCTGAAACGTGTGACACCTTTTTGGTTTTTCAATGCATTGGTAGACTATGGGGGTCCGATATAGTCTAGCGTAAAAATATGGTGGGAGAGTTTTAATTCAACTTGATGGACTCCATAAGAAACAGCATGACCCTCCTATATAACCTGTGGAATCTCATATTCTGGGAAGAAATAGAGGAAAATTCCATCAAATATATAAATGTTTAGATTTTATTCACAATTGGGACTACTCAAGAGGGTGAACTGCACTACGGACTGAAAGATTCCCTCATGTTTTAATAGATTGGGAAAGATAATTTCACCCTAAATATACTCAATGAAAGGATTTATATAGTCATATTTTTCTTATATTATAATATAAATTGAGTTTCCTTCTACACAAGATACTATATCCAGATGGTTTTTCTATTTCATGTCCTCCTCATCAGAAATGATGTGTACAATGACTCTTTGTTTATCCTCATGAATGAATATGTCATCCTAGTATGGCTCTGAAAGAGATGGGGTTAAATTTTTAAAGGCATAGATCAACCATTCTATGATTGAGGGAAATGAATCAATTCCAACTGTGAAGGGAACTAGGACATTAGATAATGAGAGGGGTCCATTTGGGGTACTAGTATTGTAACACCCGAGACTTTTATGTTATATAAATCATCAAAGGAATCTTTTTCTACACAAAACTTGTTTGGATTGCTTTACACGCAATCGCGACCTTCCTCGATAGCTTGCTTCGTACGCAATACCGAGTTTCACTAAACAACAATATGCTATTAAAACTAGCCGTTATGAATAGTAATAACCACTTTTTGAAATTTTATAAATTTTATTTTTCAAAATGGACATCATTTTTGGACTCAGAATATCGAAATTAGCCTAGGGTGAAATTTTGGTATTTTTCTGAAAACTTTCAATTTTTGATGAATAGTGAAACCACTAAGTGGTAGGTTAAAAACTGAATTTTTCATAAAACTTAATTTTACCACTTCTGTGAATGGAATTTCAAAAATCCGACAGACACGGTTGATATCAGTAAATAAAATGTGGTTCAATGAGATAAAAATAATTTTTTTGGTGAATAGTAACTTTTTACTATTTTTACCGCGGTTAATAGTAAATAGGGTAACTAAGGGTAAATATGATATTAATATTACCCTAACACATGTACTAATTCTATTGGACAAGTGTAATTCAACCAAAAACTAACTTAGGAATAAAATATGACCATTTAGGCCCACTTGGATTAGATTAGGACATTTATTATTAATTTATTTAAAGAAGGTTTAAAATAGTTAAAATCAAAGTTTAATAAGTAAATCATTTTTAATATGGGGTTATACATAAGATAAATTCGATTGTAAATATTAATTAGAAAGCTAAAAAGATTTCCTACATGATGGTATTTTATTTGTAATTTTTAGACATCAAATAATATAATTTATTTATGACACAAAGATGATGCAGTAATTATCTTATTAATGAAATTTTGACATAATTGATAATATAAATACCAAAATAAATGTAATTTAAGACTTTTTATGAATTCCACTAATTTTATAGGTTACTATGATATATTAGTGTTGATTTAATCAACTTGGTTCGAACATATAATTCTGTTATGACTTTCACAAAAATCATATATCAAATAGTGTCAAAATTGACCCAAAATAATTTTTAAATCAAATATTATATTATTCCTAAAAATCTAAGGTTCGGCCAAATGACTTAGATAAGGATATATATATTAATAAAAAAAAATTTGGGGTTCGTTTGGCATGTTATAGTAAGTGTATTAACCATATAGTGAAAGAAAACAAAAAGACATGGTAAAAGTTAAATTATTTAACTTAGAGTTAAATCTAATTGATAAGGTTAAAATAATACCCTAAACTTGTCTAAATCCTATTGGTTGATAGTATTTCGACCCATCCCCACTTTAGCTTCGAAATAAGACCCTTTGTAACCATTATAAACCGATTTTGACTTTAATATAAAATAATATTTTGAGATATTCCTAAGGTGCCCCTCTCCTCCCTTATAAAAGGGCACCTCCTCCCCCTCCTCCTCACACCAATTTGAGCACTCAAGCTCGGCCAACCCCTGCCATTTTCTCCTCTCCACTTCCGTAGAATAATCCTAGAGGTCCTGGTCTTCTCCAAAGACAAATCTTAGTTCCTTAAGTGGAGGATTCAAAGAGGCGTTCCAAAGAAGAGGTAATATCCATTACCGATCTTTTCAATTTCTTTCTTCTTCAACTTCTTCTTCTTTAGTTGTTTCATGATAAAGTAATAACATCAGTATTACATACATACTGATATGTTATTATAAATATGAAACAACCCTAATTCACCTTCTATCCATCCTACGGAAAAATGAAATCACCGCGCGTGCGTACGTACGGAATACCGTCTCCACGCCGTGGTGTAATCTATTTTCCACCATCACCTTACAAGGATGGGTATAATGGTGTAATTAGTAACTATATATAATTATTATGAAGTTATATTGATACTTAAATAATATATATATACTCCAATATAATTCCACGATCATAGGAATGATATCATCACTCGTGCGTACGTACGGAATACCGTCTCCACGATGTGATGCGACTCGTTCTACATGATCATCATTACATAGTAATTATATAAATGAATTGAATGAATAAATATGATATATGTTACACTAATACCATTCTGTATATATGGTATCTATAACATTAAAAGAAAAATAATAATTTATTCGACAAAACACGCATAAGAACAAAAGGCAATAAAGACCCGAGTAACAAGTAACAATGAAATATTACTAATAAGAAGCTAAGAATATGACCATATATGATATCATATCAATATGTATGATTCTGGAATAAGTCAATAACATTTTTTAAACCATTATACAGGAGCATCGGACACATAAAAAGCAAATCGGACCTAAGGTAAGGGGAATATCACAATCTCATTTTTTGTCCGAGATTGTTTATACTTTGAAATTTACTGGGGTGTATTTTATCATCCACATCCATGTTTCCTAGATATGTAATATTATTTACAGCCACCTACAATTTTTTAAATCCAAATTTACCCTTTGGTGAGTTTTAGTAAAGTATATGAAAGGAATCTTTTGTCGTTTTTCGTATGAGGTACTTTTTGACTTTTCCGGCAAAAGTACAAGAAGAATGTTTTTTTAACTTAAACTGAATGAACGGATTTTTACAGTTTTATAAAGCTTTATTTTCATGAAGCTTCCTCCAAAAGATTTCATGAATATTTTCAATAAAATCACTTTCTTTTAAAATTGCATGATGTTTTGTGAAAAGAAATTGATTTTGAAGAAGAAAGGATATTTTCCTCAAGAATTCATTTCAAGTGTTTTATCAAAATTATTTTCCATCTAAGATAATAAAGGGTTCTATTTCTATCCGTATTTTTACATTGATTTGACTATGTTGTGATGAAATTATGTTTATGAATTCCTTTATCTTATATGAATGGTTTTATGATGTCATGTTGTTTAAGAATCCCATTTTTATTACATGGGTTATGCAATGATGTATGATTTATGATTTTGTGGCACACATAAGAATGGTATCATTATGAGATGGGTGGGACCTATATCTCCCTCCAATGAATTAGGTAAATATTTTATATCTCATGAGATAGACAGGGCTGGAACGGTAGGTTATACTGGTTCAGTGAAACAGGACTGAAACGAGGGTTACTCGATTCAGAAAGGGACTTTGTCCACTAAGATAGTCTTGGCAATGAGTCTTGACTAACAAGAAATGATTTTCTATGATTATGTGTGAATGCCACAAAGTTTCATGTTTTAAGTTATGATTATTGTGATTACATTTCACTGCCATGATTTACCCCATGTTATGAAATTATGATCTCTTTTGCAGGTTAAGATTTCCAAAAGTTATGTGCTTATGTATATGATGTGATTGATATTTCTTTTGTTTACCCTTACTGATCATTTGAGCTCACCCTTTTATGTTTTCTTTTCCCCAGGATATAAAGAAAGGTTTTAGGTAAAAAAAAGGAAGATCTTTATGGGAGATTTTGAAGATCTTTCACCACGATTAGAAGATTATATTCCGAGTTTTCAAAGACACTAAACTATTACGATCCTTGTGTGTGTGTTTTTTGTTATGTACTAAGTATTCCGCAAATTTAATGTAATGTCCATGTACGTCAGGCTTCGGGTCTCTACAGTTGGTATCAGAGGGAGGTTATAGTCAACCTTTGGAAACTAGGATGTGAAAGCCTTAGTAAGAACCCTAAGGATAAGTCTAATCATAGAACACAATCTTAGTGTTTTAGAAATGTCCTTGAATAACCTAGGATAAGACCTTAAGCATGAAAATTTTATTCTTGAATTATGTGGTTTTCCTATTATAATTAGTGTTTCTCACACTATTCTTCTTGGTTTTAGTCAATGGCTGGAACCCGAAGGAACCGTGTTAATGCGGAATGCGATGGGCAATGCAATGATTGTCCCCCTGAGCAACCAAACGATATGGGAGTTGGAATGCAAAATCTTGTAGACATGCTCACACAACTTTCTCAAGCTATGAATCATGCAGGACTTCCAAACGAGCAAAGGAAGGAGCAACATTCTGTTGAATCCTTCATGAGGCAGCGTCCACCTTCTTTTAGTGGGTCTAATGATCCATTAGTTGCTGAACAATGGATTAGTACTACTGAAAAGATATTTTCAGTTCATCAATGTTCTGAACATGATAAAGTCATCCTAGCAGTGTATCGTTTGGAAGGAGATGCTGATCAATGGTGGAATCTTATTAAGAATACGAGGAAAAGGGATGAAATTGAGTCTATGGAATGGGATGAGTTCAAGAACTTATTTTTCAATAAGTACTTCCCTCGTATTCTCCGAACAAAGATGGAGAAAGAGTTCCTTGAACTGAAGCAAAGGGATGATGAATCTGTTAGTACCTATGAAGCAAATTTTACAAGACTTGCAAGGTACGCTTTTGGTATTATTATCCAACCTGAGAGTAAGATCGATCGATTCTTTAGTGGCCTAAAACCAAGTCTTCGAAGGGCGTTAGCCATAAGAGACTTCAATAGCTACGAGGAAATCGTTCGATGTGCTCTCAAAGTCGAGATGGAGATTGGAGTAACCCATCAGTCACATGGGTTTGATAAGAAGAGGAAGATGGAATTCAAAGAAAAATCTAAAGAGCACACGGAAAAGAAGATGAGCTTTTCCTTATGCTCAAAGTGTGGAAAGAAACATGGAGGGAGTTGTCTTAACGGGACAAGTAAATGTTTTAAATGTGGAAAAGAAGGTCCTCGGGCATTTGAATGCCGTGATAATGGGAAGAAGATGTCTAATGACGCAAACAAAGGAAGGGATACACAGAATGAACCTACTACACTTCAATGTTTCAAGTGCAAGGAGATGGGGCATTATGCCAATCAATGCCCAAATCCAAGGGTTGATGATGATGGTCGACGTCAACAAAATCTTAAGGCTAAATACAAAGGAAAGTCACATGCAATTTCTACCAGCGATGTGGAGTACGATAACGAAGTGGTGAAAGGTACACTTACCATCCACTCTAAAGTAGCAAATGTTTTATTTGATTCTGGATCCACCCACTCTTTTATTTCTAAAGAATTTTCTAAGGGTATCACCGTATTACCTCAACAATTAGATGTTGAGTTAGCTGTGACAACACCTAATGGCACATCAATCGCATCAGAAGTTTATAATTCTTCTCCGATCGAAGTTTGTGGGAAAGTGCTTCCTGCAAATCTTGTGATCCTTCCTTTAGTGGAATTTGATGTGATTCTTGGCATGGATTGGCTTTCTCTACATGGAGCTCATATCAATTGCCAAAGAAGGGAAGTCACATTTCATATTCCAGATCAATCTATGATCGTCTATCAATGCAAGGATGAACATAACCTTCCAGTGGAAATTTCTTCCATTTTATGGGTATTGATTCCACTAAATGAAGGTTATTTATCTCAAATGGTTGGTTAGAAACTCACGATTAAGAATATGCCCATTGTACGGGGGTTTGATGATGTCTTTCCAGATGAATTACCGGGTCTTCCACCAAATCGTGAAGTTGAGTTTTCAATAGAACTCGTACTGGGTGCTTTGCCTATTTCAAAGACACCTTATAGAATGGCCCCAATTGAGTTGCAGGAATTGAAGAAGCAACTCCAAGAGAATCTTGATAAGGGATTCATACGCCCTAGTGCGTCACCTTGGGGAGAACCTGTTCTATTTGTTAAGAAGAAAGATGGATCAATGAGACTATGCATTGATTATAGAGAACTTAACAAGATCGCTATCAAGAACAAATATCCTCTCCCACGCATTGATGACTTATTTGACCAACTACGCAGAGCTCAATACTTTTCCAAGATTGATCTTCGTTCAGGGTATCATCAATTAAGGGTCAAAAGGGAGGATATACCAAAGACAGCTTTCCGTACAAGGTATGGACACTATGAATTTATAGTGATGCCATTTGGTCTTACTAATGCCCCTGCTATCTTCATGGATCTAATGAATAGAGTCTTTAGAGACTATCTTGATCAATTTGTGGTAGTCTTTATAGACGATATTCTTGTATATTCAAAGAGCAAGGAAGAGCATGAAGATCACTTGAGAATTATATTGAAGACCCTGAGAAAGGAGAAGCTTTATGCCAAATTTACCAAGTGTGAATTTTGGCTTCAAAAAGTTGCATTTTTGGGTCACATAATCTCAAAGGAGGGGATATCTGTTGATCCAGCAAAAACAGAGGTTATCGAAAGATGGTCGAGACCAACAACAGTAACTGAGATCCGAAGTTTTCTTGGTTTGGCTGGATATTATCGACGTTTTGTAAAAGATTTTTCACGATTATCTAATCCACTCACCAAGTTGACTCGGAAAGGAGTTAAGTTTGTCTGGATAGAGGAATGTGAAGAGAATTTCAAGGAGTTGAAAAGAAGGTTATCCAGTGCACCTGTGCTCACACTGCCTTGTAGTGGAGAAAGGTTTGTGATCTACAGTGATGCATCCAAGAAGGGATTGGGTTGTGTTCTTATGCAAAATGATATGGTGATAGCTTATGCCTCACGACAGTTGAAAATCCATGAGCAAAATTACCCAACACATGATTTGGAGTTGGATGCGGTAATATTTGCATTAAAGATTTGGAGGCATTACCTTTATGGTGAAAGGTGTGATATTTATACTGTTCATAAAAGTTTAAAGTATATTTTCACACAAAAGGAGTTGAATATGCGTCAAAGAAGATGGTTGGAGCTGATTAAGGATTATGACTGCTCAATCTATTACCACCCTGGGAAAGCAAACAAGGTGGCAGATGCATTAAGTCGACAAGACCATGCTAGTTTATCCATGATGAGGATCACAAAAGATCCAATATTTATGGATTTACAAAGGATAGATCTTGGAATTAGAATGGAAGGGGAAAAATCTTATCTTTATCAAATGAATGTTCAACCATCTATACATGTGAAGATTAAAGAGTCACAGAAAGAAGATGTCGAGTTACAAAAGAAGGTGAGAAATGTTCCTGAATTCAACCTTGATTGTGATGGGATAATAAAGTTCAGGAATCGGGTTTGTGTTCCTTCCATCCCCGAATTAAAGAAGGAGCTGCTGGATGAGGCTCATAGTTCTTCATTCTCTATTCATCCTGGAAGCACGAAGATGTATAGGGACCTGAAAGAGTACTTCTGGTGGGATGGCATGAAAAGAGATGTTGCTGAATATGTCTCTCGATGCTTGGTTTGTCAACAAGTTAAAGCTGAGAGACAGAAGTCTAAGGGGATGTTACAACCATTACCCATACCCGAATGGAAATGGGAAAACATCACTATGGACTTTGTCACAGGACTTCCTAAAACATCCAAAGGCAACAATGCTATTTGGGTCATAGTTGATCGTCTTACAAAGTCTGCACACTTCATTTCTATTAGAGAGGATTTCTCTCTAGATCAGCTTGCCAGGATATATGTAAAGGAAGTGGTAAGATTTCATGGAGTGCCACTTTCTATTGTATCTGATCGGGATCCAAGATTTACATCGAAGTTCTGGCGATGTCTTCAGCATAATCTGGATACAGAGTTGAGTTTCAGCACTGCTTATCATCCCCAGACAGACGGTCAATCTGAGAGAACAATTCAAACCCTAGAAGATATGTTGAGAGCTTGCTCTATGGATTTCACAGGAGGTTGGGATCAACACCTAACTTTGGTGGAATTTTCTTATAATAATAGCTTTCACTCCAGTATTCATATGGCTCCTTATGAAGCTCTCTATGGAAAGAAATGCAGGACTCCAACTTGCTGGGATGAAGTTGGGGAAAGAAAGCTATTAGGACCTGATCTCATTGATGAAATGGCAGAAAAGGTCAGATCTATTCAACAACACATAAGCGCAGCTCAGAGTCGACAGAAAAGTTATGCCGACAACCGAAGAAAAGACCTAGAGTTTGAAATGGGTGATAAAGTGTTCTTACGAATATCTCCCTGAAAGAGGGTTATGAGATTTGGAAAGAAGGGGAAGTTGAGCCCTAGATATATCGGTCCTTTCGAAATACTGGATCGTGTTGGGAAGGTAGCTTACCGATTGGCGCTTCCACCGAATCTCTCTCAAGTTCACGATGTGTTCCATGTATCTCTCCTGAAAAAGTACATACCAGATCCTTCACATGTACTCAGCTCAGAAGTTGTACCGCTGGAGCAAGATCTTTCTTATGAAGAACAGCCGATAGAGATTCTGGATCGTAGCGAAAAAGTCCAACGAAACAAGACCACTCGATTGGTGAATGTTTTATGGATGAACCACCAACTTGAAGAAGCTACATGGGAGCTTGAGGATATGATGAGGGAGAAGTATCCTCATCTGTTTGTTACAAAGTGACGAATTTCGAGGGCGAAATTCTTTTTAAGGGGGGTAGAATGTAACACCCGAGACTTTTCTGTTATATAAATCATCAAAGGAATCTTTTTCTACACAACACTTTCTTGGCTTGCTTTACACGCAATCACGACCTTCCTCGATAGCTTGCGTCGTACGCAATACCGAGTTTCACTAAACAACAATATGCTATTAAAACTAGCCGTTATGAATAGTAATAACCACTTTTTGAAATTTTATAAATTTTATTTTTCAAAATGGACTTCATTTTTGGACTCAGAATATCGAAATTAGCCTAGGGTGAAATTTTGGTATTTTTCTGACAACTTTCAATTTTTGATGAATAGTAAAACCACTAAGTGGTAGGTTAAAAACTGAATTTTGCATAAAACTTAATTTTACCACTTCTATGAATGGAATTTCAAAAATCCGACAGACATGGTTGATATCAGTAAGTAAAATGTGGTTCAATGAGATAAAAATAATTTTTTTGTGAATAGTAACTTTTTACTATTTTTACCGCGGTTAATAGTAAATATGGTAACTAAGGGTAAATATGATATTAATATTACCCTAACACATGTCCTAATTCTATTGGACAAGTTTAATTCGACCAAAAACAAACTTAGGAATAAAATATGACCATTTAGGCCCACTTGGATTAGATTAGGACATTTATTATTAATTTATTTAAAGAAGGGTTAAAATAGTTAAAATCAAAGTTTAATAAGTAAATCATTATTAATATGGGGTTATACATAAGATAAATTCGATTGTAAATATTCATTAGAAAGCTAAAAATATTTCCTACATGATGGTATTTTATTTGTAATTTTTAGACATCAAATAATATAATTTATTTATGACACAAAGATGATGCAGTAATTATCTTATTAATGAAATATTGACATAATTGATAATATAAATACCAAAATAAATGTAATTTAAGACTTTTTATGAATTCCAATAATTTTATCGGTTACTATGATATATTAGTGTTGATTTAATCAACTTGGTTCGAACATATAATTCTGTTATGACTTTCACAAAAATCATATATCAAATAGTGTCAAAATTGACACAAAATAGTTTTTAAATCAAATATTATATTATTCCTAAAAATATAAGGATCGGCCAAATGACTTAGATAAGGATATATATATTAATAATAAACAATTTGGGGTTCGTTTGGCATGTTATAGTAAGTGTATTAACCATATAGTGAAAGAAAACAAAAAGACATGGTAAAAGTTAAATTATTTAACTTAGAGTTAAATCTAATTGATAAGGTTAAAATAATACCCTAAACTTGTCTAAATCCTATTGGTTGATAGGATTTCGACCCATCCCCACTTTAGCTTCGAAATAAGACCCTTTGGAACCATTATAAACCGATTTTGACTTTAATATAAAATAATATTTTGAGATATTCCTAAGGTGCCCCTCTCCTCCCTTATAAAAGGACACCTCCTCCCCCTCCTCCTCACACCAATTTGAGCACTCAAGCTCGGCCAACCCCTGCCATTTTCTCCTCTCCACTTCCCTATAATAATACTAGAGGTCCTGGTCTTCTCCAAAGACCAATCTTAGTTCCTTAAGTGGAGGATTCAAAGAGGCGTTCCAAAGAAGAGGTAATATCCATTACCGATCTTTTCAATTTCTTTCTTCTTCAACTTCTTCTTCTTTAGTATTTTCATGATAAAGTAATAACATCTGTATTAATTACATACTGATATGTTATTATAAATATGAAACAACCCTAATTCACCTTCTATCCATCCTACGGAAAAATGAAATCACCGCGTGTGCGTACGTACGGAATACCGTCTCCACGCCGTGGTGTAATCTGTTTTCCACCATCACCTTACAAGGATGGGTATAATGGTGTAATGAGTAACTATATATTATTATTATGAAGTAATATTGATACTTAAATAATATATATATACTCCAATACAATTCCACGATCATAGGAATGATATCATCACTCGTGCGTACGTACGGAATACCGTCTCCACGATGTGATGCGACTTGTTCTACATGATCATCATTACATAGTAATTATATAAATGAATTGAATGAATAAATATGATATATGTTACACTAATACGATTCTGTATATAAGGTATCTATAACCATAAAAGAAGAATAATAATTTATTCGACAAAACACGCATAAGAACAAAAGGCAATAAAGACCCGAGTAACAAGTAACAATGAAATATTACTAATAAGAAGCTAAGAATATGACCATATATGATATCATATCAATATGTATGATTCTGGAATAAGTCAATAACATTATTTAAACCATTATACAGGAGCTTCGGACACATACAAAGCAAATCAGACCTAAGGTAAGGGGAATATCACAATCTCATTTTTTGTCCGAGATTGTTTATACTTTGAAATTTACTGGGGTGTATTTTATCATCCACATCCATGTTTCCTAGATATGTAATATTATTTACAGCCACCTAAAATTTTTTAAATCCAAATTTACCCTTTGGTGAGTTTTAGTAAAGTATATGAAAGGAATCTTTTGTCGTTTTTTGTATGAGTTACTTTTTGACTTTTCCGACAAAAGTACAAGAAGAATGTTTTTTTAACTTAAACGGAACGAACGGATTTTTACAGTTTTATAAAGCTTTATTTTCATGAAGCTTCCTCCAAAAGATTTCATGAATATTTTCAATAAAATCTCTTTCTTTTAAAATTGCATGATGTTTTGTGAAAAGAAATTGATTTTGAAGAAGAAAGGATATTTTCCTCAAGAATTCATTTCAAGTGTTTTATCAAAATTATTTTCCATCTAAGATAATAAAGGGTTCTGTTTCTATCCGTATTTTTACATTGATTTGACTATGTTGTGATGAAATTATGTTTATGAATTCCTTTATCTTATATGAATGGTTTTATGATGTCATGTTGTTTAAGAATCCCGTTTTTATTACATGGGTTATGCAATGATGTATGATTTATGATTTTGTGCCACACATAAGAATGGTATCATTATGAGATGGGTGGGACCTATATCTCCCTCCAATGCATTGGGTAAAGATTTTATATCTCATGAGATAGACAGGGCTGGAACGGTAGGTTATACTGGTTCAGTGAAACAGGACTGAAACGAGGGTTACTCGATTCAGAAAGGGACTTTGTCCACTACGATAGTCTTGGCAATGAGTCTTGACTAACAAGAAATGATTTTCTATGATTATGTGTGAATGCCACAATGTTTCATGTTTTAAGTTATGATTATTGTGATTACATTTCACTGCCATGCTTTACCCCATATTATGAAATTATGATCTCTTTTGCAGGTTAAGATTTCCAAAAGTTATGTGCTTATGTATATGATGTGATTGATATTTCTTTTGTTTACCCTTACTGAGCATTTGAGCTCACCCTTTTATGTTTTCTTTTCCCCAGGATATAAAGAAAGGTTTTAGGAAAAAAAAAGGAAGATCTTTATGGGAGATTTTGAAGATCTTTCACCATGATTAGAAGATTATATTCCGAGTTTTCAAAGACACTAAACTATTACGATCCTTGTGTGTGTGTTTTTTGTTATGTACTAAGTATTCCGCAAATGTAATGTAATGTCCATGTACGTCAGGCTTCGGGTCTCTACAAGTATAATATTTCTGATAATGTATGAACCAATAATCTGTTTGATGACTAACTCAGAGTGTCCCATCACATGTTGGGAGAAGCCATCAATCTTGTGGCCCATCTCTAGACTAGTGATGAGAAAATTATAATTATCCTCAACATTATTGGAGCCTTCGGAAAACATGAATGAGTATATAAGGAAAAACTATTTCGGGATGATGAAGATAATCCCTAGGTCTAATATATTAATCTAGTGATTTTTGAGCTTCTTTCTTCTTGGTCCTTGTCTCGTATAGTGAAAGTTAATATTCCAATATTTCATTATCTAATCCACTATGTTAATGGCCAAATTGAGGATTTTAGTATCTAGAAAAAATTATTCATGGGCCAAATGTGTGGAAATGATATCTACCTACACCAGAACCTTAATATATTTTTGTTGAACATAACATATGTCAAACTAATGAATGATCATTTTTCACAGCCCAAGTCATCCCTTCAAAATGGGGTGATTCAGTTTGAGAATTTGTGGGTCCAAACTAGACTCTAATTTTATGTAATGAAGTTGCAGATAATGATGAAATTTTATTAATAAAGAAACAAGTTCATGTAATCTCATCTAGAAATGAGATTCTCTAGAATCTTTTTTATGGATCATATAATTGGGAGAGTATAAAATATTCTCTCTTACCTCATTTTTCATTTGAGAGAGAAGTGTATCAAGGGACCATTCTAGGGTAGTAACATAGAAAGATGGAGGATTCCCAAATATTGGAAGCATCATATAAAAGGGCGAAATAAGTGAATTCTAGATTTTATAAAAAGTGATCTATAAAATGTCATCCCACTAGTAGGTTTTTTCTTACTTTATGATCCTTTAAAAGTACATACACCTGTTGTATTGATTTGCAATGAACAGATTTATAATATGTAAGTTGCCTTGGATTCCATTGTTCTCTTAGATGTTTCTTGACGGTGTCATTTTCCTATTGAAATTTATTTTACCTAGTTGAATATTGTGTCCTCAATATCTTGCAAAAAGTAATAGATTCTTTTTAGAGGTTACCAATACACACTCCACCTAGAGTTCATCATCTAATTATAAGAGTGGAGGAAAGATGAAAAAATTCTAAAGGAATCCAATATGTTCCAAACATAGGTGTTATTTGACAATAAATTCAACCACATTAAATTCCACAATTGTACCAAGGATTTTTTTGAATATATGTTGCATGGACCACTGATAAGGGGCTCTATCATTAATTAGACCAAAGAGAATCAACTAGTAGAAACATTTTCTTTCTGTTTCCATAAAGGGGGTATAATCCTCATTAATAGGGTCCATATTAATCTTATTATCTATTTATTATCCATCCAAAAATGATAGGGGTGGAAACTATCTATATCATAAATTAATAGTTCTATCGCTCAAATAGTAAAGTCATCCTTCAAGCAGTAGAGGTTGAGATACCGAAAGTCAATACAAACACAAATCTTCCCCTACTTATTCCAACATATGATGATGTTGGATAGCCACTTGTGGGGATAGAAATCCATAATTATTTTTTATTTAATGATATTATCAACCCTGGCCTCAACCATGGCACCATGAGAGGGGTAAAAATTTTAGATGGTTTTTAGAACACATGATGACTCCCTAGGGGTCCAATATTTTGGGAAGATATTTGTGGATCTATTCTTGGCATCTCTTAAAATCTCTAGGAAAATAAGTCATAGTGTTTCATTAGGAATTACACATAATTATACAATACCCTTAGGGCATGGTTGTACTGATAAACATTGTCCATAGATCTTCTTCCGAACAGTGGTTCACCTAAATTGATTAATAAAAAGTGGTGGAGATAATCTCTTAAAATACTATAGCATCATATTTCATATCCACCTCATAATCTGAGGCATGGTAATCAATATGTGGGGTGGCTATTCCATGATGGAAATTTTAGGGGGATCACAATTTCCTATGAGGGTGGACATGGTATCCTCACTTAATTAATCCCCCTCTAATGAAATCATGGCCATAGAGGCCGTTGAACCAATTCCATCAGGACTTTGACCATTGGGTCCATGTTTTATTTCAAATCAATGGTTGGGAGTCATTTTTTACCACTCTAATACTACCATATAAAACATGTTGGAGTGTCATTATTTGGTGTCCATAGGGAGAACATCTCAGTATCATACAAGATAGGGGATTCTTGTATTCTCATGTCTTGTATTGTGTAAGAGTATGAAGTTTTCAATGGACATTCCGTCCTTTTCAGATTTCCAACAACATTTTCATGAAAATAAATATGCAACATCCATGGTCTGTAAATGTGGCCTCAATCTGATTAATCAAAAGAATGAAATCATCCTCCATGTTTGTCCATGAATTGGATGTATTGGTTGTGTGCATAACCACATTGAACTAAAAAAATTTCCCCTCACTTCTATAGTATTTGGAACCATGGTAGTAGGGTTCATGAGAGTCAAATAGAGACACATCACCCTAGAGAACACCTACTCAACCATTGAGGCGGTGGGTATTTGAATTAATACATACACGAAGAGGGTAATTTAACTTAAACAATAACCTAGGGTCTTCCCAGTATCATATAGCAGGTGGTATCTTATGAGACTAACCCATGATCAACACTTGATATAAATACACTTAACTAGGTATTAGTTTGAATCCTTCCATACTTTTTTCTTTATGGATATATTATATTCTTTTAATATTCCAGTCAGATGGAGTCAGACCTTTCTTGGTCAACCAAAAATTGTGAATCATTCAAATTAGGATAACATTAATC
Organism: Viscum album; assembly: GCA_963277665.1. Taxonomy (NCBI): domain Eukaryota; kingdom Viridiplantae; phylum Streptophyta; class Magnoliopsida; order Santalales; family Viscaceae; genus Viscum; species Viscum album. The sequence continues at coordinate 937,203,636 of OY728163.1, read as the reverse complement.
ATAGAACATGCGTCAACTAGGACAAAATGGATATCCATGAAATTTAACTACAATAAAGTTTAAAGTGGTTTTATGTTCCATTTCATGATGGCGACCTCATCCTCTTTAAATAATATACTGATGTATTTATATTCCTCTCATTCAACTGACCTTTCATGAATTTACTCTGCAGTATCTACCTATGCTTCAATCTAATTTGGTATTATCAAGTATTACTATAGGGAATCACGTATTTATATTTAAAAGAGGAGGGACTTAGGGATTGAGAGTATTAGATGTATGATGGTGATGTTTTTTAACACATTGTACACTTGTTCCTAATTTATGTTTTTGTCTACAAGGGAATGTTCTTGGGAAGGAGGCATAATGGATGCCATAGGTCATACAACTATGTTATGGATGGTTAATGTAATATCACACTACAAATCTAATAACTCTTCCAAAAGGCCAATAGGATGTCGTTCGGATGTTTGAGGGATAGAATTATCTATAACCAGGAGATCATTGTGCAGTTGTGGAAAAACTACTTAGTTGACCAACACTGTCGACAATAATCGAATGTCATATGGAGATGGTGAGGAGGACTTTGTCTAATTATCAGGAACAATCACATCATTCATGGTCTTGGTTTAATACATGAATTTTTCTGAGGTATTGGTTAGATCATTCCAGTGGTCCACATTTTATTATCATCTCATTTGATGTTGTTGGCCAGTGGCACCTAGGGGATTTATATTGTATTCATCATTGTTTGGGTGTGTGAAGTGGTCTTCCAAATTGAGAGTAGTCAAAGAGGCCTCCTCCTACTCATCAAAAATGGGGTATTGTAGTGATAGTAAAAACCCAGTTTTGATTCCCAACTCTAGAATAATGATGTCACAAGAGGATCTTGATGGATTTGGACATAGTGGGGGCTCTGATTTACCATTAATTGTCAATATATGATATTATGATATTTGGAAAGTTACACTGTAGCTATGGACATTGAGTATCGAGAAGGCACGGTGACAGAATGTGGCTATAGTCTTTCTATATACGAATAAATTACATCATTGGCACAAGTGACTACTTTGGGTGCCAACCAACCATCATAATTCTAGGCTCCATAGATAGAGGCGGGCATCCATTGGCCTAAACCCAAAATATCATTGTCATTCATGGTAGTGATATATTTCACATCTTCTAGGAAGTCACTTGAATTAACAAACCCATTATACACATGGAATACATCCAATCCCTAGTCACATTGCAGTCAATGATGGTATGTCTAAGGATCCAATGGTAAGGTAAATGGTTACAGAGATCAGTGTTTCATTATTCCTAGGGTTTCTACAATCTTGGCTAAATGCTACAATGGTTCACCTATCCTATTGAATGGGGTGATTCTAGTTTTCCAAAACTCTGTGTGTGCTTGCATGGCATCTTCCCATGCCGGATATGGCTTCTTATCAGGTTTCATTATTTCCTATCACAAATTTAAGGTATCAAGTTGATTATTGGGAGAATATATCATGTCATCCTAGTGAGGATCTCAATATGTGTGAGGATTTACAACAAAAGATGCATTGGTAGACTCATCACCTTAGAAAGACCGCCTAATGTCTTATATAAAGGCCTAACCTGGATCCAAATGATTGTAACATTTTTATTTAGGGATGTTTCATGTCTCAAATATCAGTCACATTCAATAAAATAATTCCTCCCCTCTATTTGAAAGTAGAATATTACTGAGCTAAACATGAGTAAACTAGAAAATGGGGAACATCAATCATAATGTAGATGCTGGAGACACCTATTTGATGGTATGTCTAGTATAGTGCCACTTGTTGGGGAATATATTTCCTATAAAACTCAACATTAGGACATTATTCTTTTAAATCATGATAAAAACCACATTTTCTATAACAATACTTGATGTTTAATTTTCATCATTAATGGAAAGTGGGGATTCCATAGGATAGTAATGAAGTAGAGAGATGTGTCTTATCCCCATCCTCTGATCATCACATTTAGAGACAACTATTCCATTATCTAGAAGAGACCAGTGAGGATCTTAATAGAATTTTGTTTTGGGGTATGATGGTAGTTAGGAAACTTTTTTCATTTAACAATGGATATTGATAACAAGCCAACCATTTATAATTTTTGATCGATATCCTCAAGGTTACCTTTGATTCCTAGATAGGTCAACCAGTAATCAAAGAGGTATCGAAGAACCACCCCTATAGTCTATTGAAAACACAGATGCAACGACATGGAATGGGATTCTAGGATTTCTAATTTTTTAGTAGATATTGGGTATAATTTCATGTACTACTAGTTTGTAGTGAGAACCTCCCATAGTCCCTCTTTCATAGAGACCAATTATTGGTTATCCCAATCATCTACCGACACTCTCTAAGAGATGGGTGGAATCATTGATGTTGATTGATTCTGCCACAGGTTCATAGATAAAGGATAATATATACAATTCACATGTTCACTAGACACCGTGATTCCCCTTAGTGGTGGAACTATCTATGTCATAACATCCCAATTGGATTGGTTATTTACCGCTACCTCATGTCAGATATAATAGACTGTCATCTATGGATCATAAGATGTGGTATCATTATGTTTTAGATCATATTAATTATTTATTCTAGACCATAACATCTATCCATTTCTTGTGTTGATGTAGAGAATGTGTAAACTAGTGGTGCTGTAGATGGATGTTCTATGAGACAGTAGAAGGGGGAATTCACTTCCACTTCCATTATTTAAATACATAGAGATTTATGGATCCTATGAACCTCAATGCATAGTATGTAAAACTTCATATGTTTGGATTCTTCCCCAAAATTTAGTAGTCATGGTTGAAAATCCATTATCGAGTTGTCTGTGTTCTTGGAATTTGAATGATCTATGAGGTTGATAAAGATACAGTGTTTCCAAATATTTCATCTACGGTAGTGAGTGTTCACCCTTCATCTATATGATGTTTCATTATGATATTCTACACAAAATTTTATGTGGCATAACTATAATTTGAATGGTTGGAGCATGAGGATGACAGTCATGCTAGTTGAAACAGACATAAAGATAACCTTCTTGTTGATATATGGGAGTACTAGTACGACCTCTATACTAGTTGTTGAATTAGAATACAAGACACCCACTCTGGTTGGTGATGAATATGGGAGGTCCTCCACATGCGTTTGTGCTGGTGAGAGAGAAACCTCCATGTTTCATGTCATCATTATAGGTCGGCCCGAAATGGCTTTCAGTGTTTCCATCTATTAACAGTGTCAAACTGGCCAACAAATTAGGCTGCTGGGGTGTAGATCCCAATCAGGTGATGTTGATCCATATTCGCCAAATTCTAGGACCTATTGGGACACACCAATGGTTTAAGGGGACACTAGAGTTGAGGAAGATGATTCCTCTTATCAGGAATTCTATTAATCCTACCACTGATGTTATAGCCCGTTGGATTGACTTGGGCCAGCGAAAGATGGGTATGGGCCCCATGTTCATCGGCCTTATGAACTGATCATGTCTGGTATTGATATAGTCTAGTGGGATACATACTTGGAGACTCTCGGAAGGTATCCATGGTCGAGGTGACCCTATAATCTCATAAATCCTTGGTATATGGGGTCGAGTCATTGGATGTTTTGGGGGGGGAGATACCCAATGTGTTTTTCTATTGGAACGAGGGTGGTTTCCCCATTATCCGACCTTGTGGGAAGAGGTGTTGGTGAGGAACTAATTATTGGACATCTCAACAATCCATATACATGACTGGAATGACCACTTCAAGTTTTTACGGAGGCACTATGTTATCAATCTCTATTTTTGTATAATCCATGAGGGTGTGGTGGGGTTTGGGTTCCTAGTGGTAAAATATATAACAAAATAAATTTTGGGGATAACGTTTCTTTTTTGTTTTTTGAATAAGAATTTTTCTTACCCTAGTGCCTATGACCACGAGGTTTCTTATTTACTACTGTGTGAATACTATATGTTATATGGATTTAGCTGTTAGTAGTGGTACAAGGATAGTAATTCCCAATACCCCAGATACCTCTTGTCTTTAAAAGGTGTCGATATTTAATAAATCTCAATTGATATGTATTCTATGTTATCAAAATGGAATTATGGTATTTCAGTTTCTCCCCCCCTTGATTTATCCTTCTAAAACTATACTATCTGCCCCTCATATATTTAATTCATATCCAATGAACTATTTCTAAATTCTATATCTTTGATGAAATTAGTTAATTACAATAAATTTTTATTGAGATAATACTTTTTTATTTAAATGGTAGAAAATAATCATTTATTATAGAATTCGTGTTGTCCAACACTTGTAATGTCTGGATGATGGGTGCATTGGACACCTGTAATATTTCACATGGGAGAGAATATCGTATAAGGCATCATATGTTATGGATCCTATGAAATCATCTTTCAATCATGTGGTTAAGAATCACAGGCATATGTCTACCAAGGTATTTTACTTTTGAAATCCCATACTTATCCATAGGGTATGCGTTTTGGGTCAGATAAAAATTTATGTGCCTTGTGAATACATATTATGATGTCTAGTTGAGGTAGATTTAATCTCGAGGTTAATGTCTTGTACTGATGGTCATTATGAAAATGGATTCTGGGGATAGTGTGGATGGTTCAAAATTCCTTGTGGATGAAGATAGAGGAGGTTCTCTCTATGTAGGGAGAGACAATGTTTACCAATTTTTGAGACAACCATGGTGGAATACCCAAGATTTGATCAAAATTCCCCTTGAGGTGGATTTATGAGGTGTGTAAATTTAATGGTGCACCTAATATTTCCATTAGTTCAGACTCCACTGGAGGTGTACCAAAGAGGTTGACTAGAATTCACCTTAAGTCAAATCAGGGAGGAGTGTACTTGGGAGAGATGATGTCATAAATGGGGAGATATATTAGAATGCCTATTTAGGATGATTCTAATGTTCAATCAGAACACAACTTTTGGTAGATCAGGGAGGTGCATCCCCATGAGGGATTATCTTGTTATAACATTGATTGGGACACCCCTGAGATGGAAACCAAATGCTGGTTATAATTACCCATCATGATGATCTGGGAAGTGTGTACCCAGGATGTAAGAGTTAATTTTACAACTTGTTAGGATTCCCCTAGAGGATTATTGAAAAAATAGAATATAATATCCCTTGAATTGGATCTAGGATGTGTCTACTGAGGAGGGAGGATGTCAACCCTAGATGGATGGATAAGAATGCCTCTTGAGTCAGATCTGGAAGGTTGATCTGAATGCCCATTATGGTGGTTCATGGAGGTTTTTCCCTAAAAAGTAGTACATATGTTTAACAACGAACATTATACCCCTTCAAGATAACCTATATTGTTTTTATCATAATTACTCTCAAATAATGTCATGGAGGTGCATACCTAGGAGGGATCACCTAGTTTTTCAATTACTCTAGAGAACCCTTGAAAAAATAGGGAACATCTATCAGAATCCCCCGTGATGGGGATTAGGGAGGTGTGTCCCTTGGAGAGAGGATGTCACACCTGGGTGGATGGATCATAACACCACTTGAGGTGAATATGGAAGGTCAATTACAACATAACTTGAAATATATCTAGGACATTCATTGTATGGATGGAGCACAAAATGTTTCCATTAATCGGGAAATCCTAGTTGGAGGAATTGAAAGGTATATCAAATTCCCCTTTCGGAGGATCAAGGAGTTGTGTCCCTTTGAGGGAATACCTATATATACCATTGGTCAAGAGACCACTTGAATAAGTGAGTAAATATTGATCATATTCCTATTGAGGATGATTAGGATAGTACATCCCCTATGAGGGAGGATGTCACACCTAGTTGGATAGATCAGAACAGCACATGAGGTGGATTCAAATGGATGATCTGAAATCCCCTTGAGGTGGATCATTGCAGTATGTATGTGATATGGATCACCTAATATGACCACTGATAGGGAGTATCTATGTGGATTTCCAAGATGGTTTATTAGATAAACCTTTTGAGGTAGGTAGGTGGTGTGTTCCTATTAGAGAGAACCTTAGTTTACCATTGTTTGTGATTTAACCTCACACAGGCCTCCTATATAACATGTTTAAAATAATCGGCTATGTCCCAATATATTTAGATTCCATTGTTTAAGGATTTATGTCAAGACCAATCCATGGCATTTAAATTCATAAATAATGGACACTCATGTCCCAAATGGTGCATTGATAAGGAATGATGTGGGGATTATTTGTTGAAGTTATAATTCAGAAGAGGATTTATCTTTGTTGTAGTAGTGTGGGTATTATACATAGAATGTGCATAAATGATATAATTCCATGTTATTGATATTTTTATCTATATCTGGGTAGTATGTGTAGAGGCCATCCCATGCCACTCATAAATGGGAATCCCTCTGTTTATCGCATAGGGTACCACTAGATTTTTTAGTCATGTTCTATGGATGTTGATGTTATATTTATCATCATATGAATAAGAAAATAATATAGGTAGTTATAAATCATGTGTTGGACCCACTCCTTACCCCAACGTCATGTGTGACCACCACTTATGCTCCATTGGAAGGCTCACTACATTGGCACTACCATCGAATAGTGATCATTCATGATATCAACATCACGTTTCCCATTCATAGATGTATTAGATGTTAGTGAATCCATTTTTGGAAAAAAAGGTAGTTGGTGGCTCAATCTGTACTTGTGGTGAAGTGGGTGCACCCCAAACTAGGTATCACTTCTCAAGTGAAAACTCGAGATGAATTTTAACATCTCTTGGATGGGTGTGGGTTCCATGGGCAGTCAACATTCATGGATGAGGGTTATCAGAAAAGAGGCACCATGGAGAGTCCTTTGGGAGGTGCTTCACAAATAGTAGAGGTATTCAAAGGTTATTCATGTACGGAATAGGATCCTCCCGGAGGCCAATATATTTTTGAATGATTTTTCTTCTCGAAATAGAGTGACCACTCCTCAATGGTATGTAATAATATGGAGGGGGTACATCATGAATGATGAATGCTTCATGTAGCATGAAGTACCATATGGGCCATTTTTCCTCCTACATGTTTACAAGCCTTCAGGAAATACATTCCAACCATAGGTATAGGTGTTCATTAAAACCTGGAATGTGTATTCTCAAAATAAGGATACATTGGATGATCCATTGTTTCTTTGGATCATTAATGATGTACGCACGATAATTGGGAGTGAATTAGGAATCTGAAAGGTTAGTAACAATCCCTAAAATTTCAGACTAATGTGGGTATTTATAGGTATAGGGATTCATGATAATTGGAGGCACTCGTGAATACTAATGTTCTTATTGAATGGCATGGCATCAAAATTATGAATTTCAATTTTCTAGAGACACTATCAATTATTTATGCATTCACAATGTTATCTTAGACTCTAAATGTTTTTTCATGGTGGTATCATCATTACGTCACATGATGGTTTATAAAAATATCATCTAGGCTACTCCAAAATATCCAAACATTCACAAAAGAAGTGTGATTTAATAAAATGACCATTTATATCGATTTGGTCAATTTTGGATCATATTTTCTTCAAATTGGTTGTGTCGTCCTCGACCTTTCTAGTAAAATTTGAATTTCATTATCCCCAAAATGTCTATCTTAATTCCCAAAATCCACCTATCAACCCCAATAATGTTTATATATATGTTTGGTTTGAATAACATGTATAATAAAAATTTTAACACCGAACTAATTTCATTTAAATGATAAAAGATTATAATAATAAAGTAGGGAATAAACATAATATAAAACAATCAACCAAACTATTCCATTATACATCCCTACCTCAGTATATAACTCTCTCGATTGGTGCAGCTAGAGGGTGTTTAAAATCATTTAGGTCGACTATGGATTTATTAAATAAGAATAAATATTCTATGGAATCTAGAATGTCACTTTTTATAGAGTTGGTTTCAAAATACATCACAATGTTATAGAGGTTCAAAAAATACTTGTGCTGAATCTTGTAATAGGGAGATCTAGTTTCAGAGGTGTTTGAATCATATTGATCACATACATAAAGACCCCCCATCAATCTACATTAACCACCTTTGTGGCCTCTTCCATGCCATGCAATATAGTGTTTTGGATCCTACCACCCTCTTCAACTGGCCACTATGACATAACACAAAGGGATCTAGTATTTTACCTCACTATATGAAGACCCAAGGTAATGTGGTATCTACAATACATGTTTCTCAAAAGGAGAGAATAAAAGTACTATAAAAAATACATTATGTTCCCGAATACTTCTAACCTAATCCAATTCTCAATCATCGATACCCCCATGTGAAATTCTCTCTAAAATGGTTTACTAGGAACTTTCACAAATTGTGGTGAAACCCTGATCAAATCAGAAAATATATGAACAATTACCAAATTCCCATGACCAAATTATTTTCCAAACACTCATTCCCTAATAATAACTTCACAATAACAACAATAACTCATAGAAAAACACGTTGGTGACCCTATAAATCAATAAAATAGTCATATAGCCCCTATAATTCATCAAAACATTCATTAAATTCCTCCAAAATTAATCAAAAAATAATGCAGAGGGTATTAATACTATGATACCAACCAATTTGATACCCATAAAAAATTACTATTCTCAAGAGTGAGAACAATACTCTAAATAGATGAGAGAAATGGAAAGGTCCAAAAAACCATATCAAAAGATATATGATTGGGATCTTATTATAACCCAAAACAAGCCTCCAAAAAATCATAAATGGTAGGATAAAATATGAAAATTTCATAAAATTGCAACAATCCAAGATTTCATTCAACTTCAGAAGAAAAAAACCACTTCGGATATTGAACTATGATTTGTCTCTCACATTCCCATATAATATTTACTAATAAACTATGCTTCCAAGACACATTAAAAGATATAATAAATCTAATATAAAACAACTTCACTTGATGGAAATCGATTTCAATGGATTTCCCTTGGAATTCCACATCATCCCCGATATCTAACAGTCCCCAGTATCTATCAATTAGGTCATAATGAATTTACCGATGAAGCTAAGACATGGGGATGACATCATAGATTTAATATATCCATGAAGATTTTTTGTTTCTAAAACATTCGACAGCACACATGTCATCATGTTGTGGCACTCTGGTTGTTTCTGTGCATTCCTGCTTTACAAAGGCAGGAGACATCTCCTGATTATTCAGGGACCTTTTCGCTTTGATCAAAATGGAATGATTGGATGTCATTCTCTCCTTATTTAGATTCCTCCATGTAATTTTATGCCTAGTATGGGTCTCCCTCATTGATTTTATATTTTCTTCATGAATCTCATTCACGTCGCCATGTCTTTGAGGACACCGTTTAATTACACTTCTTCTGTCAAGATATTCCAAGGGGTCTTTCTAGGGTCGTAGCCTTCGGTCTGTTTAGTATTTATTTTGGGTATCGCTGGTGCGTTAATATGCTGATACATTATCACACCTTGACTTTATTCTTGATATGATAGGGATTCTCGAGGTAGTAGACGCCTGAGGCATCCAACGTCAAGTTAGTAGAATTATATATCATAGGAATTTCCCTGAGGGTTTCTTCTGCTTTAATGGTTTATAATGGGGTATTACACGAGTTTACTATCTACCAGAGACAAATTAGACTGATCAGAACACTTATTGGAGTTGATCAGATGTGTGGATCGAAATATCCAATGAAGACGGATCTGAGGATGCATGGGTCTCTATGAGGGGGACAAAAAGGTTTACCATTTTATTGGATTTTACCTAGTGGAGGCCTTCTATATACCCTCTATAAGAGATAGGATTCAAACCCCGTGTAGTTAAAAAGGCATGACATAGATTTGGGATGTACACAAAAGACAATCACCTAGTAACACGTTGTGGATTACGCATGTCTAACAGCCCATCACAAGAAGGACACTATTGTTTAGATGATTTATTGATTATGTGGGTCTTATGCTTGATTTGATTACTAGGAAATGGTGTCTTCCCTCTGGGATGTGGTGGCCAGGGTGGAAATTTGGATGGAGGATGGATGGTTTAGTGAAGTGGTTTGAAGGATTGGGATAGATCCAACATGAAGGCAACCAAGATTTTGGGTATGAATCGCAAAGAGTCTTCCTATTTATCCCCATGGTAGGTAATCGATGTCTTCATAATTCGGTGGGGGTGATGGGATACATAAAGAGGAAGCCAGTGAGAATGGATGCTTGGATGGGACCCAAAGGAAGTAGAGCCCCAAGGTTTTGGCATGACCTTTCTGAAACCCAAGGGCTCAAGTGAGAGAACAAGATGGGACATGATCAATGGTCATGAAACTCAGGGAGTCTTCCAACATATCCGTGTCATAGGGAATGAATGTACACATAGATAGGAATGATGCAAATAATCAGAGTGTAAAAAAAGGACAAAAACTCGAATACATACAGAGGATTATGTGTGGTTTTCATCCCATCATAGGAGAGACACTCATGGTTGTAGGAGTGTGAATTTAGTGTGGTGATTACATGTGGTTAGCTACCAGGGAGATGGAATAAAGACTAGAAGGGACATAACATAAATTTTCTTCCCAACACTGTGGGACACTGATGTTTACCAGAGATTGGGGTTGAACCTTAGGAAGGATTCCTAGGTACCCTATCACGTAGATAGGGATCAAAAACCATGTTGTTAGAATTTATATATTTTGAAGTAATGCGAGATGAAAGTGGAATACAATTTATCATCATGTGGGATGAGGTTGACTATCTTGATCCATTGGGAGGCTTCTTATGTACCTTGTTTAAAGATGGGGGTAAGGATCAATGTCCACATAGTCTGGCTAATATGGGCATAGAGCTTATTCATGGTTATATGAACATGAGAATGGATTCCATGGTCGATGCTTACTCTAAGTCCATTTGATAAATTCTTGTTTTGAGAAATAAGATGCAACAAAGATCTGGAAATCACTTCGTGAAAGGTGTTTCCTTTAAGAATGGAGTGGGACTTACATGTGGCTAGGGGTCCAGGGAGATGGAGATTGTGGGATACTGTAGAATGGATACCCGATGGAGATAAATCCATATGGTATAGGGATGGGTGTATCAAGATTCCCCTTGGACTGTCTCCCCCTTGGTATTTTCACATAGGAGAAGAGAGGATGAGTAAGGGTCCTACCACCTGTAGGAAAGGCTTGGGAGGATACACCATGATCGTTTCCCTCCCCCATGGACAGATGTCATTCCATGTGAGGATGATCTCATAACATGTATGTAATATCTCACTCCCATGGAGATGACTGGCCATAGAAAATTTATTAGGAAGGGAACACCATGTATATGCATAGTGTGTGACTAAAGTTTAATGCCATGTGCTGAGGACGATGATTCTGTGTAGTTTAACATCTTATTTCTTGGATGATGATGGTTCATTCCCCACCACTTGGACAAACATAACTAGAAATTTTTAACTCTTGTTGAAGGAAGGGCACATGAAATACCATGTAGAGATGAGGTTATGGAGTGATCTATTGAGGGTCTCTCGTTCAAGTGGGTATGCAAAGAAGAAATAGTCGTTAGTGTGACTATTCTAAGAAGCCCGAGGCAATGAAAAACAACATCAATCACCACCCATGTGACTTTGTAATCACATCATACAAAAATGGAGGGTCGTACAAGAGAACTGTGCACATAATAGGGGTATCATGCATAAGAGGGGCATAGAATGGTGCCTTTGGGTAGGGACGACACACGGGGCACACATGAAGTGGAAGAATGAATATTGAGAGGTGAGTGAAGGATGGTGTGGTCACATGAAAAATGAGTGGATTCACACAACATTATTATGATACGATGGAAAACGTTCCTTGAAGATGAATATTTTGTGCGCATATTCATTAGTGTAAAAGGAATTATATAAGGATCAAGCCATAGTGGACCCACAAAAAAGAGGTCCGTAGGGAGACCTGTCATGCATGATGCTATACCATGATGCCACGTCCTTTTCATGGTCATGGAAGTGGTGTCTTTTGTGTAGAAGGGTGATGGTTTATCTTTCGTAAATTTCCCCAAAAGGGTGAGGTTATGCTTCAATTTATAGATGGAATCATCGATGATGGCACCCTAGAGAAGCTGCGTGTAAGAGGATATTTGACATTGAATTGGGGGAGAAAGAGATTGTGTGTATCTAGAAATATTTCATGTGTGGAAATATTCATTTGTACCATCAACATGGTTGGTCTTTGAATGGTCATCATGGAAGGGCACCTTTGACATCGCATTAGGCGTGCAAGATCATGCATGCTTCTAGAAATCTTGTAGTCCGGGAAACTATCTGTCACACCATTGAATTCACCAATTTTCTGGTGGTCATAACGGAAGGTTCCTATTGACATCAAATTGGGCATTCAAGATATTTCCTTCCATTTCCAATTTTTTGCGCAACTCTTATATATTGTGTGCACTTCCCTCTGTCATTTTTGGAATTTTCGGTGGATTCCCAATATTCATTAGGATTTTTCAATAGTGACTTTTCCCCACCCTATACAAAATTCCACATCAATAAACTCTCCCTTATAATCAGAGCCATAGGGGGGACCCACATGTCGGATTCTAAGGGTAACAACAAAACACAGAGAAACTGACCGTTGATGGGTGAAAAAAATTCCCATTCACCATGGAAACCTCTTCCTTGTGTGCGAAAGGGCTGGTACGCACCTATAATGTCTCTGAGGTTCCCCCTTAGTCCTTAGTTTAACATTTCTATATGACATGTTATTTTTCTCTCACGCGTGAAAAAGATTTATTTAAGAGCACATTTTCTCGTAGCTAATCTGAGTTTTACATGCAGTCATGGACTGTTTCACACCACCATCCCTTCATGGGCTAACAAAATTTATTGGTATTCCTATGCGACCAAGGATCATCATGAGCACCACAAAATTTATTGTTCGTTGACCCCCATTCTTTCATACACATATGAATTTGAATTTGAAATCCCAACATAATTGGCTCTCAACAGAATAACAGTGAGTGGGAGGTTACTGAAGCTGTAAGGAGAACTCAGATGATCGCAAACCATCATATTTTTTACATGAGAATAGTCATGTCAGATAATCAAATGGTTTTTAGAATGGTGGCTCATTCTAAAAAGGATCATGTCTTAAGTGAAAGAATACCAATATGGAACTTTTTTCTTTTGGAGATTTTTTATGCCAGGATTTTAAACTGAAACACCAAAGTCTTATATAACCTTCAAAGCTTGCCTTCTTCAGCTCAACATCAAGAACAATGGTTATCCAACTAGGGAAACACATAAAAAATCCATCCACGTCCTAAACCTGAAGATAAAAACTATTTTAGGAACTGATCTTATTCATGAAAAATATTCTCTTCATTAGGCGTGAACCTTCAGAAGTAGAATTAACGATGAGAAAAAAGGTTGGAAAGCGTGGGACCTTTTGTTCCGGGAAACTTTCACCCGTGAATTGGCATGGGAGTACTAGGTATTCCAGAAATTTGAGGAGTTTGGGGCAGCGATGTGGTCTATCAAGATTTTTTAATCTGTGTGGACATCGTAGTTTCACATCTACCATCAGTAGAACATTCTATTGGAAATGTTTAGATGATGGTCTACTATCACCAACACCTTCCACCTCCACCATGGGGAGGTATGAATCAGTCTTTGGGATGTCCATTTCATTGGGGGAATTCCTTTATAGGGGTACTAATATGATGAGTTACTCCCAATGGAGAACGTTTGGGTAATAGTTTGTGCAACCCTATTCTGACATGGAATCTTTTGGTGCTGGCTGAGGAGAAGGAGTCGATCAACTGCATCCAAAAGGATATAACTTATTGTGGGTTTTTCATTATATTTATGATGCATGACAAGGTAGTAAATATTCCGGGCTGAGGGAAGCAGCCCATGATGGGAATTTATGGATGGAATCATGGTGATGTAGAACAAGTTTAATTTGGGGGTTCCAGTGCAGGACATGCTATATAGTATTATAGAATACATATCAAGGGGAAACATTCCCAGAAGGATATATGGTCCCTTCAATATTCTTCATGATTAGGTTTCATCCAACTGTTATGGGTAGGACTTCCCGAATTTCATTAGCACTCCAAGTGACCGTCTGCGACCATCCCTCCATAATATCTCTGGAATCCAGCCACTGATGATTAAAAAAGAAGTGATCAAGATATATATTAGAATCCATACCAACATTAAAATTCATTCATTTCAGACCCCAGTTATTCTATTGGTAGATGATGGGGGAGGCACAATGGAGAAGAGGTATTTAAAGAAAAGCATCAGTGGTAGTGTTCTAGTAGACCAGATTGAATGCGAAATCTAATGCAAACCATATGTGCTGACAATGTTTGATAGGTATTTTGGGTTCATGCAGCGGATGCAAAAGAATGTATACACAGAGGTTTGAGAAGTGTGAAACCCTTTCATTATATGACAAATGTTGTTGTTGTCCAGGATTGCATGCTCAAGTGAAGTCATCACTCTCTCCCTTACTGATGTTAATGTCGACCTATTGACAGTGTATGCCAACCATTGAAAAAAATATATACCTAGATGCGATTATGTGGAAATGCATCTGAGAAAACTAGGCGGATAACATGGGGTCTGGAAAAAGTGGAAGCATAAAAGGTGCTGCTGGGGAGTTTAGGAAAGGAATATGCTAGGAAGTTAGAACATATTGATATAAAACATCATTGGTGGGAGCATTTTCAGGTGATAAAGTGATTGTGCCTACTAAAGAGGGGGAGGGTGTCATGTGGGCGTCCTAGTGGGATAGCTAGGGAAATCCCTAGGAAACAACTAAGGAATCTCTTATAGCTGACTACTGATTCCATATTCCCCTATCTAAAGTCTTATTGGAGTCTTCAACGACAACCAATATACAATTAAGAGCTATGGCAGAGACTGGAGCTTACCGAGCTCGACATACCAGACATAGGGTGTATCTAGGAGGCAGATAGGTTAAAAATTCTTCACTAACATGATTACCTGACCACTATGGATATGTGCGCATGCCATTGAGGGTAGTATGAAGAGCCATATCTCCAGGTTAATTTGATTTATGGACAATAAAATGACCCCCAAAAGCTGTCATATGAGGACGAAGACAACGAGGAAGCATAATAGGAAGGGGAGGAAGAGTGGGATGAAGAGGAAGAAGCTGTAGAGGAAGAAGGAATAGAAGTTGTATAGGGATATATAGAAGAGGTGGGAAGGGGTGAAGGTCTCAGAGGTGAGGGATTGATGGAAACAATATTCTTCCAGATAATCCAACACAAGAGAGGAAAAGTTGCAGGCTCAAATGCATAGCTAGATGAATATCTCAAGTATAGTTTCAACTCTAATCTCCAATAGACATTATATTTTCACAACTCGAATGTATTGACCAAACTATATCCTATTTTTGAACACATTGATGATTATATATTGTATTCCTTCCCTATAGGTTACATTGATGAACCCATGGATGTGGAAGAACATCATCATGAGCTTTCATTTGGGATTGAGCAAGGTGGGGAACCAGCCGTGGTTGAAGAGGGAAGAGTTGAACAAGAATAAATGAATGAAATTGAGACCTCTGAGTCTCAAAAAATTCTATTCCTTCAAAATGATCTAGTTGCAATGATTAATATTACATGTTCCATGAAATCTCTAGTGGTGTTGGCTCCACCATGACGTAGGCACCAGATACTATCATTCATATCTCTTGTATGTATTTACCTTTGATATCTCTCATCTTTTATGGGGAAACTCGGATGCCCAAGATATCAGTTCCCAATGTAGTGATCGAAGGATTGGATGCTCAGAAAACTGTTGATTCTGGAACATCTCTAAGATCTTGATCAGTGATAGCATCATATATCATAGAGCTACAATTCAATTTGTCCCCACAAAAGTACTTCATGAGTCATAAGCTACAATCATGGGTGATAATTCTGCTAGGTTTCATCTCCATGCCGGTGAGGCTGAGGTTACTATAGAGAAGAGAGTTCCATAAGAGGACCCTACCACTATACTTCTGGATACATTTCTTTATTCAAGACAACATAACCTGATGAAATTAAGGACTGTGATCCACACACAGTCTAGGAGAGTCATATGACGAAGTGTAAGGAATGGAAGAGCATCCAATTCCACATAGTTAGCCACATGAAGAATGAAAAAGTTGAATGGGGTCACTAAAGACCTATCTATGCATTCATTATACAAGAGGGGTGGATTCTCACTATTTTAATATAATGATAAATGATTAAATAGATGGGAAAATATGGGAGGTTATCCAACATTTTCATATTACACAGTGTAAGAAGGATTCATAGAATACCCAGATATTACTTAAAGTTGATCAAGATATCTAAAACCTTGAAGAGAAAACAACTGAAATAGTGAAATTTATCGTCATCCATTTTGAGTTCATTGAATAGTTGAGGGACCAGCTATAGAATTCCGATGAGCAGGTAGTGTCGGCGATTCGACAAATGATTGAATTACAAGATGAGCAGGAACATGTACATGCCAGAGCAAATGAATACCACTCTATTGTCTCTGATGAAGGGAGGGATCTCAAGGATCTAGAAGCAACCATGGAGGCTATGAGATAGAATGTGGATGCACATGAACAATCCATAAAAGTTGATGATCCATAGACCCTATTTTGGCAGAACTCATAAACCCATATCTCTTTTTTACATTCCTACTCTAAACTATGTGAATGGACGATTATTTTTTTTCTTGCTTATTTTAGTGCATTATGACCTTAACTATGATGTAATTAGGTATGCATACCTAATCTTCCATTTTTTATGACTAGTGGGAGAAACATTGGAAGACTATATAATGGTTTACATTGTGTATGAGGGTGCATGCTGAAATTTCAAAAATATGGGGACTGGATGACCACTCTTAATTTTTGAAATTATGCAGAGTGTTTTTACTGGGGAATATAGTTCTCAGAATAGCCATGAAGATCTTTCCCATGTACTCTGGTTCACGAGAGTGATGGTTCCATGAGTGTTGGAATAATTCATAACTAAGGGGAATGAATAATGTGAGTAATTATACACTATATTCGAGATGTAGCGAGGATGGAATGATGATAGAGGATTTTTTTGACCAAATAAAAATCAAATCATATGTATCATTTTATCCAAAAGTGGGGTTAAACAAATTACTTCCATCCACTAACCGTATTCAAAACACGGGGGTGAACTCAATGTGTCATCCAATGTCTTCCAGAGAGTTGGCCAAAGATGGTAGACGGCCCTTAAGCTCGAGCATACTAACCATTAGGGGGGACCTTCCTATGTGAGAAGAAATGGATCCGGATAAGGTGCATGTAGATGGTGGGGTGGAGTGATATTTGTTAAATTGAATTCCAATACTCTTGGAATTACACCACAATGAAGTCATTGAATGGCTTGAGCGTATCTGTCTCAACTGAGATCAGGCCTACATCTGATATGGGCCTCTATTGTGAGGACCTCAAATAGAATGAAGTTTTACATCATGTTGTGAGGACGGTAGATGCATGTTTTAGTGTCGTACGGTGAAGGCAGGGTTACCCAGAATGTAAATTCATTTTGAGGTATGCATCCTGATGTGAATGAGGTCCATATAAGTTAATTCCATAACACATAATCCCCAGGAAAATCTTATTTTGAGAGACTGAAGATGGAAAATTTTGGGCTGGGACGAAGAGAAAATATCTGGTCATTCCAACATATCCCAAGAGGATGGGAATCATTCCATATGTACTTCTGACATTCCAGTTCAATGTCATTCAGGATGAAAGGCATGTGTGGTTCGGCTGCACTAGTACACATCCGATAAACACTAGTAAGCCCATGTGAGTCATGATTAACGTGTGAAAAAAATAGTAGTGATTGAATTTTCTTGTTATTGGGGGTCACAAAATAGGGGAAATAGAATTATAGGTGAATGAAATCCAAATTATACTGTCCAACCTTCTTAACACACATGGATGCATGGAAGGGTAAAACATAGTGTGTTGGAATTCCACATAAACATAAGGAAGTGGATAGCTGTGAACCATGGAATGCAATATCTGGATAACAATTACAATGGAATGACAATGTAGGATATCTATTGATCATAATTTAACCAAAGAATATGTTTCTTATTATCCAGGCACGGGCACAGGAAAATGAGGGTCGACCGCTGACCATGTTTGAAACACTAGAACAGTTGCAAAATGTCATCTACAATCTTCTAGGGAGTTGGCATAAGGTGGTAAGTGAGATAGTGTGGCATGAAACCAGTCCTTATATGGTTTAAATTTAAACATTTAAGACTATAGATATCCAAATAAAGGTCTCATGAAGCATGGCTACAAAACAAAATAATTTCCTTATGGAATCAGACACTTTAGGATCGATGCCATGGCACATTTGAGTATGCCAATGAGACATGTCAGATTGAGGGACTTGAATCCCCTTCCAAATTCAAGGGTCTTGGGTATGAAAACATATAGTTTAAGGTCATTGAGTGGAACATCTATTAGGGACTGTTTTTAGTGTAATGATCATAGTGTGGCGATGTAGAAAAAACCCAATGTGGCTGAGAACCAAAGAGGCCTTCCATCTCATGACACATTTTAAATAAAAAACCACACATAGTTTAATGTCATGATGCTTGGACAGGGGTATAAAATTTAATGTCATATGCATGTATGAATGAAGGATTTTGAGTAACATGTTCTTGACCTGAAGAAAAAATGTCTGAGAATTCCTTCGTATGACATGAGGATGTGAATCAAGCCACACGTAGTTATTGAAAGATTCATGCCTTTTATCATCAAAAAACCTGGATTAAAGAGAATGGAAGGAATATCCTTGATGGGAAATACATGGTGTGGCTGTGATACAACTAATGTAAATGAGGAAAAAAGGATTCCACAACCTACCACATGATTCTGACAAAGTTTGAGCCAAGGGTCCTAAAAAGGGTAGGATGTGAGTAATCAGGGGATGAACAATAATTGGAAATGTATAGGTGTTTCTATGCATCCCATGAAGATGGGAATAAATACATACTTATTTCTCTATGATGGAATTCTAGGGCAATAATTCCAGGCGGAATACAATCACGCAGGTATGAACCATGTACCAAAAGATATGGAATTTGATTGATCTTGTTTTTTCTTTAGGGTGTATTTGTTTTTGAAGTAATGACCCTATGATGGAGAATCTAGCAATCAATTTAGGAATAAATACATATGTAGTTCTAGAAAAATTTCATAGTGTATAACTGATACCAATATTGATGTCCCCTTGAGTGAGGACACCACCATGAGGTGTCGCTTTTCATCATGCGACCCAGACGATGGTGTCAAATATTAGGGTCATATCATGGGACCAACCCATGCATTTTGACATTGTGAATCAAAGAAACAATAGTTTAATGTCAGGAAAGACCAAAAAATATAGTTTAATATCATATGGCAATGATGTTAATAGAACAATGAGGTTCTAAAGGGAATACGCAGGTGGTAATAATGCATAATCGACACAAATGAGGACATCAGTCCACACCATATCATACACCACCCCAGATGAAGGGAACCTGCTGTCAAGGGGTGAGAAAACTTCAAAGGATATGAGTTTGACCAAAAAAAAATTCCAGATGATCCTACGTATCCCATGAGTATGTAAATCAATCCCAATGTTGTTTTTTAAGATTTTTAGCAGTTTAACTTCATGGGACAAGGACTAGAAAAGGTGAGAATAACTCATAAAGGGGGAGTAAGTGGTGAGGCTATTATAGACCTGACATGTATTAGGACATAAGTCTACATATGCTACACAATTCAATCCTATTAGATTTAGGTCCATCCGGCTAAACATAACAGAAAATTAGTGGAGCCTGAGATGGAACCAAAGAAAATATTTCTGGGAATTTCTACAAATCCCATAGAAATTGGAATCAAGACATATGTAGTTCTCAAAATTCATTCTGTTTATCATATTTTGATAATAATTACATGGTCTTAGTTTATGGATGTGGAGCTTATACTGAATGAAGTGCGATTTTCCATGAAGGTGTAATCCATGACCATGTCCCTAATCCCACATGAGCTATCTTCTATGATGGGAACAAGGGAGAAGAAGATCAGTACAACATGTGGAATTCAGAGAAAAGGGAAATGACACAGAGCCTCAAATGACATCACACTGTGGATTTATCCTCCCAATGCACAAATGTGCACTGAGGTATACACCATGAGTATCGAAATTCCAATTGGACATGATGTATTTGAAAGAGATGTGAATCACCCAACCAGTAGTCTAGGGATAATGGGGGTGGTGTAACAATGAAGGATAACTATTTATCATATTAGAAATAAATCATTCATATCTTGTGACATGAAATGGGAATGAACAAATGATTGTAGACCAATGACCATATATGCAACGCGTGACTTGTGTAATATTCTCATTAGAGGTCCTTTATTAGGTTGGCCTAAGATAGTAGGAGTGCACAGAGACCTAGAATAATTGTCTTTCGGGGGCCCTTTCAGATGTGAAAGATGATGAAAGCCAGAATAAATGGAAATGTGAAGCATATAAATGGATGAAAGAATGTCCATGTATATCCCAAAACACTAGGTCCCAACCCATGGTGCATCTAGGCATGTTCATGAATTTCTATAGAGGTTCGAGGAGAAAAATTTGAGAGTAGACTACTTGAGAAGATGAGTAGAGGAAATATGGATTGAGATATCTCAAAAATAAATAGAGGTACATAGCATGGTTGTTGGTAACTTTACTTGAGTGAGGAAAAAGGGTGTCAACACCACACCACATACCCCTCCTCCTCAGATGACCAAGGATATGTGACCAGATGGAAGAGAATGTTTCTATGTTATGGGGATGGATCCAAAGAAAAAACATCTAGGCTTTCCTACATATCTCATGAGAATGGGAAGCAACACATACATAGTTCTGAAGTGTCGTGTAGTTTAGATTCATGCGAGAACGATGAGGGTAACTGAAATCTCAAAGAGGAATGTATGTGGCATGGATAACAACATGAAATAAATGAAAAAAATAAGCCCACATATTCCACAACTTTCATATTTTCCGTAGCTATGTGGCCAAGATAAAGAATAGATGAAACCAGGATGTACCCAAAAATGTAATATTCTAGAATTCCTACGTATCCCCTGAGGATGGGAATCAAGACACATGTAGTTCTCAAAGATGTCGTGTAGTTTAACATCAGGAGACAAGGACATAGTAGATCATAGTTAATGTTCATAGAGATCAGACTGTAGATTCCTAGTTTAATGTCATATGTGAGGGATAGAAGGGCAGAAAAATTGAATCACCACGTCTGTCATTTGGGAGACCATATTATAGAAATAACGATTGGTGATAATTATTGACCATGTTAGAAACATAGTAATTCTCTCAAGTGACATGTAAAAAGAACAAAAACATGAGTATTGACGGATAAACATATTTTCAACACGGGACATATGTCAAATTGTCATTTGAGATCCTTCGGGATGTTGTCCTATGATTGCAGGGAGCACTGATTCCTAGCATCCATGCCATTTTGGGGTCCTTTTGAATGAGAAATATGATGAGAACCCATGTGGAGATATGCATGATATTTTTTGGTAGCCATATAGTTTAGGGTCTTGTAGTATGGATGATGGATGATCATGGCTTAAGGTCATACATCTTAGACCAATCTGTACTTTATCATTACATGGGACAAGGGTGGTGGTTTAACATCTGCCAGGATAAGTGTAGACTGTTTAACATCATGTAGGATGGTAATACAATTTAAGGTCTTACAGGATTAGTGTTGGGTAGTTTTACATCATTTAGACTAGATGGATCATACATTTTAATGTCGTGCGCTAAAGACGGGACAATTTAATGTCATTTCAGTATATCAAGAAAAATAATACATAAGGAATTTAACATTGGTGGGGGGAGTAATACGATCAGAATACATTGTGACCAGAGAGTATGGATCATTTGGGAGGGCCTTGTTAATGATATAAGGTCCATCCCATAAGGGAACTAGCATCAGTAGCATCCTTCTTGGTGTCATTAGCATTCTAAGTGCCAACACCATGTCACCTTGTAAGAAAGAGTGTAGGAAAAACTTCTTCATGAATGTTCTAGCTATCTTGTCTTGATTATTTTATAGACTGTGTAGATCACAAAGCCTATTCTCATCAAGCACTTTTAGTTCATACAAATAAATTTGAGATACATTATCTAGTGCCTGCTGATCATAGATGAATATATGTAATGAAGGGAACTGAATCTCGATGGGAAGGACTGCCACCGTTCTATACACCAGGGAATATGGGGTCACCATATAAGAATTATTATTCATCGTTAGTTAATCCTAGAGATCATTTGGGAGTTTTTTTGGAAATCTATTCTTGGTTTGACCAACCATATTCTAAAGAAAATTTATTGACGGTTTTGTCGAATCCGTCAATCTGCCAATTTTCTTGAAGATAATAGTGAGAGGTTTGATTAGAAAGGGTTTTGTAATTGGAGTACAACTCCTTCAGCTCAACTCCATTGAAGTTGGAGCCATTATATGTGAGGAAGATGTTAGGGAATCTGAATTGTTAGATGATATTAGAGATAAAATATTCAATTATAGAGTTGGACTTATCGTCCTTGAGAGGAACTACCTTTACACACATGGAAACAAAATGTGTAGTGGTCATGATGAACCTACACTAACGAGTTGTTTCAGGTAGATATAGTATCATGACATCATGTTACAAGACCAAAATGTGAAAAGTTTACATGGTAGTATGGAGAGGCTCTGGTGGGTGATGGATCAAATTCTATTGGATTTGGATTCCATGGTACCAATTGGATAACCTGATACAACAACATATCATGTAGGGGAAAAATTCCCTAATCAATAAATCTGATGAGAGAGTTCTGGCCCTATATGATGAGCCATTAAGGAACATGCATAAACCTCCTAAATGACCTTGGAAATCTCACCTCCCTAAAAGAAATGGAGGAGAATGCCATCAAACCCACATCTTTAGTTTATCTGATCATGAATGAGGTGAATTTGGAGGATGAACTGCAATGTGTGACGATGGAATTTCTGACATTTGGCTCAATTTTCCTAGAGATTACCCTACTAGGGATACATGATATTGGGGGTCCTCAACTTAGGGGTCACTTCCAATATCACAGTAGGGGGGTATGGAGGCATCGACTGTATAGTTGCTTACATATTGGCTATCATCATTGTCCGTAGTGACGGGAGAAATTAATCTTCGATGTGCCACATGGATAATCAAATCATCATAGTCATGCTCTTCATGAGATGTGTCCAGGATGACCATGGCATCGGCCTGATCGTTCTACAATCTAGGGACCTGAGTATCTTCTGGCTGAGAAGGGAACTGAGCCATGAGTTGGTGAGTGTGCTCTAACTATAGTATGAGTTCCACATTCCTAATCATGTAGTCATCTTTTATGTTTTTTATGATATGTTTGGGGTCAACATACACATGAATGTAGGGAACATCAATCTCAAGGTACAAATCGAGACCATTGATGAGATACTAGTACTGTTCCTCATTGATAGTATAATGTTCTATCAACAAGATTGATTTTGGTATGAAAACTTTTGTCGAAATGATGGAGATGATACGGATTCCCACCCCGTTGAGTTTGGTATCATCGATCCTTCTTCTGGTTTGGCATGGGAAGCACCATCAATGTGAATTTTATATAATGGAATGATTTTATCTAACAACTGAATTGCCTAATCAATAAAATCATGATCCAGATACCTCTCTATGGGAGTTGGATGGGTGGAAAGGAAGCCTTCCAATGCCTTCCCATAGATAGCCTTATGGGGAACAAACTTGATGTAAAACTATTGAAGCATCGCTTCCCATCGAGATAGACATCCTATAAACATGGTTTGGTTAAAAATGTACTTCATTGGATCCACTCATGACACCAATTGTATCTCATGGTGCTGCATGTAATGTCAAAATTTAAGAATAGTGAAACTAACACAAGGCATCACTTATCGATAGCAGAATATATGGTCTCTTTATCAATGATCATGCAGCTGAGATAGGATAAATGGTTCTATGTTCCCTAAATGTTATTCTAGGTTGTAAGAGCACTGAGTTATCCTTCCAGAGTAGTCCCATAAAGGAATAATGTCTTTCTGGGAAAGGGTGGCATCAGAACTCAGGATCATAGTAGGTGCTTCTAGTTTTCCTCAAAAGTGGAATGACACTCATCATTCCACAGAAAATCAACACCATTCCTCATGATTCGAGAAAATGGATTACACATACTAAATAGATTTGCGATAAAACAGCCATTGTAGGTTATGTGGACATGAAAGACTCAATGAACCTTAATGTTTCTCAGAGGAGACATCTGAATAATGGATATGTTATTCCCTTGGTCGACCTCAATGCCTCTATATCTGGAAATGAAGCCAAAAATCATTCCTGAGGTGAACCTAAAGTCACACTTCATGGGGTTCATCTTTAGATGGCAGGAATAGAGGAAGCAGACCAATTTCTCAAGATCAATGATATGGTTCTGAAACTAGAGATATTTAACCACAAGATTATCTATGAAAAATTCCACTAATGTACTAAGAATCATCTTGAATATGCGGTTCACATCATGCTAATAGTTGGAACATACATTTTTTAGAGGGAAATCCATTACCTGGTAGTAAAATGTAACTTTTGGTTCATTAGAGGAGGTATAATATTCATCAACTAGGGATATTTGGATTTGAATATATCCATAATACCCATCAATGATGGAGAGGTCCTAGAACAAAATGGTGGAATCAATCAACATCTCTGTCATAGTATGGGTAAAATCAGATTCCATAATATAGTAGTTGAGATCTCGGAAGTCAATGCATACTCTGATCTATCTATTCTTCTTCTTTATGGGAATGATACTAGCTAACCATCTGGGGTACTGGACATCCATGATAAATTTGTCTTTGATGAGCATATTGGCCATATCCACAACCGTAGAACCATGAGATGGATACATCAATCTGGAGGATATTTGAACCCGGGATGACTTTTAAGATGACCGAGGTGGTGGAAAGAGACCTGGGATCTAGCCCTAGAATATATTCATTAATCCAAGCGAATAAATCATAATTATATTTTTGGAAATCCTTGTATTAGTGTTTTTCTTCGACAGACATAGTGGTGATGATCAATGTGGGTTTCAGATCTGTGTCGTTACTGAGGTTCACCTACACCAATTCATCAATCTTGGGGGAGACAACCTCTTTGAATACCGGAGGAGAATCCTCTAAATACCCTTATTCATCCCTAGAGGGGGGGGGGGGGGGGGGGTTCATCGGCATGAGGCGATTATTCTGAGTCAATAGTTCTTATTGGGACAGTAGTGCCATCATATGCAGTGGTGTACACCTCATCGGGGAGCTCCTGTACTACCAAAACCATGAAGATAAAAGATTTTGACCCAATCCAATATGGAATTCTACCAAAGGGGTGTTTTTGAAGGATATAAAAGCATTATTGGCATGTTGGAATGAGCATGATTATCCCATTATTGAAGAAAAATAATGTATGATGTAAATTATTTTCCATGGAGAGGAAATGCCAATAACTTATGGTAGTAGGGGGTCTGGGATCAACAGAGCCTGATTTATATATGAATATGAGGGGATCTTTATAAATTCCATGGACTTGGTACTTCTCTTCCCCTTATTCCATATACATCAAAACATTTCTCCAACTATGGGGTTGTGGTCTCCAATTGGAGGATCGAGAAAAACATAGGCATCATCCAGGTTGTTCCATGGGTCAGTCAAAGCTGTATTGTGTTTAACATTAATATCCAAAATTTGATTTCCCTTTATTTTTTAAATTTTGGAATCCAAGTAGTGGGATTCACAAGAGGAAAAGAGAGTCACATCACCATGGAGTACACCTAAACTATTTTTTGATGGAGTACTAAATGCATTGGTGGTCCGAGGAAGGGACTTCTACATGATGATGAATCCATGGTCACCCCATTAATGAATTTTATGTGATGTCTTATGAGAAAACCATGAATTTAGTGCTAAAAAATGGGCCACTAAATAGGGTATTCAGAGAAATCATGCCAACTGGTTTCTGCTCCATCCTCTCATTACGTTGAATTTTCAGGTCAGAGGGACTCAGATCATCCTGGGATAATCCCATCATTTAGAGTATCTAGGTTATGATAATGTTGATATTAGAGCTCGTGTATACAAGAAAATAGATGAATTCTATACTGATGAAATGTACAGTGATGTGCAGTGGGAGGATGTTACCCTCTATAGGATAACATTAATCTTCTCCAATGAAATAGATGTTGTCCTGACATTGTGCATGCTCCGCTATTTTAGTGTGAATGGATTTTTCCATTTCTACCTCTATCTTGAACTGGAGGGGGATTCATAAATCCTCGGCAATGGATTTTTCCATATCCCCTAACATGTGAAGAGCCTTGAGGATAGAGATCTTCGTAGTAATTCTAGAATTATTCTAGATAATATCATACTTCCATTACAAGCATGAAATTCTATTGATTGGTGGTCACTCCATAGTGGGAGGTATGATGGGATCTGTTCGTTGAAATAGCAGATTATGGATAGTTTTGGTAATGTCTCGTTGCTCACTAGTATAATCACGTGGAGGGACTAACAGATTAGCACCATTTGGCTGATGTCTATCAATATTGAAATGTGACTTATCATAACACAACCATGGTGGATCTTCTTGATCAATTAGCACAAATGACAATGGAGGTAGATATGATGAAATGAGAAGAGAAGGATGTGCCTGTTGAGCTCTGTGATGGGCCTTCTATCTGGTATCAGTTGCATTCATATATTGGCTAGAGGTAACAAACGATTAATTTCGGTGAATCACGTAACCACAGCTCCCTCAATGCTGGAATCTTCTGGGGATTTTAGGAGGATCTGTACATTTCTCCTCATCATTAGGAGCCATGAAGGGTTTACCAGCTCGACGGTATTAACCAAAGAGTACCCTTGATTATTAGATGAAGATTACTCCATCACTAGATGGATTCTGGGGAAATTCATTATCAATGGCGTCCTAAAATCACTAAGAGTATTGGATGTCAATTTCATTGCTGGGTGATTTTTATTTCTCATACATAGTCGATACTTTCCCTTTTGGGAAATGGAAGACTGAGATATTAACTAAAAAGTAGTGGTTGTGGATAATTCACTAACTTTGAAAGGCTCGGGTTCGTTCAAATTTGCATATATGATTCCATGGGAATGGGACACCACATTGTAGGCCAAATTATTGTTGTATTTTTGGGACATACAGTTACGAATCTACTGCCACTCACCTTCACTATCACTATCACTATCAGGATATATAAACAAACATTCCACCAATTCCAGGGAAATTCCTTAAATGACAATGTTGTTATCGACAATGTCATGGATCCATTCTTTAATCTTATAGAACTGCTTGAGGGTGTTCCCAAGGATTCGATGATAGGGGAAGTAATAGAGGCGATCAGTGAGATTTGTCTCTTCAGGCCTCCTGTACTTTGAAAACCATTGTATTCCCTGTTATAAGGATCATTATAAATGATCGGTATCCTGAGTCATGTTAAATGAGTATGTCATATAACTTCTATCTAGGAAGGTGTCTCTTGGAGCATGGCCTTGAGGAGGGGATGGAGTAGCCTATTGAAGAGTTGGAACCTTATTTTCTCGCTTGGGTGGAAGTGACACATTACACAGAGGCACCTTCCAATTCTGAGGTGGGTTCTATTAGTTTAGAGGCAACACATGAGGTGGTGGGACTCAGTGAGGATGTAGAGGTGGGCACACTGGTAATAAATCCAGATTCATTGGGCCTCTATTTTTATTCTATAGTTGACTCAGCCTTAATGTCTCTTCTCACAGGAACTACATGAGGAAATAGATATTCCTTCTTGGAATTCGTCAAGGCTCCTTCTAGTCTCGGAATTTTTTTAGAAAAATCCAATAATCCCCCTATGTAGTTTTGTGTGATTAGAAAAGGGACCAATTCAGTTTTTACAATCCCTACAGACATTGTAAGTATCAATTCTTGAGTCGGTGACATATTAAGGGAATATATGGGGCCTTTCACCTTGGAGACAACATTTTCGATGTTCATGTCAGGCCTCTTCTAGCACTTGAATAGGTTATCAATACATATATTCTATGTGGTAGAACTAAACTGGTAAATAAACATCCTATGAAGATACTCCCAACCAGCTACTGATATGCTAGGTAGATTGATGTACCAGACAAATGCATGCCCTTCCAGCATCTATACGAAACATCGAAGCATAATGGCCTCCTACTGCACTGGGGTTCCAATCATGGGTCCACACCCTTAAATATATTTTTCTTGATTCTGTATCGGGTCACCCGTCCCATTATAGGGGGATAATATTGGATTTTTGAAACCTGGTGTTTCTGGGTATCATTCACCCATGCCGAATACAGCTTTCCATCAGGTTATATTGCCACATGTCGAGCTTGTTGGGCCTTTAATGGGGAAATACTAGAAGCCATAAGATCATGTTGGTTGTGTTTTTATCTTAATGTGGATCTTTGACCACTAGTTCATTGCTAGGCTCTAAATCATGATAAGAAGACCCAACGGATCGCTGAGCTGTGGGTGGAATGACCTACATAACTATTGGATGAATGACTTATGAAGCGGCAAGGGAACCTGAGATGGTTACCAAAGAGGTATATCGCTATACTCTAGTAGATTTGGCAATCCATATCATGCCCTATTTCCCAAAACACTAGACTCTACCCTTTTTATATGGGAAGGATAGTCATGTTCACCCGGATGAAACTCGCTCGCGGGAGGCTATACCTGCCCATGCTACCGCGATCGATAATTATCTGTAGAGACCCAAAGTTTGACGTACATAGACATTGCATTACTTTTTCATAATACTTAATATATAACAAAAATATACTCCAAAGGAACGTAATAGTTTAGTGTCTTTGGAAACTTGGATTGTAATCTTCTAATCATGGTGAAAGATCTTCAACATCTCCCATAAAGATCTTCCCCTTTTGGTTTTCATACCTTAAACCTTTCTTTAAATCCTGGGGAAAAGAAAACATATTAAGGGTGAGCTCAATACTCAGTAAGGGTAAACATGGATAAAATAAAATAAATCATATACATTTGAACTTAAAAACGTGAACATAATGTTTAATCATCAAAATCGTGGGCAATGACATAAAACATGGCAGTACATAATGCATAGATCAAAAAGAAACATTAATCATGACAAAATAGCATGGGAATAAAACATTTAATTGTGGAAAAACATTAAGAAAATGATATTATTTCCATAGTAGCCAAGGCATTGCTTCCAATACCATCTTAGTGGACAAAGTCCCTTTCTGAATCGAGTTCACTCCTCATTCCAGTCCTATATTACTGAACCGGATTAACTTACCGTTCCAGCCATGTCTGTCTCATGAGATATAAATCATTACCCAATGAATTGGGGGGAGATATACATCCCACCCATCTCATAGTGAAATCATTCTTACTTGTTCCACAACATTAACATAAATCATTCATCATAACCCAAAGAACAAAATGGGCTTCATAAACATCATCCCATCATTACATAATCAATAAAAAAATGGATATCATTTAATCATAAGAAAAGTGAAACCATGTAAATCATAAAAATATTATACATGAAACATACACATAGGAAATACATTCATCTTGGATAGAAAATGGTTTTGATAAAACACTTGAAATGAATTCTTGAGGAAAATATCCTATCATTTCAAAATCATTTTATTTTCTCAAAATGCCATGAAACTTTTTAAAGAAAAGGCTTTTCTTAAAAATAATAATGAAATCTTGTAGAGGAATCTTCTTGAAAATGAGGCATTATGAAACAATTTAAAAATACATTCATTCCTTATAAGTTAAAAAAACATTCTCCTCGTACTTTTGTTGTAAAAGTCAATAAGTGCCTTATAAGGTAACCAAAGG
This sequence comes from Viscum album, assembly GCA_963277665.1. NCBI lineage: Eukaryota > Viridiplantae > Streptophyta > Magnoliopsida > Santalales > Viscaceae > Viscum > Viscum album. The sequence goes on along the minus strand of OY728163.1, from coordinate 937,173,465 downwards.
AAACATTCCTTTCATACAATGTGTTAAAAAGTCAATAAAGGGTAAGAATGACTTTAGACATTAATGTATGAATAGTAAAAATTTTATAAAATCATTTTTAGAAAACATTGACATGGATGATAAAAATATCCCCAGTAAATACTTACGTATAAGAAATCTCGGATAAAAATGAGATTTGCAAAATTATCCCTTACCTTAGGTCTGATATGCTTCGTATGGATCCGGACCTCCTGTATAATGATTTAAATAATATCATTGACTTATTATATAATCATATTCAATGTTATGATACCATATATGTTTCACTTATGACTTTATATTACCTGTTCTATTGTAAATTCCATGTTAAAGCAGCATTTTGGGTAAAATCATTTCAATTATCGTATGTGTTTTGACTTTTCGTTCTTGATATTATTACTTATATCATGATTTAAATAATTAAAGAATGTAAAAAATGATTTATATATAATATATATTCAGTATATATATATTATAGATCTATAAATGGAATGAAATACACCGTACATGGAGACGGTAGGCCGTACGTACGCATGAACCTTATTTACGTTTCCTTATTGAATTGAATGGAATTAATTGGATGACATAAATATATATATACATAAATATAGTATCATTATTTTTTCATATATTTCATTATTACTTATTATATATAATTTATAATCATTCATGAATGGTTAATCATTGATAATGAGTCTCATCACGTCGTGGAGACGGTAGTCCGTACATACGCACGAGCGATGATATCGTTTCCATAATTATTGAATTGAATTGGAGTGGATGATAAAATATATCAGAATCAGTATGATGTTATGATAACTATGTATAATTATTCTTTATACCATTATACCCATCCATGTAAGGTGGTGTTGGAAAAACAGATTTCACCATGGCGTGGAGATGGTATTCCGTACGTATGCACGCGCGGTGATTTCGTTTTCCGTAGGATGGATAGAAGGTGAAATGAGGTAGTTTCATATTTATAATAAAATATAAGTATATTATTGATACTTATGTTATTACATTGTAATTAAAAAAACTAATGAAGAAGAAGTTAAAGAATAAATAAACTTGAAATAATCGGTAGAAGAGATTACCTCTTCTTCGACACACCTCCATTAAACTTCTTCATAGGGAACTAGGGTTGGTCTTTTGAGAATACCAGTACCTCTATAAGGTTTCTAGGGAAGTGGGGATGTGAATTGGGTAGAGGTTGGCCGAGCTTCAAGGCACAAAATGGTGTGAGGAAGAGAGGGAGGAGGTGCCCTTTTATAAGGGAGGAGAGGGGCACCTTTGGAATCCTAAAAAATATTAGTTTAATAAAAATTTAAACCCCACATAAAAACCACCAAAAATAACTCAATTAGAATATTAGATGAGATATGGTTGTAATATCATAAAACAATAAAATTTAGACATGTAGGTAATTTATTTTAAACATTATCAACTTGAATTATCCGTATTTAATCTATTAAATATTATTTGTGGTAATAAGATTCTAAATTTTAAATTGTTATAAATAATTACTTATGTTCTGTTAATTATCCACAATTAGATAATTTATGACATTTGAGACTATATAAATTTAAATTTATAAATTTTAAATATTTTTGTGATTTTTAAACAATTTAATAATATGTTATTTTTATAAAATAACAATATTGTCAATTTTGACACTAGTCATCTATTTGAATTTAAATTAAATCCACAGAAATGATATATTGAATATAAAATATTTAATACGTTCCTAACATGTCATAGTAATCCATAAAATTATTGGAGTACATTAAATAGATCATATAATATTTATTTTAATATTTTTAAAACTATTTATTTAGTATACCTCTTAATAAAATAATTAGTACAACATTTTTGTATAATTATTTAATAAACTTATTTGTTTCATAAAAACTAAAAATAAAGTCCTTTGAAGATGATAAATATAAAAGCTTTTATAATAATAATTTTACTCGAATTTATCATCTTAAAATAACAACATGTAAATTATTATCTTTATTAAATTATGAAGGTGCAACATTGGAATCATTTAAAATAAAATATTATATGTGTCATAATCGCCATAATAAGGATCCAAATGGTCAAAAATTAGGCCAGTGGATGAATAGGGTTTATACATAAAATACTAATAAGTTTTGTGCAAATTTTTGGGCCTTTTTGTATGTATTAATATTTCATGAAAAACTATTTATTGATTTTTCACTAAATAAATAATTTCTTCGTCATTAATGTATAAGCTAATAAAGTAATTAAATAACTCTTAAAAATTACAAATAAATTAAAGTGATAAATAATGACATTTTATCTTTAAAATTAGTTTTTATAACCGAATTTATATTCTGTATAAACTAATATTAAAAATACTTTAATTATTAACGTTGAGTGAGACATATTTCACTTTCCTTTAAATAAAATAAACTAAAGGTCTTAATCACCTCCAAGTGGGTTCTAATGGATTACTTTTCGACCCAAATATGAATTAGGACGAAATATAATAATCCAATTGTATTAAGACATGTGTTAGGATAATTTTATAATATTATATTTACCCTTAATTACCCAATTTACCTTTTACTATGGAAAATAAAATTTACCGTTGTTACAATTCATAAACCCCAAAAATAAAAAGTAGTATATTAATATAATTTGGACCCACTGATTCCAAATATGGAATCCATTTTTCCAAATTCAACACACATAAGTTTAAGATATTAAATTAAAATTAATCTCGTTATCGAAAAAATGGGTTTTTTGTTTAAATCATTGCTAAAGATTGCATTTATTTAACCTACGAATTCATTGTAAAATCAGTGATAATGACATAAATTATATTAAATGGTAAAACTATATTCAATTTATACTTTAAAACCATTCAATATTATAATTTAACCACATATGTTATTACGATGAAAAGAGTTGTTTTTAATTAAAATATAGCGTGTTTTTACTATTCATTAAAATATGAAAGTTATAAGAATAATATGAAAAATTTATCCACGGTAAAATTTTATATCCCGATTCCAAAGAATAATTTTATTTTGTAAAATTGAACTTATTAAAATGTAAAAACTAGATTTAATGTGGGTGCACCATCAAACGGCGACAAAACTGCATTTTTTGAAAAATACATATTTTACCCGAATATTTTATTTTGATCTTATACCATGATATATAAAATGTGTAAGATGAATAATAATGTTATAAAATTAAAATTTCAGTAAATACTTCTCATAACGGCTAGTTCATAATAATATTATAATAATATATCGTTCTTTAGTAAAATCTGGTATTGCGTACAACACACGCTATCGAGGATGGTCGCGATTGCGTGTAATGCAAGTCAAGCCAGGGTTGTGTGTAGTGGAAGACTCCTTTGTTGTTGCGTATAAAAAAATACATTGAATATATATATATATATACTCAATGATTCATATAATAACTACTATCAAACAAACACGAAATTGTGTGTAACACAATCCAAGATTAGTGTTGTGTATACTGCAAGCTAATACAGTGTTGCCTATAGCGCATGATAATCTTGGTGCAGCATAAAACAGAAGATATGAAATAAATTAAAACGAATATATCTTATAAAATCTCATGTTGTTACATTCTACCCCCCTTAAATTTAATTTCACCCTTGAAATACGTTGGGGTTATAAATCGTTTACTATTCATAGAAACCCACATCGTAAAAAGGAATACTAAAACATAATTTTAAAAACTAATGTATGAAACGTAACAATTACCCAAAATAACTCATCATAGGGTTTCCATATAGGAGAAAATAGGTGAAAATATGGATATGGAAGAGAAATCTAAACATCAAGTTCTGATGGAGAGTGTTAGAGGACATGGATATGAAAAGGCCAACAATCACAAATCCATAAATTTGTGACGATCTAAGGTACCATCTGATTCATTGGATATAAGAGCACTAGGAAATCATTTTTGGTTTTCAATATCATTTCCCTAAAGTTGAAAATTTTGAATTAGAAGAAATACTTGCTTGATTTTGGAACAATCTCACTATTGTTCGTGCTTTGAACAATTTCCATTTCATCTCTTAAAGAAATGAAGTTGAATTTGATATTCGTGAAGTGTTAACAGGTCATGTGATAGAATGATGGGCCATTCCATCTGTTTCATACAAAAGGTTAACAAAAGATACCAAATATACATAAGTCCATCTATGGTGAGGTTAATCATATAAGATTCCCAAAATCAACTTACACTTCATATATCATACTGCTTAATAAAATAAAACTAGTTTCTACTAACCAGGGACTTCCTGTAGGACAGTGGTAGGCGATAAAGGCCAGTCACACTTCAGTTATGGGTTCGATTCCAACAGCCTTGTCTGACACGATGGGTTGTCGCCCATCCTACAGGTTGTCATTTTTCTAAAACTACATTACTATAGCATCCCATTAATAATATCGAAAAACGTTCTATCATTAAACAATACCAACTTATGTCCAACATAATCCATTCCAATCTTTAGGATTATCTAAAATACTTCGGTCCGTGCTCATAGTATAAAGAAAATAATTACTAGAAAGGTTATCCACCAAGAATGTGAATACAAGCATTTATCTCACATATATCATAAGATATATCTTGATGGTTGCATTCCAAACACATGAATAACTTAGTCATTTATTCTCTTGAAACATAAATTACCATATAACCTTAGTGGAAACATGAATACTGTCAAAAGGTAACTCTTTCCACATACCAAAATCCCAAATAATCTATATAATCAAACCATAATATCACTTAGTCCTTATATCATTAATGAGATCATGAATACAATCAAACATCTCATTATTTTCTTATCCCTTCATTATGTTCATATCATATACTTTCCAAAAATATCTAAATAACCTTCCATGGTTACCAGTACCATTCATCATATACTTTCAAATACTTTTGAAAAAACAATCATGTAACAATAATTAGATGATTCTTTATCCCATAGTACCATACATTATTCTTTATAAACATACAATCATTCCACTAACTTCTTAAAACAAGGACTAAGCTTCATCATTTCTTTCATCTCATATTTCATTTGTAGTCTCTTCATCATCATCCACATAAATACTACTCATATGACCATTCTGATTCTCTTCATGAGATTTTCCCTTAGGGAATTGTATTGCATAATGCTCATACATTCCACATTTAAAACATCTAACCGTTGTTGATGTCTTAGAAATACCATTATCCTTGTCAATGGTGTTAACTAAACCTTTTCCTTTGCAATTACTGGCTTTGTGTCCTTATTTTCCACACCCAAAGCATATTCAATTTCCTTTGAAACATTCTCCTTGATGACTCTTCCCACATGGCTTACATGAGGGAAATTGATCTTTCTTTCCACTATGATCATCATGAAACTTCATCATTATCTTATTAGTTGAGTCAGTAATCTTACCAAAGTTGAGATTATTGATCATATAATGAGATTGTTGATTAGGAATAATAACGATGTATCACCTTCCAAATTCCATTACATTTGGTAGCTCATGAATAATATCATTCCATTTTCCATAATATCCCCAATTATTGTGAATCCTCCTGCTTCCAGCCATTTTCTAAAACCCAAAAATAATAGTGTGAGAGGAAAAAATCATAATCAAGGGAAATTACCTTCAGTATCTAACATCTTAGGTCAAATCCTAAGTTCATTTCTATAATTATATGACTATATACTATACTTATACTTAACCTCAGGGACATCCCTAGTCATACCATAGAAATATCTCTCGGGATCTCACTAATGTTTTCGCATCCTAGTTTCTAAAGGTAAAATAAACCTTTCCTCTAATACCAACTGTAGAGACCCAAACCTTGACGTACATATACACTACATTACATTTGCGGAATACTTAATTCATAACAAAAATAGACTCCAAAGGACCGTAATAGTTTAGTGTCTTTGGAAACTCGGATCATAATCTTCTAATCATGGTGAAATATCATCAGTATCTCCCATATAGATCTTCCTCTTTTGGTGATCTTACCTAAAACCTTTCATTAAATCCTGGGGAAAATAAAACCTATAAAGGGTGAGCTGAAATTCTTATTAAGGGTAAACATGGAGAAAATAAAACAAATCATATACATTTGAGCATAAAAACATGAACATAATTTTTAAACATCAAAATCATGGGCAATTACATAAAACATGGAAGTACATAAGGCATAGATCATAAAGAAACATTAATCATGATAAAATAGAATTGGAATAAATCATTTAATTGTGTAAAAACATTAAGTACATGAAATGATTTCCATAGTAGCCAAGGCATTTCTTCCAAGACCATCATAGTGGACAAAGCCCCTTTCTGAATCGAGTTAACTCCTTGTTCCAGTCTTGTATTACTGAACCCGATTAAATTACTGTTCCAACCATGTCTATATCATGAGATAAAATTCTTAACCCAATGCATTGGAGGGAGATATAAGTCCCACCCATCTCATAATGAAATCATTTTTACTTGTTCCACAATATAAACATAAATCATTCATCATAACCCAAAGAATAAAATGGGTTTCATAAACATCATCCCATCATAACATAATCCATACAAAAAAATGGATATCATTTCATCATAAGGAATGTGAAACCATATAAATCATAGAGATATTATATTTGAAAAATAAACATATGAAATACTGTCATCATAGATTGAAAATGGTTTTGATAAAACACTTGAAATTAATTCTTGAGGAAAATATCCTTTCTTTTCAAAATCATTTTATTTTCTAAAAATGCCATGAAACTTTTTAAAGAAAATTCTTTTCTAAAAAATAATCATGAAATCCTGTAGAGGAAGCTTCTTGAAAATGAGGCATTATGAAACCATTAAAAAATCCATTCATTCCTTATAAGTTAAAAAAACATTCTTCTCGTACTTTTGTCGGAAAAGTCAAAAAGTACCTTATAAGGTAACCAAAGGAAAGATTTCATTCATACAATGTGGTAAAAAGTCAATAAAGGGTAAAAATGAATTTAAACATTCATGTAAGAATAGTAAACATTTTATGAAAAAGTATTTAGAAAACATTGACATGGATGATAAACATAACCCCAGTAAATACTTACGTATAAGAAATCTCGGATAAAAATTAGATTTTCCAAATTAACCCTTACCATAGGTATGATATGCTTCGTATGGATCAAAAAATCTTGTATAATGATTTAAATAATGTCTTTGACTTATTAAATAATCATATTCATTGTTATGATATCATATATGTTTCACTTATGACTTTATATTATCTATTCGTTTGTAAATTCCATGTTAAAGTAGAGTTTTGGGTAAAATCATTTCATCTATCGTATGTGTTTCGACTTGTCGTTCTAGATATTATGACTTATATACTGATTTACATAATTCTAGAATGTAAAACGTGATTTATATATAATATATATTCAGTATATATATATATATATATGATAGATCGATAAATGTAATGAAATACACCGTTCATGGAGACGGTATGTCGTACGTACGCATGAATGCTGTTTTCATTTCCTTATTGAATTGAATGGAATTAATTTGATGACATATATATATATATATATATATTCATAAATAAAATATCATTATTATGTAATATATTTCATGATTACTTATTTTATATACATTATAATCATTCATGAATGGTTAATCATTGTGAATGAATCTCATCACGTCGTGGAGACAGTAGTCCGTACGTACGCACGAGCGATGATATAATTCCCATAATTATTGAATTGAATTGGAGTGGATGATACAATATATCAGAATCAGTATGATGTTATAATAACTATGTATAGTTATTCTTTACACCATTATACCCATCCAAGTAAGGTGGTGTTGGAATAACAGATTACACCACGTGGTGGAGACGGTATTCCATACGTACACATGCGCGGTGATTTTGTTTTCCATAGGATGGATAGAAGGTGAAATGGGGATGTTTCATATTTATAATAACATATCAATATATTAGTGATACTTATGTTTTTACTTTATACTGAAACAACTAAAGAATAAGAACTTGAAAAAGAAATAAGCTTGAAATAATCGGTAGAAGAGATTACCTCTTCTTCAACGCGCCTCCTTCAAACATCTTCATAGGGAACTATGGTTGGCCTTTTGAGAAGAAAAGTACCTCTAAAGGTTTCTTGGGAAGTGGAGATGTGATATGGGTAGATTTTTCTTGAGCTTCAAAGCTCAAAATGGTGTGAGGAAGAGAGGGAGGAGGTGCCCTTTTATAAGGGAGGAGAGAGGCACCATTGGAATCATCAAAAATATTAGTTTAATATAAATTTACACCACACATAAAAACCTACAAAAATGACCCATTTCTAAGATTAGATGATATAGGGTTTTAATAACATAAAACAATAAAATTTAGACATATGGGGAATTTATTTTAGACATTATAAACATGATTTATCTTTATTTAATCTATTAAATTTTATTTGTGGTAATAAGATTATAAATTTTTAATTGTTATAAATAATTACTTATCTGCTGTGAATTATACAAAATTAGATAATTATGACATTTTAGACTATATAAATTTCAATTTATAATTTTTTAACATTTTTGTTATTTTTAACCAATTTATTAATATGTTATTTTTATAAAATAACAATAGTGTCAATTTTGACACTATTCATTTATTTGAATTTAAATTAAATCAACACAAAGAATATATTCAAAATAAAATATTTAATAGGTTACTAAAATGACATATTAATCGTGGAAATTAGTGTAGTACATTAAATAGTTCATATAATATTTATTTTAATATTTGTAAAACCATTTATTTGGTTTATCTCTTATTAAAATAATTAGTACAACAATTTTGTATAATTTATTAATATACATATTTGTTGCAAAAAAATTAAAAATAAAATCCTTTGATGAAAATAAATATCAAATATTTATTAATAATAATTTTTCTCGAATTTATCATCTTAAAATAACAACATGTAAATTGGTATCTTTATTAAATTATGAAGGTGACAACTTTGGAATCATTTACAATAAAATAATATAAGTGTCATAATCACCATAATAAGGATCCAAATGGTCAACAATTCGTCCAGTGGTTGATTAGGGTTTATATATACACTATTAATAAGTTTTGTGTAGATTTTTGGACCTTCTGATATGTATTACTATTTCAATAAAAACTATATTATTTATTTTTCACTAAGTAAATAATTTATGCATCATTAATGTATAAGATAATAAAGTAATTAAATAAATCTTAAAAATTACAAATAAATTACCATGATAATGAAAAAAAAATTATCTTTCAAATTAGTTTTTATAACGGAATTTATATTTTGTATAAACTTATATTAAAATAAATTAATTATTAAATTTGAGTGAGACATATTTCACTTTCCTTTAAATGAAATAAACTAAAGATCTTAATCACCTCCAAGTGGGTTCTAATGGATTCCATTTCGACCCAAATATGACTTATGAAAAAATATAATCATCCAATTGTATTAAGACAAGTATTATGATAATTTTATAATATTATATTTACCCTTAATTACCCAATTTACCTTTTACTATGGAAAATAAAATTTACCGGTGTTACTATTCATAAAGCCCAAAAAATAAAAAGTAGACTATTAATATAATCTGTACCCACTGATTCCAAATATGGAATCCTTTTTTCCAAATTCAATACACAGAAGTAGTAGAAATTAAATTAAAATTGATCCTGTTGTCGAAAGAAAACGAGTTTTTTGTTTAAAACATTCCAAAAGATTGAATTTATTTAACCTACAAATTCAGTGTAAAATCAATGCTAATGACATAAATTATATTAAATGGTAAAAATATATTCTATTTATACTTTTAATCCATTCAATATTATAATTTATCCAAATAAGTTGTTACGATGAATAGAGATGTTTTTAATTAAAATATAACGTGTTTTTACTATTCATTAAAATATGAGAATTACCAGAATAATATGAAAATTTTATCGAAGGTAAAATTTTATATCCTGATTCCAACAAATAATTTTATTTTGTAAAATTGAACTTATAAAAATGTCAAAAACTAGATTTAATGTGGGTGCGCCATCAAAAGGCAGCAAAACTGAATTTTTTTAAAAATACTTATTTTACACGAAATATTTATTTTGTTCTTATACCATGTTCTAGAAAATGTGTAAGATGAATAATAATGTTATAAAATTAAAATTTTAGTTAATAATATTCATAACGGCTAGTTCATAATAATATTATAATAATATATCATTGTTTAGTAAAACCTGGTATTGCGTACAACACATGCTATCGAGGCAGGTCACAATTGTGTGTAATGCAAGCCATGTCAGTGTTGTGTGTAGTGCATGACTCTTTTGTTGTTGCGAATAACAAAATAAATTTAATATATATATATATATACTCAATGTTTCATAGAATAAATACTATCAAACAAACATGAAATTGTGTGTAACATGATCCAAGATTAGTTGTGTGTATACTGCAAGCTAATACGGTGTTGCGTATAGTGCAAGATAATCTTGGTGTAGTGTACAATAGAAGATATGAAAGAAATTAAAAAGAATATATCTTATAAAATCTTGGGTTGTTACATTATCGTCGCCTAGCCACCATTCCAAAACTTATTTGGCACGACGTTCATTAATCATATTTCTATGTTCAATGAGATGTTAATAATGAATAGCCTTTTGGGGTCATCTTCCATCTTTAACACTAAGACATATGGGTTAGAGGGTCCGATGCCCCAACATGCTCCTTACCCTTATTAGGGTCCTGACTGAATGGTAATGACTCACAAGGTGTTGGACAACCAAATAAATTTAGTTTATGGATAGTAGAAATTTCCTGAAGGATCCAACATGTGTTACACCACCCCAGGGGTTATTTTCTCTTCAAAGTGACCTAACTCTTTATCTTCCTCTGATTGGTCATCCATGTAAATGTCGACTATATATAAAGGCATATCCTCCAAATCACCTGGAATGTTTGGTTGGAATCAAATAGTCCTAAAATGAAGGGCATCATACAACACCTAACCACAGATATAAATGTGAGGTTAATCCTCTTTAGTAATTCAATAGAGATCTGTTATTCTCTATATGCATCATTACTGGAGGGTCTGATGGAGACCAGGTGTCTAAGTGCACTGAACCATGGGTAGTGCAGCTATGTGAACTATGTGACATTGTTGGATACAATATTCAAAGTGTTGCTGGCTCTTGGAGTAACCCACCAACTGATGGCAAAGATGTATTTGTGTTTCCCAAATGTTTTGGTGAAAGCACTTGACCTCCTCATTGGTAAGGGATTCGGGAGTACTGATTTTCTTAGTCGCAAATAGCCAGAACATCTCTAGGAATAGGTTTACTACAAAGATGTCCCGAAATCCTATCGGCTCAGACTCAGGATCTGGCCAATAGTTGACCCATTAATCCAATAGGGCGGCTAAGGGACTGGTAACAACATTAAAGAGGACTGTTGGTATGGTACACTAGCCATTGCAGAGTAAGACACATGATCTAACAAGCCTCCGCATATTGGGAATTATTTTGATGAATGAAATTACTGAACCACCACTTCCTAGAATGACGGACTATTGACCACAGCTTCCCGCACATGGGATTTTGTTGCTGACCATGGGTATGGTGTTTCTTTTCTTCTATCAGTCCTCTAAAAAACCCTCCTTTATCTCAGGTTGAGGTAGAGAATGATCTTATTGATGATATGAAGGATTTCACGGCCATGCCCTAGAAAGAGGCCAAATCTACCTACACCTGGATGTGTATTCCAAGTGAGGTAGGGATGTGGTTGACATAACATTCAAATTGGATGAGTCTTATATGCCTCCCCCAACATAGTGGATCAGGGTGTGGTTTCCATCAAAAAAATCACACCTCGCCTTAGAATGTGATAAGTAGACGAGTTTGATCACGGTATGAAACTTCTATGTATTCACCATATGGGGGGTGTGAACCGCCCTCCTACATAGGGATGGTTATATAGTATAGGGTAGGTTTCTGATATGAGGAGGAAATTTATCCCAACTAATACTAGGGTGGAGAGGACATCTGCATGGGTGGGTAGGAGTGCGAGGAGCTCCCAAACAAATGACAATAAGAAAATGATAGGGGACACCATGTCCACTCGATGGATCATGGGGGGGACCTCCACAAGAAGTGTTGGATAATGTAGAACCTTCGATAGAATTATTGGGAGAATGGGATGTTCTCCCTCGTATGTTTCCCTTAGTGGTGATGGTACGTTGGGGCATTCATACCAGTCAAAATAAACATAGGTAATACATCTACGTTGGATTCCAATAAAGCGAGCCAGACCTATGCTTCTCTGATTTTCGGTACTTGGAGGACCTTCGTTGGTTGTGGTAAGAACATGGTGAAGACCACCATGATAATTGCTGACCGAGCAAGGAGTATCTTCACATCAGCAATGTACGTTAGGATGAAAGGCTCCATACTAGTAATAATTGGTGTGCAAGAAAACTACACTATATATGTCAGTGCTACAGGAGGACCTTCACCCAGACTAATAAATGCATGGAAAAGGCCTCCAAACTAAGATTGGTGGTATTTTGGGACTCCGTTATCATTTATGGTTGCATGGGGAGTACCTACTAGAATAATTTCAAAACTGTGGGTTGGCCTGTGTTGGGTACTACCTATTTCCATGACCAAGGTGGTTGTCCCAAGCTGCATATGGGGTAGTTGGGGCCTCAATCGTGGTAGGGTGTATAAGTTAACATGTTTATTATAAATGAGGAATTAATAGTATGCATCAGAAATGGCAGAGGAACTATAAGAATTAATGATGACGCCCCCAGGGGAATCCTCCTCATCTTGCACCTGATGTTGGCGTCGGGTTAACTAGACTGGGGCTAGTGGTGCAGGTCTGTAACTAACCTACTCCTCAGCCTATTAGACCGAGTGGTGGCACTGACACAACTTGGAGGGAGCCCTCAATGGCGTACCCCAGGATGGTATCATAGTTGAGAAATCCTATAAATCATATTATTTATTTTTATAAGGGATTGAGTTATCAAAGCATTCCGTGGAGAGACTCCCAAAAATGTCGTAGGTTGGAGTGGCAATTAGTGGCTCCTTGCACGACCCTTGGGGAGGATGAAGATGGAGAAGGGTAGAATATTTTAGGTCCACAAAGGGCCTTATCCTATGTTGGGATAATGCCTTTTTCCTTTTACAATTGGATGAGGGTATTGATCACCCTACTTTGAACGAGTTCAGATGGTGAGAAGGGGAGTGGGTACCCATAATCCATAGACGTGGAGGCCATCATAGAAGACATGGAGAAGAATTGGGTTGCTATGTTGGTGTTACCATGGACCTTGCGTCAGTGTGTGGGTGGTGAATGATTTCTTGACACTACAACTTGGGTCTGGAAAATTAAGATGATTATCTCAACATTACAGATAATATGAAAGAGATTCACAACGCCCCATTGTCAGTAAATCGTCTATAGATAGACATAAATATGTACACTGATAACATCGTAAACTGGGAGGCCAAACAATCAACTACCCCAACATTGGTGAGTTTTATTCCAGGACCATTATTTTCATGGAAGGACATGTAGCCGGATAGCTGGATCCACTAACATGCTTATCTTTTGATTTTGGAAATTCTATTAATCTCTAAATTGAAGAGAATATACATCACAGTGGGTACACCATTTCTGTTTCTGACACTTTTACCTTGTTTTACGTCATCATTTGGTGATGGGCTAGTTGTTTCCCCACATACCCACTTTAAAAAGGTGGGTGGCATCCATTTCAAATTCAGGGAAATGTTCTCTATGATCTAAATGAGATGATGGGATGTTGGTCTCTCCTTATATGTATTCCTCATTGGAATTTAACATCATGTCTAGGATTCCCTCATTAATTTAAGACATATTTCATAACTCTCATTCTTGGCCCCATATCATTGTGGAAACCAGTTAAATACACTGCTTCAGTCATGGAATTCCATGGGGTCTTTCCAGGGCGGAAACCATTGATCAGGGGAGTAGTCATGTTTGTCATCACTGGAATGCCCGGACACTGAAACACTATGACATCTGGATTTTCATCCTCTTTTTATTGGGATTATTGAGGGGAAAAAATCAGGAGGTATATCACATCTATTTTAAAAGAATTATATGACATAGTCATGTCCCTATTGATTTCCTCAGCTTCCCATATTTAACATGGTGTATGCCGTGAGTTTGACTTCTAATGGAGATAGATTAGACAAATCAGAACACCAATTTGAGTGGATCATATAGGTCAATTGAAACGTCCAATGAAGACAGTATTGAGAATTAAAAGGCCTCTATGTTGGGGACACCAAAGATTACCATTGTCTGGAATTGAACCTAGTGGTGGCCCAATATGTACACTCTCTAGGATATAGGGATCAAAACCCACATAGTTCAAAAGTAAAGACATGAAATTTGAATGTACACAAAGGACAATGACCTAGAGACACACTAGCGTTTACACATGGATAGTGGCTCCTATCAAGAGGTACAATCAAGGTTGAATGATTAATGGATTTCATGGGGATTATTCATTATTATATTCCTAAGGAAATGGAATAATCCCATTTGGATGTGGTGGCTGAGTATGAATCATGATAGACGATGGACGGTTCAACGTTGTGGGTGGATGGAATCAGACAGAGCCAACGTGAAAATGGAAGTGATGTAAGGATTAAATCATCCAGAGGCTCCTAAAATGTCCAGTGGAAGGGAATCAATTTCCCCATCGTTCAGTGGGGAGATGAGAAAACATAAGTGGTGGCCCATGAGAATGAACGCTTGGATGGGACTTGATAGAAGTAGAACCTCTTGGTTGGGGTGTAACACTATTTAAACACAAAGGATAAAGGAAGTGACAATGATGGGACATGAGTGATTGTCTTGAAACTCATGAAGTCTTCCTATGTATCCCTGTTATAGGGATTCGAGGTCAATGTAGTTTATTATGGGGCATATAATCATAGTGAACACAAAGGAAAACAACCTGAATACATTATGGGGCTTACACATGGTTCATATCCCATCAATAGAGGGACACTCTCATATGGAGAAGTGTAAATTTAGTGTGATTCTTATGTGTGGTTATATTCCTAGGAGAATGTCTCACATCATGAAGGGTAGGACCAAGAACAAGGGTCCTAACAAAGGGGAAAACCGATATTTACCTGTGTTTGGGGTTGAACATCAGTGAGGGTTCCTATCTACCCTGTCTAGGAGATATTAATAAAAACCCATTTAGTTTGAATATATATAGTTTAAAATCATGAAGGATGAATGAGGAATAAAATTTAACATTAAGAGGGGATGTGGGTGAACCACCATAATGTTTCTTGTGCTGAATGGTGGTGGACTTGAACCTTAGGGATGCTTCCTACATACATTAAATGAAGAGAGGGGCAAAGATAAATGTCTGTGTAGTTTTTCTAAGAGAGGACTGAGGCTTATGCATGGTTACTAGCCCATAAGAATGGATGCCGCAATTGATTCTTACTCTAAGCCCATGTGAATCATGCTCTGTCTGAGAAACAAGAGACAAAAAAGAACATGAAATCATGTCACAAACTATTTGTCCATAGGGAATGGAGTGGGTATTATGCATGGCTAGCAGTCTTGGGAGATAGATATTGGGACTTAATCTAGATAGGAGTACTAATTCCAATAAATAAAAAATGGAGAGGGTCTAGGTATCGATATTCCAATGTGTCTATATCTCCTCTTGTCTCTGCATAATAAAGAATAGTGGAGGATAAAGTGTTCGACATCCTATAAGAACGGGTGGGTGGTTTACACCGAGATGGTTTCCCTCCTCGAGGATAGATGTAATTCCATGCGTGGAGGATCTCATTATACTTATGGAATATCTCAATCTAGTAGAGATTAGTGGGAAGGGATAATTTATCATACGGGGTATCACATGTATATTGAACAGGGAAAGACTGTAGTTTAACGTCATGTGATAATGATGATGATTTTTGGCAGTTTAATTTCCTAATTCTCAGATGATGAGTATTCACTCACCACCCCTAGAAAATGCATAACTATTGCTCTTTAAGCCTTAGTGAATAGATAGAACCAGCAATGTCATGTGGAGATAAGGTTTCGGAGTGATCCATTGAGGGGATCATGTTAGAATGGTTATGAGAAGAAGAAATTTTTGTTAGAATTCATATGAGAAGAATCATGGGGCGAAGAAACACAACATGATACACTTCCAATGGGACTTTTTAATCACTTAGTACAGACATAAAGGGTAATACGAGAGAATTATTCACATGAAAAGGGTATCATGCATAATATGGGTTCATACATGGTTCCTTAGGGTATGGAATAGAAATGGAGTTCCCATGAAGGGGTATGGAGAAGAATGAGCGGTGCATGCAAGATGGAGTTGTTGAACAAAAAATGGGTGGATGCACACATGCTTTTTATAATACAAGGGAAAAATGCATTCAAGATTAATCTTTCATGTGAAAATTTTATAGAGTTAATGGAAATGGATAAGGGTCATGCCCGAGTGGGACCAGTCAAAGGAGGACCCCGGGGAGACTTGACGTGCAAGATCCTATACCTTAAGATCATTTCTTTTGGGATGTCATAGGAGTGGATTTTTTCACGTAGTAGAGTGATGGTTCTTCTTCCATGATTATCCCCAAAAGGTTAGGGTCACACTTCTATTTATATCCAAAATATTCAGCAGGGACCCGCAAGTGGAGTTGTGATAAAGAAGCCATTTGGAGTCGCAATGGGCGTGCATGAGTTTCCGTGCATTTGGATGTCTTGTGTATCAGAAAATATTTCTTCGCACCATCAACAAGGATGGTTATCGAATGGTCCCTGTAGAAGGGTCCCTTTGACATTGCATTGGGCACACAATAGTTATCAGGCATCCGAAAATTTTGTGCTTCATGCAACTTTCCTTCGCACAATTTACTTAACAGATTTATGGATGGGCACCACAGAGTGCTCCCTTTTATGCCTTATTGGGCTCACAACATTTTACGTCCCATTTCCATTCCTGTGTACAAATCTTATATCTTGCCTCACCACCCTCAGAAATCATAGAATTGTTTGTGGACACCAAATATTCCATTGATTTTATCAACAGTTCATGTTCTTGGAGCTATCGTAAATTTGGAATAAATATTGTGTTACTTATAAATTCACATTTCAAACTCACCCAAATACATAAATATTATGAGTGAAAATACGAAAAAATCCTAATCCCCTTGATATAAATCTACTTCCACCAATGAGGGAAAACTGTCAAGTCCACAAGTTATCCAAACAAAAAAATATATAGCCGTCAATACCTATGAAAATATTCAATATAATTTTCCAAAAAATCAAACATCCACTCAAAAACTATCAATATGTTAAATTTAATTCCCTAAACCATATATATATAATGTATTTTAAGTTACCCAACCTTGGTACTACACAAATGAAAAATTAAACAAACACTGATACAGTTCCTCAAAGAGAGATAAAATGATATATGAGTGATATTTATTATCATATAATAACTCACCCATGTTAAGGATATACAACCATGAATCATTTGATATAAATGATGAATTTCCATTATAGATTCTCATGCGCCTGGATGTTCTCCTCAGTCTGGTCATCTCTTTTATGTTGACCACAATTTCTAAGGGAAAACTATAATCCAAATTCATATTTCAATTCACACTAACCCTATGAGTAATAGTGATGATATTAATAAAA
Organism: Viscum album; assembly: GCA_963277665.1. Lineage (NCBI taxonomy): Eukaryota > Viridiplantae > Streptophyta > Magnoliopsida > Santalales > Viscaceae > Viscum > Viscum album. The sequence goes on along the minus strand of OY728163.1, from coordinate 937,155,611 downwards.
AATTATTGAACCAAATACTATATAAATTTTAATAGTATCATAAATATAAGACCACTTAATAGCCTCAAGATAACATGACTTAATGTTTTTCAGAAAACTAGCTAACATCATCAGTTGATCGATGGTAACCCACTCCACATTTTCTTACCCTAGGATTGGCGAAACAATATAATGCAATCCTTTGAAATGTACTTAAATTTCATCATATATACATCCAATTGATGCGAAAATCCTCTATGAATATTATTCTAGAATTGAACCTACTTCTAGTCCACACACTACTACAAAAACTTCAGAACTTACTAACTTATCACTAGACACAAAATATTCATATAGAAGGAATGATACATTGCATACAATGAAGAATTCACTTCTAAGGATGATATATTAAAATAATAGATGAATCCTTATTTAATCACCATCAAGAATGATATTTTTTCCTAAAAAAACATATATATCATATAATTCATTGACCATCCATCTATCGAATATTAACAACCACCTCTATATCACATTACTTGCAATGACAATTTATCCCAACGAGACTCATCCAATAGTTTTTTATGAATGATCACACTATCATCATATAAATCTAATATATACCAGTGAGAAACTCTACATCAAGATACATTTACGCAATATCTTACATCCATTTATAAATATCATTGGACTCCCACATGAAATCTCATCACAACTAACACCTAATCACACTATTAATAGACTTTCCTTCCCCCATGACATAAGCAACATAAAAATGATAGATATGTAGATTCTAAACACACATATACTATCATTGATTCATATCATACTATATGATGTAATAAAATTAAATATCATATTCCATGTACAATAAAACAATTATCATAGATAAGGTAAATTGACCTGATCTTTAGTGAAATAAATATTGTTGTGATATCCAGTTCATGGTTTTCATAATTATGCTAATGGGAAAACAATTTTATTATCTCATAAGAGATCATCACCCTTTTATATATAAAGACACTTCATATTACCATATGGTAAATATAATATAAAACCCCAACCATCACAACTTTATCTAGTAATATATTCACTATAGAACTGATAACTCTCATATTTTTAAACTCAAAATATTATTAAAACTAGAATATCCATGTGAAATGTTGGCACTTCCTACTAATGGTAATTGGTGATGCTAAAATCCATATAAAATAGAAAAAAATAATCCTTTTCTAGCTAGAATGAAAAAGGAATCTATAAAAAGTTTTCACATTTTGGGTGATTCTCACATAAAATGACTTATATCATTGTTAGGTGAGTGAACACACCTTAATAAAATACAATATTACCGTGTAAATACACTTCATTAATACAAAACATGAACATCGACATATTTTCATATATTTAGTCGAGTCAAAGATCCTATAGGTAAACTATGAGATCATTTACATTCTTCAATATTGATTTTGACTAAATGAGGATGACATCACTGGCATCACTACAAACTAGTCCAGGAACTCAAAAAAAATGATTTAAATGTCACTAGGAACACATCTATTATGTTTGTGACATAAAAAAATGAATATACACTATAAATTAATATTCCTACATCTCAAGTTAGTCTTTTTGAAATCATACTATTTCATCTTGATATCATGATATCCACATAATATATCGATACTTTAAAACTAATTATCCCCCCTAGATATTTGAATAGAATATATATCCTTAGAGGAGGATATTAATTCATTGTTATTGCACGATTTTAGCTTTGATATAATTTCAAAAATATAAAAATAGCATGCACTTTATTAGAGAACGAACAAAGATCACCCCTCTAGTGACATGCTAGGATGGACGAAACCCTTATATATCAGATTGTGAGTCTTTAAGAGTTTTTATCAAAATTAGATATTTGTTTTGTTTTTACTATATCCCTAGTGTGCTGTCAAATAGAGGGGGTAGTGTCACAACCTCATCTTTGAAGACATAGATAACTACTCAATTAACAATAAAATTACCAAGAATAGGGATCCAAGTGAAAAAACCACCAACTAATATTAATGTGTTTAGTCTTTCCTATAACACATTTGATAAGTCCACTCTATAATGGGAACCATTATTTAGCATTCACTTAAAAAAATATAACTCTACTTCTGATATATTCAATAACTCCATCATCAAATTTAAACTAATCCATTACAAGTAATAGATTATATGGTCATAGCGATAATATTGATATATGAATAAATTCCTTAAAATCATGTTTCTTAATCAACAATAATCATCCCTAGAATGCATAAAAAAATAGTCTGACTTACGACATGTATGGATAAAACAAGGTGTAGTTTAAATCTTACACAACCATCCCTAATGGATAAACCAAACAAGGTGAAATGTTGGAATATATAAATCAAGAGAAAAAGTGAGAAACTATAAAAGATGAAAATATATTATACCATGTAAAGCATTTAACGCCAATATATCTAGAACCTTCAAAAAAATTCATCAACATGAACCAAATATTTTTCCCACACTATGGATTACCTCAACCAAAACACTCATTTCTAGGTCTATCATGTTGAGTAATATCATTATACTAGTTCTTATAATAACCTTCTCCACATATATTTTCGTAAACATATTAACATGATATATGATGAAATTTCGGTGGCCCCTACAACTAATTCTTCCACAATGGTACTTGTTGTTGCAACTAAAAAGGGACCCACCCACCAATACAAGAATGGCATGCCTAAGAGATCATGTAATAATACATACAATGGTCACAACCACCACATGACATAATTTATATGTAATAACCTCAAAAGAAACTATAGAACTTCTATAAACATACAAATTATGATAAGACAATTGAGTTTGGATCCCCACCAATCGGAGCATCAATTTCCACAAAAATATGGATCTATTATCTGATGTTTATTTATTGAGGAAACCTACATGCCTAATTTATTGGACTATCCTCCCTAAAAATGCATAATCATGATGAAATGTTAAATATAATACACCACTAGATACATATTGAGAAAAAATAAGTTTTATTTAGATATGATCATAGGGCATAGTGCATTTTATATATATTGTTCTCTAGACTGCTCATCATAAAAGAGTTTTGAGGAAAAATTAAAGTGGTCATAATATTAAACATAATAATTATCATAATGATGCTCCTCTTATGACTTGAAGTAATCTTCAACCTATTTCTTAATCAATATCAATGAATAGAACTCAACATGAGTCTCCTTATTGTAGTAATCAAAATAAAGATACTTATCCTTCTGATCTCCATGATTTATCTTCAACCAATGGTATTATCCTATAAAGTTCATTTTGAATGCTGATGGAACCCAAAACGTAGATCGGTCATGAATCATACTAAAATTAATATCGAGACCATAGAATAAATGATCTATATCAAGGTCAAATATCTTCAATATATACTTCAATAGACTCTTTGACATAGAACACAAATCCCTCTATTATACCTTATCCACCACTATTGGATTTTCCATTTGATGGTAAACTGGATTAGCCTACTTATCCTTAACATCATAAACTATGTACAAATATTTACAAGAATCTATTATTTAAAGCACAAGGTAGGTCCTAATCCTAGTAGTATGAATTTCTTTTTCAGATTAATTAATTAAAATTTATTTTAACTCCTCTAAAAAACTCCAAATTCAATAACATACTAAAATTAGAATGATGCATATAGATCTCTTAAAGAATTAAAATGAATGTGGATTCACATCAAATAATCCATTGATACACTCAAATTACATATATCAGACTATGGGGAACTATAATACAGTGTCATAGTTGGTCTCTGAAGCCTAACTTACACATAAATCATTTTTAATGCCATTTATATTCAAACGATTGTAATAATAAAATGTGTCTAACCACATTCTCCATCTATTATCTCAAACAAGTCTATAAAACCCCTGCGGAACCCCCCCCCCCCACCAATTGAATCACTCCTAGGACAATACTGATGCAGTTCATCTAATGACCCTTGATTCCAACGATCGATAGGCCATGTGATTTCCATATGATAAAAAATCCACAAAAACTACAAATACAATGCTATTAATTTTTGGTATAATCTACGAAATACTACTAAAAACTTAAAAAAAAATTTATATATTAAATGGTTAGGGTAGAATTTATACCTAAAATTCTCATACCCATGGCTTCTTAAGAAAATATGAAATAGGATAGTAATTCCAAGATTAAAAACCAAAAAATCATCTAAATAGGTAATTTACCCGACCAACCTAAAAAATGGATCTCCCATAAAATAACACATCCATGTATAATGAAATCATCAATGAAATGTAAGAAATGTTTTCCAATAGGCATTTCCCCACAAATATTCTTATTTCATTCCCCAATTTAAAATTTATCATTCTTCCATCCCTTCAATATAAACTTCTAACATATCCATCTAACTATAATGTAGTTTTGGATGCATCCATATCTAAACTACAATTGCAATTTCAAGCATAAAATGTGAATATAAGTTAATATCTATATCATAACCTCATCTCATAAATAAGGATTTATGGCATCATTAACAAGAAGGACAAAAACCCCATTCCCTTCTGGTACTACCCACGACCCCCATCATATATCACATCATCAAAATCACAGTGAATATATAACCCCATCAATCATATCTAGGAATCAACACGATATATTTATTAATTAGTAGATAAATTCTTCCAAATGCACTCCAAATACCCACACCACATATAAAACAAGAGGGAGGAAGAGGGGATATGAAGCCTATTTTTTACCACCACTATTGATTTTGGATAAAACACTAGAAACCCAAAATAAATTTTCCTTCATAAGGGTATCCAAAATGTATGAGATTTATATATTAATAACATGAAAACACATGATCGATAGTGCTACAAATTTTCAAAACATCTTCTAACACTAAAAACAACTGTCACATCACACAACACCACTAAATAATCGTATAATATCTTTTAACAAATAATCCCACCCCTAAAATAATAAAGTCACCAAAAAATATTCCAATTCAACTTCTCACTATTAGTTTAATGATTCATATATTTAGTAATGATTATCTAAACTAATATTATTAATCCAGAATATTTGATTTTTGTTGAAGTTAGACCCACTAATTTAATTCTAACATATTAATTCTAGTAAAATTAATTTGAAATTAAAGAACATTGCATAAAAATTTTATCTTTAATTTTTTATTCCATTGCTACCATGAAAATGTTGTAGAAACACCACACAACATCTTATAAACAAATAATTATAATCATCGCATCACCTTATAAATCCATCCATATGGAATACTTATATCAAAATAATCATCATAATTATACCAGCATGCTTCTTCCCTCTGTAAAAATCATTCAGAAAATATATTATTGATTCCCAACACATTACAAATATGAATAGTTCATTATAATCACTTTACATTCCCATATAAGACCCACATAAACCCATTTATAATATAAAATATCAGGAAAAAATTCCATTATTTTTTTCATTAATATTATTTAGAATATATAATTTCATAAATAAAAAATACCTTATACATAGATGTTTAATGTATTTGTATACATTCTATCTGATATTATTATTTTAAAAGATACATGATCATTTCACTATAACGGAACCATACAATAAAATATTTTATGAAATCTCATAATTAGGAATCATCTTCAAAAAACCTATGGATTGAACTAATATGAAAACAGTGATAAACAACACTTATAAAGTCATTGATAACAATTTAATCATATACGAGTTAATAATAATACGTAAAAACATGAGAACAGAAGATATATCAAAACATCATGAGTGATAATGAAAAGACATAAGTGGGGCACAAGGTACATATCATAAGAACAACATTATATAAAATATCAACATGAAAGCATAAAGTTTATAAAATGTCTTATACAAATTTATCATAAAAATTCAGTCATGTGATTATTATATCATAATGCATAAATTCTATTAATGCTGGCAAAATAATTTCCCTAGGTAAATATTAATTTATTTCTCCACACTATGAGTTCCAATGCCATTGAGAAACTAAAATGTACTCATGAATACATATCTCATGAGATATAAACACTTAATGAATAAATTATAAGGTAATATAAAATCTCCCTTTCATTCATCTATAATTTCACATGATGTTTAAAAATCATTAACTATTTATTTTATAAATTTCCCATTGAAATCAATATGGGATTCGTAAAATTCCAAAATAAATCTGTCACATAACGAAAAAAACACATAAAAATAAAATATATTTTATATTCTATCTAGATGCAAATCATTCAATTTTAATAAAGATCCTATAAAAATAAAATAGGATTCATAAAACATCCATATGGATATTAGTAACTTTTAAAAAATAAATCATAGAATATTAAAAGTTGTATGGAAACATCAAAATAATAGTTATAAAATATTTATAAATTACCAATGAATTTTATTTCAAACTATATTCTAATGGTAGAAAGAATTGTTTTAATAATGTAATTTTATAATAAAAAATGATCACAAATATGATCACATAATTGAATAAAGTGTTTGGTGAAACAGGAAACATAACTCAGTTTATGGTACATATTACTTTGAATATAATGACAATTTAATCATTTAAGTAGAATTTTTGAAGACACATGGTTTTCCTGATTGTAAAAGAGATAGTAATGAGTCTCTAATAGAAATTCATATCTTTTAATTTATATGAAATGAATACCATTTATAAAAATGGAATTACCACAACAACCCTTTTTCTCTAGAAATAAAATAGAGAACATCATACAAAATCAAATTTCTTGGTTGACTAAATTCAATAAATATTTTATAACTTAATGAAATTATATTTTGGTACCACATCTCTTACATTTACCCTTGATATCCATAGATGTTATATAAACTTCCATATCATAAATTTAATCAACATAATTAACTATTTCCTAAAACTATTCATATAAATTTCTATATGTTATCTTTATGAATATAATTTATCATTATTTATTATCATTATGAATAATATTTATCATTATTTATTAGATTCATATAAATTCATTTAATCATCAGGTGTTAATAATAAGGTCCATTTTGAATTATGTTTGTAAAACAATTTTTTATCATCCTTATTATCCTAATTTTATTAATATATAAACAATAAATGGTACTAAATTTATTTCATTAAAATTACCAATAATTATATAATTCAATTACATGGGTGTTTTATTAATGTTTTATAAATAATAAATTGGCGATGAACAACATTCTTTGTATTCATCTATATTATTGGATTGCCTAATAATGATCATTTATTTTTGTGTTATACAAAATTAATGAACATCATGATATATATTTATTATTTATATCTTATATACTCATCAAATAAAAACAAAAAACATTGATTAAATTAGTAGTAAAAAATATATAATTCATTGTTAAATGTAGGTTGTAGTTCAAAAATTTCTATTAATAACAATTTCATTTTTTTAAATGATGATGAAATAAGTTAAATGTTTTATCATATGAGGATCATATATATCATATATCAATCAATATATATATAGATAATACATTTAGTTAATTCCGTTATTATACCATCCTGGTTGGTAGGTCATATAAAATAATGTAGGTTTCCTTGTAGAGGAGGTAGACGGGTATGCATGATTAAAATTTTTTGTTACACAATATAATTGTAAAATGATGTTAATGATTATTCCATCACCATAATAAAAAATTAATTTACAGCTTATAAATATTTTATTATTTTGAGATGATATAATTTAATTTCTAGAAGATTAAGTGATCATAATGAAATAGTATTGAGAAAGGAACGATTATAAATTTAACCATCACTTTGTTGACTATCTCCTGTGAAATGGGGGTCATGGCATTAAGGGATTTCATATTCAGAATAAAATGTTTTATTTGAGATTTATAATAATGTTTAGGAGTGTGTTGACTGTTTTTTCTAAACAATGTGGTTCTTGGTGTGAGGGGAATTGAAGAGGAGAGTTACACATTTACAATTTAAAAGGGATGAAATATTTATAAATAACCAAATAATAATGAAATAATATGAAGTGACATTCAATGAAAATTGATCTAAAATTTATCAATGATTGACTTTATAAGTGTAAATTTCAATCAAGAGATTAGTCATAAATTCTACTAAATTTTCTAAACAAGTTTAATGACTATTACACATGGATGTTTACTTTAACCATTCTATCAATTACTGTGGAAACTAGTTTTTACATTTGTTACATATCCCCTATTAAATAAAATTTATTTTTATTTTGAATACAATAAACAAATGTATTCCAAATTTAAATCCATTTTATTTTATTTTTATGCCTAAAACTAATTTTAAAATAATATGTTATTAAGATATTAAATAATTTAAAAAATATTTCTTAATTTCAAAAAATCCATACATGGGTTTTTTAAAATTAAACAAACATTTCAAAAATTAAAATCTAACATAAAATTTATTTTCTATCTTATAAAAAGGATTCACAAATTTTCATTTAATATTTATAAATTTATAATATCATAAAATTCATTATACTTGTAATAATGTTATTTTTCTATATTAACGTAACTAAATAAATATCCTTATAAAAAGATAAAAATAAAACATGACAATATATTAATATGATAATTTCACAAATAATTATATATATTTATAATTTATACTCTAATATTCGAAAAAAAATTATTTAAAATCATATCATAATTTATTATGGAAAAAAATTTATAGGAAGTAATATTTTGGTTTCTTTACTATTATTCTATTATTACTGATAATAATATGTATATTGATCATGAAAAAGATAAATTTTATAAAATATTTTTTTAAAAAATATTTTTCTATTTTCCTTCTATCCAAACTAGTAGAAATAGTACTAAAAGGTTCCTTTACATTAAAATGTTTTATAACTATTTTTAACCACTTATTCAGAAACTATTATACATTATTAAATATCTATTTTTATATAAAGAGTTTTGGTACATTATGATTTTGTTTTTTAACTGATGAAATATACCTAACATAATATTTATTTAATAAATGATATTTTACAAATAATTGAGTTTATAAAATATACAACATTAAGTAAACTTCCTCATTGAAAATATAATTCAATTAAAAAAATAAGAGAGGGAATTTTATCTCATACAATCATATGGTTCAAATATAACATTAGCATACATATGATTCCTAATAAGGTTGTTCACCAAATCCGTGGTATGTTTCCAGAACACCATTTCTATGTGATCTTTGATATCCACTGGTTATTCCCCATATGAGAGATCATGCTCTTATTTAATAGATTATGAGATTATAACATGTGAACTTTTTAATATTTATTCCCACAATAATGTTACATAGAATTGATATTGAACATGGTAGTGTTTTTAAGGGGATGATATGTGATAAGTTTGTCATTAACATGATATATTATCTTTATGGTACTAATAAAACATAGGTAATTGACTCCCTTACATCTATAATCATATAATATGTATATAAGGATATGTTCGATGGAACACTATGTAAATAACACCAAATTCTATATCTCATAAAATATTATATAGTTTAATCTTCTATCAGGTTGTTTACACATTCATATACCAATAAATTATTTGAACCTCCTAGGTATTATATTGGACAAGGTTGGGACCTATCAGATTACATTCACTAATTCCAGGTATTTTTATATTTAATTTCTACATATCTTCACATAAAGATCATTATATGATTAAATGTAATCTCTATGATGTAAATAGTTGTCATATGACATATCAACATGGGAAGGTATGGATCCCAACACCCTTGGAAATACATTGAATAATAGATAAAAATTTCACCATGAGCATAAATTTTCAATTGAAACTAAACCTTAGTGTTCTGATCAAATGTAGTGTAGAAACACTTTCTATAAAAAAATTATTTATTTCGAATAATGTAAAATATCCTAGAAAACCTCAAATAATGATCATAAAAATGGATAGTAATACTCTAGTGGTATCAACACATCCCTTATATATTATTGAAAATTATAAAAGACATAAATCTTATTTGATATTGATAAAAAGTTCTAACATATTAATTTTTTGGATAATAAATAACTTTTAATTATTGACTATAAACATTTGGGGATTAGTATGATGTTATACATGGGGTTGTATTACCAACACCATAATGTTATGGGTAATAGTTTCAATATTCTCATAGAATGTTTTTCAACCTTATCATTATGGAATATCAACCATCAAAATGTATATTCTTTATTTTAACAATTCACGTGTTCCAATGACTTTTTTTCCTTAGATCACTATACATTTTCAAACAGACATGATGAATAAAGAATGAAATATTTTATGGAACACATATGAATATTCATAACAATATATATCAATCCTTATCATTGTTGATATCTTAATTATTTGATGCCATATTTTTTATCATCATTTTATCATTCATGAAATATTTGATCATTATATAGATGGGTTGTATATCAGTATGTTTAGAATGATAGTAATTCCCAATTTCTTATATGGGTTCATGTTTCATCAATTAAATATAAAAAAAAATTATTTATTTATTTTTTTCTATCATTGGTACAATATTGTGATGTTTGCAACACAGTGCATTGAAAACCTTTTTTTCTATCCACACGTGTTAATGAATTGAGGAGTCAAATTATTTTAGTATATTTGATCATATCCTTTGGTGAATACTCTACACATTATTGTCTAATGTATATTAAAAATTATTTTTGATGGTTTAAATATCATAATTATCCCCAATGAGGTAATTCCTTCAAATTTTTTACACAAAGATCATCATTAGTAATGAGAAATAATTCATCAGGGAATTTTTTATGAGAGTAATAAATTATCATGAGGTATAAACAATTAGAATTTAATTTTTCATTAGTATTCATATGAAGGAATTTTTCTAGGAATCATTATATATTACAATCCTATACTAACTATATGTTAATGTACATATAGCCTCTATAACCAATATCATCTACCATTCCATAAAATATCTTCATAGTCCCCCATTTAATGGAACAACACACTATTACAGGTTACTATGGTTTAATGATTTGATTGCTATGATAAATTTCACAAAAAATGATAGTATCTAGAAAACTGGATAAAACTATAGAAAAAAATATTTTTGTTGTTGTGGCCACTGTTAAATAATATATTTATTTGAGGGATATTAATATATTCACTTTCTTGTGACTAAAACTCCCATAAATGACACCTCCTAATGTAAGAATAAAAAAATGATAAATTTTTGCTACAAATTAAATTAACGTTTTCCATCAAAATAATCCACAATTGTTCTTCATGATCTTTAAATCTCATAGAATAAATTGTAATATCATCAATGAAGTTAAATGGAAACTCATCATAGTGTTATCTAAAGAATAAATTCATTATATTCTAGAAGATTGAAGAGATAATTTTTCTAATTCAATAGAATCAATATAAACTCATATTGTTCATACATCATTACTGAGATGCACTTAAAAATATAAATCATTTTGAAACATAACTGAGGATATCCTGATCGTAGGTAAATCATTGTAATGTATCAAGAATCTCTAAGTTGATCATAAATGATGTAAATATGTGGTTGACGATACTTGTTTCTAATTGAGATATTTGTATAAATATGATGGTTAATTAAAATGACCATTTTTCTATCCTTTTTTATTTTAAAAATTAACGGTGCACCCAATGATGAAGAATTGGGTTAATAAACCCGATATTAAAAAAATTCTTTTATCTATTACATGAATTCCTATAATATGATAGGAAGAATTATACAAATAACACATTATATATAAATTTATAATTACATCAATTTTATTTAAAACTCAAGATCATTCTATAGTGGAAGACAATATAGTTCATTTAGAAATACATCAGTATATACTCATACAATGGTCAATTCATATATATTGACTTAATATTACCTTATTTGACTTATAAATCCCTCAAAATAGCTAGGAAATAAATCCACCAATTTTATTTTTAAATAAAGTATAATATATAGAATAAAATACCTAGAGTTTAACACTATGATATTTTAAAAATGAAACTATATTTGATAGCATATATGACTCACAATATCGACACTAATCATAAAATTAAATATTATTGTTTTACTAAGACCTATTATAACCTAGCCATTAAATTGGTATGCATGAATATGATATACTATTTTATGAAATATATATGATTATATTAATAAATATAAATTTATTAATAAATTCATATAAAATATTCACTCCATTTTTCAGGGAGTCTTTCTATTCTTCAAAATATATTATTCTTTCAAAAATGATTTTTATTGGATTTTGTGAGATATGTTAATATTAAATATTATGTTTTTTGAAAATATTATTTTATAAAATAAAAATGAATTTTTTGAATTCATAATATTTAAATTAATATAATGTGATTTTTTTGACATTTCTAAAATTATTTAATTTTTACTAAATATTTAAAACTATTTATTTTTCTAAATTATATCAATTCTTTCAATTAAATCATGTAATTCTATAATTCCATTATATTTTTAATTATTTTTATTAAAGGTACATATAAAAATAATAATACATTAATTAATTTCATGTGAAATTTCATTTTTATTTATTTGGGTATATGTTTGTTTGTATGCTTCAAAATATCGTTTTGTATAATTTATTTTTACTCCATATTATTTATTCAATATAATAAATTAATATAACATATAGAAAGAAATAAATTTGGTCATATTTATATAAATTATATATACTATTACTGGAATTTATATTCATACATTTGTTATTTCAATTTATATGTATAATATAGGAGGCTCTATTTCCTAAAAAATATATTTTTTGGAAATACACAATATTGTTGTGTTTTTATAGTTTAATTTCAAATTAAATTATACTATTTATGGAAATTGAATTTTATAAAAAAATTTATATATTTTTAATTAGATAAATAGTTTTTTGGTAATAAGGTAAAATTAATGTTTTCTCATAATTTCTATCATGATCACTAAAACATAATTTCCATGGTTAAGGATAAACATGGGTTTTTCTATTAACTACGATTATGTTTAAAATAATTTTTCACACACAATGTATTTTTATTTAATAAATTTATTTTAATTAATATTTAATTGAACTAATTTATATAATAAGCATCTCACTTTATTTATGATTATAGGATAAATTACAAAGGTAATAACATGTTTTGTGGTGAAAACTCAAAAGGGAGAAGTGAGAGACCATAAATGTAATGATAATAAAATGACTAAAACATAATTAATTTTATGTTGAAATTTTTTGTAGAAATTATATTCCCTACATTATATAATTTTTCAATTATGGAGTATATTGTTATGAGGTTTACTTCCCTTTATACAATATTTTTATGTATTAATAAAAATTCCAATTCTTCTCACTATTAAAGGGGAACCTTCTTATATTTTCTATTCAATCATATAAATCCATTTTATTTATATAATTATATAACAATACCTTATATTAATCTATTCCCACATAATTCAATCCTTTGTTTTCTGATTAAACACACCCTAGATTTCTTTTCATGGGACCATAAAGAGGGTTTCTAGGAAAGTGATATTGTTGTTAACCAAGCATTTATATTTTTTTATTCTTCCCCACATTGAAATCATATTCAAACACGATTATATAATAATGTAATTATCTATCATATAATAATATTAAATTATGTTAAAGGAATGACATTTATCTAAACCCTCTACAATTGAATTGGAAATAATACCATCATTCGGGTGTAAGGAAGACTAGCACCTTACGAACCAATGTAATTAAATTTCTATCATCTTATCTCATTTAAAATTGTGTTGGTGAATTTAATGTATATATATGAAATTGATTAAATATTAATATATATATATATATATATATTTAAATGTAATATATCATAATTTTTATCTTTTATATGCAATAATACACGATAATTTTATTTGTGCGCACATGTGGATTTCTATGTCAAAGATGAGTTAGGATTAATTTTTCATCACTATGCCCCTGGGACAGTATATATATGTTTATTTAAATATATATTAAGATATTAATAATATAATTAAAATTTTGTAAATTTTATATTTCAATTACTTTCTTTCCTTTATGATCATCAAAAAATAGAAATTTTACTCAGGCGTACATGCTACCTACCACTTCGATGAATTTAAGGTAGTTCATTTTTCATAACCATCATGGATGGTTTTAAAATAATAAATATATTGAAAAAATTATTATTTTTTTATTTTTTAATCTATATACGATGGAATAATTTCTTTTTTACCATAGTCAATATTCCATTTCCATTTGGTACTTCTAAACAAAATATCTTCAAAACATATGGCATTACCTTATTTGATGAATTAAACAATGATAAAATGTTAATTATGAAAATAAAATTAATAAAAAACAAGAAAGAATGATCTTAATAATTTAAATAATTAACATGTTTTTATTATTCAAGTGGTTAAAGTAATACTGTTATGACTAAAACTCCCTATAAGGGATTTCATCTCAATTCCCTTTATTGAGGTATATTTTAATTTTTGGTTCTTCATTTCAATAATTTTCTTTATATTCTCCCAATTTTAAAAATTATATCATGAATACAACCTAATTCATGGTATTTTATGTTTGAATTATTTTACATATTTTATTTGGATTTGATTGGAATGATACCATAACATCGAGGGATTTATTTTATATCCTCATTTATTTTCAAGAATGATTATATTGAAGGATCTTTTGGGGGAAATTATATAAAATTATATTCATGAACCCCTTCCATTTTATTCTACTTTTGAAATGACTGTGCTCAATATATTATTTTTCCAATTCATTCAATACCGAATAATGAAACACCGCGAATTTTGTTTGTAATTATTAATGATCTTATATCTTTTTCATGATCATTAATATTTCTTCCATGAATATATAGTCCATAAAATACCTTAAATATTATTTTAACAATTATCTAGTGATTTATTAATCATAATTTTTCCCTATATTATATTTTTTAAAAATTATTTAAAATGATTCATTTTTTCATTTTCTGAAAATGATATTTTGACATTTTATAGAATGTGTGAATTGAATGTTTTATTCTAACATATAAAAAATGAATGTAATTTCATCCCATAATGACCACTAAATACCTAGAAGCATACATTACATGATTCAAATATTCATTTAAAATAAAACTTGTTCTATAATATGTGGAAAATATTTTCATGATAAATATTTTATTTCAATGTAAAGACGGTATTTTATTCATTTAATATCACAGGTGATCATTTAAAAAAGTATTTATTAATAATTATAACTTATGATGTTACAAATTTTTTCTAAAATACATATATACATATCTTATATATATACCTAAGCCATTTTAAATTCCATTTATGTGGTAATACTTTCATTTTTTTTAATAAAATGTATTCGTTATATAATCTCCTTTGATTATTATATGATGAATGATTATGAAATCCACTTTTTCCCTAGGTAATTCTTATGTATGTACATTATGATTGATTTCAATCATTAAAATAAATAATAATGAAGCTGTTATGATTTTTATTCCTAGAGATTGAACTAATGTATTGGTTAATGTTTTTGGTTTCATAAGATATTGTGTATGGGATTATGGAGTACCCTTAATCAATTATGGGACTCTTTTCACAATGTGATATTATATAGGTATTCTGACATGACTCATGTTTGTTTAATATTATATGCATTTTTCTAATATCCATTGTATCTATGATCTTATGATACAGTTTGACATATTTTATTCTTTCATGTGATTACTCATGATACTTCTTTTTAAAAACATCATGTTAAACCATTGACATTTAAGTTATTTATATTTTTATTTTTTATTCCCTCACCATGATTTTTTACTCACCCATATCTTTAATGTATTCTTTATGTTATCCTATGGATTTTTAATAGTTAAAAGATATTTAAAATATCACTATTTATAATTAATTAAAAATTATTTTATGTTTTAGATTAGTTTGATGTTTTATTTACGTTGACTTACAATGACCCCAGGTCTTAGGATTTTTAGGCTGTAATTACTAGAATTTTATGTTTCAAATCATGTAGTAATATATTTAAATGAATTTATTATTTATTATTGGTAAAAAATCAGGAAATATATATTCTTTGATATTAGTGTAAAATAAATTTATTGAATCCATGGGGGTTAATTATTAATATTGTATATTATCACACTATTTTTAAAAAAAATATATTATGTGTTTTTCTATGAAATACATCCCGTCTATGTATACTAAATATTGACCTTGTTTTTTGAATATATTAATCCATAAGTTATATCATAAAAAATATCTAGTTGATTATATATTAACCAACATTATGATGCATTCTGAGATCCCATACTTCCCACCAATTTTGACACTCTCAATGAATTTTATTGGGTTATTTGATAGCTTACATTTAAATAATCATGAAATATATGTGTATATTACTTTCATGTGAAACCTGTCACAATCCAATGGTTTCATAAATTGATAATATGGTGTATTTTATATAAATTAAATTTAATATATTTCCTTCTTATCATTATTTTTTCTCACACCATGGTTTTTGGTTTTATTTAATGTCTAAAACTAAGAGGGCCAGTATAAAATCTGAATTTTATTGATAATATAATGATTATATGAAATCAAATATGATGATGAATAAGTGAAATGTATTTTATGTTTTCCTAATCAATTATAATGGTATTTGATTCAAAATATATTCCTTAACTAACTATCAAACTGACTAAATAAGAGAAGGATGCATTCTGCTAAGTGATCATGTAGAGGTGGCCATGGATAAGGTAATCCTCACATTCCATCATATCAAAATATTTTGTAATTAAAAATAATGATAATTCTCAAATTAACATGGAAATTGTTTTGGGTGGAATATAATGGGAAGAAAAAAAATTACAAAGGAAAAGAAATGATTTGAATAGAGAGAAATAAATTTCATAATATAAATCAAATTAAAGTTACTAGTTTAAAAAGTAGGGAAACATGGAATTTTCAAATTCAATTCCATTATTAATTGTTTAATATGATACCAAGGGTATAAATATTTTAAATCCATCATTTAGGATAATATATTTAATTATTTATGTATTGGGATACACGATTTTGTTATAGACTTATTTAAATCAATAGTGTTTTTATTATGAAAATCATGAAACATTTAAGGGTTTAGTTAATATTTGGAAGAATATAAGATTTTACTATTAGTTTATTTGTATTAATTTTTTTATAGAATTTTTTTTATATAATTAGGTCATATATATTTTGGTATGTTGATTTAATAGTTATTGATTTTATTTTTACATAAATATAAAATTTGTCTTTGATAAATTTGATATCACAAAATTAGAATCTATATGTTTTAACATTAGTAAGGAATATTTTGAATAATATTAATGTCTTTCAATTACCACATGATAAATGTAGATAATTAGTTATTATCTTTGATTAATTATAGATTAATTTCATATTTCATCATATGATGATTTATTCATTTTTTAAAGAATCTTACCTTATGTTAATATTTTTTGGATACTGTATAAAGATAAGAGGAATGGTTTTCTATCATTAACTGTTCTATCTGATCTGTTACATACATATTTTATTACTTCATCTATAAATATAAATTCAATATAAATTCTTTTTATTTAATGGAAGATGTGAGATTGTAGATAAAATTGATTAAAGGATAAAATTATACTTACCATGTAATTATATTTCCTAACATTATTAGTCTAAATAGTAAAATAATTGTTAAATTCTAAGAGAATGATTATTAAATAAAAGTATCCTATTACATTATATTTATTATGAATAAATTATCTTCTTCACAACTATTTGGTTTATGGTTTTTTTATTGTTAACTTATTGATGATAAATCATTTTATTATTGATTTATTTACTATTTGACTTTCTATAAATATGAGGTCAATTATGGTTTTATTCTATATCTATGATTTAAATATACCACAATTTTCTCTTTTTGAAAACCATGTGAAGTGTTATTCGATATGACCTTAGTAACTTCCATTTTTTTTTTCTATGTCTATGTTTTGTTTACCACTCTTATAGTGTGAGATTTCAAAAATGGAATTTTCAAATATCAAACATTTTATTATCAAGATCATGTTATAATCTAGAGGATATAATTTACGAAATTGGGGGAATGTAACACTATAATATTTTAAATGTAAAAATACATTTAATAGTGTATACAACACCCAATACCGAGCCCAAACAAACTCTAAAATATTATTATTTAAATATGACACTTATAAAATATTCTTTAAATTTATGAGTATGAATAAAACTAAATACTTATTATATATATACATATACTATGAAATCTGAATTTATAAAACAAATTCATTAAATAAGAACTCAATTTTTAATGATTTCATTTTATTCTAACAATATTTCTTTTCTTCAAAATGTTTGTATTACATTTTCTGAGAAAACATTATAATTAATTTATTGAAATTTTATAAAAATAATTTCATTACATGAATGTAATATTCTATATCATTATCCCGATATTAACATCTGTTAAATTTATGGAATATTTTTTTAGAATGATTTCTTTTCAGTGAATACTGAAAATTACTGATTTTTCAAATTCTGATATTTATTTTAAATAAATCATGTAATATATATATCTTATTTTATTTTTTCTATAATATTAGTGGTTAATATGAACCAATTTATTTACAATATTCTAATTAATTATATTTCAATCATTAATTTTCATTATTTTGGTAATATTTTTTTATGTTTCAAAATGTTGTTATCTATAAACCAATTTTATGTACAAAAATTATTTTATTTGAAGTTTATTGAAATAACTGATATGAATGAAATTTTTAAATGAAATGTATAAATTATATATCTATTTATATTAATTTTAATTCTTATAATGACTAATTAGATTAAATATTTATAACAATTGGTATAAATTATATAATTATTATTATATAATTTTTCAACTTACATGAGAAATTAACATGGTAAAAACATGTTACCATAGTCAAAAATAAAATATTAAAATTAAGTAAACATAAACGTTAATGGGATAATAATATTGATACATGTTTTCTTTTCAATGGTGGTGGCATATATTGTCTTTATATTTCCTCCAATATATCAATAATGATTTATTGAGTCTCATGGTTTGATATTGAATCCCCATTGCTAAATATATTTGTATAAAAAAAATACAAATTCTTCTCTCTTATAAAATATATCCTCCTCTACCATTTTCAATATACAAATAAAGACTATTTTTATTATCCACCCTCTAAAATTTACCATCCATACATCCCATACCATGTTAAAAAATCCATTTTTATTATAAAACCCTCATATGAAAGATTTGTTTCCAAAAATGAAGAGGGTTTGTGAAGAAGGGGTATTATTCATAGCCAAATTTTGTTTATTTCATAATAAAACTCCCTAAAATTGTATTGAATTTTTTTGATATAATATCATAATTTTCTCCCATTATATGATATTTTATTAGGTTAGATAGATTACCTATATCCATATCCAATTCCATCAAATGTGAAATGAAACCATCATACATGTATATTGTGGAATATTGCCTAACGAACAAAAAAAATATGTTTTCCATATTCACCTATACTGATCTTTATAAAAATTAATACAATGTATATATATAAAAAATTAAATATATATTATTTTTTAGGTTTATATGACACATATTTTCATAATTTTCATTCCATAATATATGATTACATTGTTCATGTGCAAGAGAAGGATACCTCTTCCATGATATTTTCTGATTTTTTTCTATTCATTACCAAATAAATGGATTGAATATATAGATGTATTTAAAGAAAAAATATTATAATTTGGGTATAATGTTTAATATTTAATGATAAAATACTAGTTACTTTATTCTTGACATGATTGTTAAAAATTGGAAAATCCACTAATGAATATGTACAACCTACCATCTCCCTGATTGTGGCATAATCCACTTTTAGTAACTATTGATCATGGTGGAATTTAAAAGAAAAATTTATATACTAAAATCATAATTATTTAATATTTATTATCTATGACATGATATAATAATGGATTCTTTTACCATAGTGACCATACCAAAGTCATTAAAGATCTACAAAAATAATATCATCAAAACATATAACATGATCATAATTAGTAAGTTAATTAAAAACAAAATGTTAATATATAAATAATTGGAATAATAAATTTTTTTAAGTTTATTAATGATGTTAATAATTAACATTTTTCATTTTTCTAGAAGATAAAGTACCTGCAAGAGGATTCGAACTTGAGGTAGGGGATTTCATCTTAATTTAAATTTATTATTCCATATTTTATTGATATGAACAAATATTATTATATTTGGTGTATATTTTGAGAATTTACATCTTATATGGTGAATAATTCATGATTAATGGAATTTTTAATTTAATTTTACTTGAAATCATCAATGAGAATTTGATTCGAAGGTCACTAAAGCAGTAAAGGATTTATGTTAAAATATTCTTTTATTTCAATATTTTTTCTCCAATGTTCCAATTGGGTAAATCTTAATAAATTATTTCCTTTAATAACATCCATTTTATTATTTCCTTGTTGTATATATTTTTACATTTTTTGGTTTTCATTTCCCACCTTATTGATTAATTGAACATTAATATTGTTATCTGTATGTAATATTGATACTCTATATTCATTTGGATCTAGAATATTTCAATATAATGTCTATATTTTCATTATTTTTTATTAAATGAAATATTATTATTAAATTACTTATTAAAGAAATTTTTACATTTTTTTCATTTTATAAAACAGTTTAAATGGAATATTTTCATTCTTTTCTGAATAAGAGTTTTTTTGACAAATTTTTGGATATTTTTGTAGTATTGTTGTAATTTAAATTTTATATGGTAAATTTAATTTACTATTATCATGGAAACTACATTTATTGAATAATTATGTATAAAAATACACGGGTTAATTAAATTATATATATCTTATAGTAATTTATAATTTTCGTATTATAAATATTTGATTTCATTGATAGAAGGGTATTTTCCTCAGGATATATTCCTTGTGATATTTTATTGATATAAAAAAAGTGGAATAATCCTTTGATATTAATAGTAAATTATAAATTCATAATATATTTCTATAAAACAGATACCTAAATCATTGTCCCGTCCTATTATAATGGAATACTGGCCTTATGTGAATTTATCAAATTTATTACTTATGAAATGTCCTTTGAATACAACATGAGGTAAAATTATACCACCAATTTAATTCCATATGTAATTATTATTTTTATAAATTTTTATTTATTTCCTCTATGTTTATCAAATGAACATATACATGTTATAATGGTAGTTCTGATATATCACTCCAATTCAGTTGAGGTTGTTTTCTGTCTAAATAGATTTTATTTATGGGATTAGGTACTAAGACTAATCTTTTAGGGTACATAGTCAACCATGTGATATTTTCTTTTTAGTTATCCTTGAATCGGGTTTTTGATTTCATTTTTCACTTCCATATTACTATATTTCAATAATATTATGATACAATGTATTTTAAGTAATTTTAAAATCCGATTACTCATGATGATTATTTTTTATGATATCATATTTTACCATTGACTTGAACATTATTCTTCAGTTTTATGTAATTTCAATTATTAATATATTTTTCTCACACTTATCTTCTATGTATTTGATATGTTATTATATGAATTTTAGTTGATCAAATAGATTAAGGTGATCCCGGAGTAAAATAAAAAATAATGATGTTTTGTTTTCGTTTCTTTTATTTTTTTTATGTTCCTAGTCTTCTAATGTCATCGTGCCTCATGTTTTTTCAGTTATAAATAATGGATGTTTATAAAAAATCATTTAAAAATATTTTTATAATTATTAGATAATTATACTAATTGTGTCTGTCCAAGTGTGGAGTCTTAAGCCCGCTCATCGTTCATCTGGGTGAGGATTGATTCAATGACCATCCAACCATTTTTATTGTGATTACCCCTATATGTATTTATTCAATTATGGTATCCACATTCCAATATAAATATATAGTTTTATAGATAGTGAATTATATCACTCATGAATTTTATAATATTATAGATACCAAACATTATTTAGGGTCATCATTACTATTTTTTGATATAGTTATATTACTATATATCTCAAAATTGAATCACAAATATTAAAAAAATAACATAACAATACCTCTGATACTATCTACAGAAACTGATGAAATATATGTACTTATTTTTATCTTTTGTATAAATATAAATGTTACATTTCTTAATTAATAATATACTAAGAAATTATAGGATTATTTATTTTGGATAATAGTTATATAATAATTTTATTTTATAAATCATACATACTGATATACATAAATAAAATTTAATATAACTTAATGTAGAATTATCATTAATAAAATAAATCATATTAATACTTGTGGAATTAATTCATATAAAAATGTTGGTCCTATAAACATAATAACGGACAACTAACAATTTTATCAAGGTTGAGTTCATAAGAATAACTAAAAAATCATAATAGAAATATGATAGAATCAATTTTCATAATCAAAATTCATGATTCAGATATAGTGTACAAAGCATTGGAAATCAAAATCACAAATGATAAATAGATAAGGAAAATATATATAACATAACTTATACTAATGAAAAATAATTTTTATTTAAATTTAAAATACCATTTTATTGATGAGAAGTAACATACATACCAGAAAAGAAACAGAAATAAATATTACTCCATTTCACATTTCAAAATTAGAAATGTATCCAACCACCAGATGAGATATATGATAATTTACTATGTCCCCCAGAGTCTTGTCATCAGTCATTACTATCTTTTGTTACCACTATTGATATTTTCATCAACCACTATGTCTTCATCACCATCGAATCACCGCAATCGACACCAGAGACCGTCAAAGCCGTTTTAATCATCACACCAAGTCGTCAGCTTTCCCCATAAAGACAATAACACTCAAATCACAAAAAAACATGGAAAATAATAGAATCCAAAAAACCCGCCTTATTAAATCATTCAACAACAATATTTCATCGTCCCCCAAAAAACTATAAATAAACCAAATACAAGTACATAGTAGTCAAACCTCAATGAAACAGAATCAACATGGTACTATAAAGTGAAACACGAAAACTACCACCAAGACAGACACTAGAAATGTTATCTAGATTAAAAAATTAAACACCATAGAGTTGAAAAAATATATTTACCACTTATAAATAAGAAAACAACTCTTTACCAAAATAATGAAGAAGAAATAAAAAAACCAAAGACATCATTAATGAGTGCACTCCTATAACACTAACAAAGCTAAAACACACCTTCTAAAACCACAGTGTCACCAATCCTCTTAATATGACCAAGAATGGTGAAGTAAAAAAGTAACGTAATGGAACAGTTTGAAATGGATTATCGCTCTAAAAAATGAAAAAATTAATGTGGAAGAAAATTGGGAGCCTTCAAATTAAGAGAAGAGTAAAAAACATAACACATTGAGACTGATCGACTATAGAATTGTGAATCCCAAATATTATATGAAACACTATGCCAAATATGAACTATAGAGGCACTAGGGATCTTCTGGAAATATCTATAGGAATTAATTATAATGAAATCAACAAAAACTACAAACATTAGGATCCAAAGATCTCATAAAAGGTAGATGATGGCATGAAATAAAAACAAGAGAATAACAATGTCGTTCTGAAGAAATCATTTACAAGGGGACTTGAAGAGGGGAGGGAATGAAGAAGAATAATAAATATATCAATTATACACATTTTCAACTCTGATCCAAAGCATTACAGGATGAAAAAATAGGTGGAGATGAGGTCTATATGAGGAAAACATAGCTTATAAATAATAAATATAAATCATGAATAATTATTTCATAATATGATACTGAATAGTATCTATACCCTTTGGAAAACACATTATCATAGGGAAACATTACATTATTTAGTCATAGATTTATTATTATTTTCAAATGATAAACTATAATATACCCACGAATAAATATCTTGCAAGATATAAACTCTTAAAGATTAAATTGTAGGGAAATTTAGGACCTCACACATCATTCCATCAGGCATACACATTCAATGTAAAAAAAATTTATCTTTCACATCATAAATAACACATTAAAATAAAATTGGGTTTCACTAAAAATTATAATGGATGTCATTCACCTTTTATGAATAATCCAATAGAATAAAATGGGATTCATAAAAAATCTAAATTGAAATAAATTATTTTTCATATAAAAATAATTTAAATTTTATTGGATTCAAAAAAGTTCAAATTGAAATCATTTAAATATCATAATGAATCAATTTAAATAAGATAATATTCAAAAATATCGACATGGATATCAGTCTCATTTCATAAATAATCAAAGGGAAACATAATGGGTTTCTTAAAATATTCAAATAGTGTAAAATTAAATAATAAATTTTCTAAATTTATACAATAAATCTCACAAAACCTAATCACATAATAAAATAAAATATAACATTAAACATGACACATAATTATATATAAGGATAAATAATTTTTTAAAAATAAAAATAAAAATAATGAAAATACCTTTTCTACAAATTTTCTTTCCCAGTTGTAGAAGCCATATATATATATATTGAAAAAATCCACCTTTTTTAAATGAGTGAAATAAAAATCATTAATTGGAATTAATTTGTATAAAAAAATTTGTATATATAAATAATACTGAATAAATCATTCAATCTAAAAATTAATTTACGAACGATGTCTTATAAGAAATACTATAACTCTGTGAATCGATCTTGAGTTACCAAGTTCCTTACCATTACCTTTTATATCCTAGTATGTTAAATAACCACATTTAAAATAATGATAAAATTTAAAATAAACTATTTCATTACATTATTCATATAAATTTCCATTTATAATATTCATTAATAATAATTCTATTCATGTATTATATTTTTAAAATATCTTTTCAACATTTGGTGCCAATTATAATGACCATATCTGACATTGAACGTTAAATTAGTGTCAAAATTCCTTCTTATATATTTTTTCATATTTTAAAATCCATTTACTATGTATTATTTTTTTATAGTGAACTATCAAGTTATAATTATATTACATTGTATTTTTAGTGGCTTTTCATTTAAATGAAAATAATGATAAACTAGTGGGGGTTTATTCACCAATATTTGATTGATTGACTTATAATGATATTTAAAATTATTTTTCCAGAAATAGACATATCCATGATATATATTACCTATATATATCATATATACCCAAAAAGAATAAACTAAAACAATAAATTATAGAGGGAGTGAAATACATAATACATCTTTCCATAAAGCAGTAGTCTGAATGATTTCATGGATGATTATTTCATTTTTATAGGAATGAGAGGAAGAAACAAGGATTGCCCTTTAGAAAATAAATATGACATATATATATAAGTCATTAATATTTTGTAAATTGTCATTTTGGTCCATGAATATTTTGGACTAAAGAAAAATGAAATATGTTTCTTCTTGGATGTGGTAGTCCACATGTACGCATGATAAACATTTTAGTTTTTCTTAATGGAAAAGGGACAAGTGGTAATTTTTTGTTACATCATATTAATAACTAAATGATATATTAATAATATTGATGACATCATTTTATTCTATTTTAATGTAATATAGGTAGTATGAATTGAAAAAACATGAAATTAAAATGACAATGGAATGATTACAAATTTAAACCTCCTTTTAAAGTTAAATCATTACAGAGATGGTTATACCTTTTGAGGGGTGATATTTTATGAATTTGAGAACAACATAACAATATATTGATTTTTTTTTATTTTTTTAGAAAACATTGTGCTCATATAAATGGGATTTTGTTTGAGGCGATGTATAAGGTTGAGTTACATATTGATTAGTTCAATGGGATGTATTTTTAGAAAATCCCAAAAATTTAAATAATTGGTAATCACCAACAAGAAAAGTTTCAAAAATGGGATTAATTGAGATGATAATAAAATTTTTTTAAGTAACAAACAAAAAATTCTTACAAATGTTGTAAAATTTTTATAGGTATTTTACTCTTATATTTTTACTCTTTCAATTTTATCTTTTACCATAGAAAGAAGTACTTACCAATGTAAATTATATTTTATGATTGATAATATAATAGTCTTTACTAAATAGTTTTTACATGATGATTGTAAATTTTTTATATATTTTATAATATGAATTTTTGTAAAATTAATCTCAAAATAATAAATATATGGTGTATTCTATTTTACAGAATATGAATTATGTACAATAATGACCATTTTTTGTAAACATAAAAAATTTAAATATTATAAATTCACTAATAAAATATGTATTTCTTCTTATAATATTATTCATGAATATTCTATTCCTATTTACATATTAGTAATTCCATAAATTCCTATTTTATATAATAACGTTAATTTTCAATATTCACCAAAAAATCAACCCTTTCAGAAAAACCCCCAAAATTTATCTTTAGATTATATATTTATGATAAAATACAAAATTATTTTAAAATTTCCTTAAATTAATTATCTCTGTTATTAAATTACTATTAATATAAAGTCATAAAACATTGTGAAATTGTTTTTTATTGTATATCATTTTTTGTATCATAAAAATTCATATAAAATTAATTATAATCATTATTATATAAAACATAATAAATATCAATTGTTTAAAATAAATATTAATCATAAATAAATATCATATTAAAAAATTTATCTATACTTGTATAAAAAATACTAAAATGGGCCTTTATTTCATAAGTTGGTTATAATTGTCTGTGACAACTTATTCATTGACTTTATAACGTTTATCCATATCTATTTTCAAAAAAAATATTTTTTATGATTTTAGGATCCTTTTGACGAATGTTATTTAAAATTAAAATAATTTTACCAGAATTGTTTTACTAAAACATGGGTTTTTATTCCAATTAAATAATCATATATACACATATAACAGTGAAATCATCTTCCACTACTACTATCACTATATATCAGTCATTCAAAAGAGAACCTCTGTTCTTTCATAGGTGATACAATTACCTATGATTTTAATACATAATTATTTCATCTTCCAATATGATCATTCAATAAATTTCACAATTACATACAAAATTATTATAAAGTATTATTGTCTTTTGAGAAAAAATACACTATATTTTTATTTCATGAATTTTATTCAACATATCTCACAGTGATATTCCAATTTAATACCTATCATATAAATTACATACCTATACATGTATTTATTAACAAGGTAAATGGAAACATAATATGGGGTGATATCATATTCTCATTAAGGGTAAACAAGGGTGTGGTGACCCACACCATCACTGATTATGAATATTAGTTGAAATTTGAATATTCCTTCCATGTAAGTATTTATGATAAAATAGTATATTCACTTATAGGATGATCATAAAAATATTTTGTGAATAATCCCTTGGTCCCATTTGTTTTTTCTTACCTTATTATATGTGATTGGTCTAAATACGATTCACATTAATTTTGGTAGGATTACAAATATTAATGAAATTAAAAATTATTTATTAATTATTGTTCATTAAGTCATATCAATCAATATTATAGTTATATTGAAACTATTATATTTTATATTAACTGAGAATGCGATGTCTTTCTTATCTAATGCATTACATTGAATTGGGAATTATGGTCGGTCTTGGGGGACTTTTTTTCTCCATTTTTTCTTCCCTTTTTCAGTTTTCTCCCTTTTTCATATTCCCATTATAATTTAGATACCCATGAATCCCATATGGTCTTACCATTATACTACTGACATAGGGAGAGGGACAAAATATTTATAATTATAGAAGTAAGAGTGGGAGATATGAGGGAGAGGGGAGGATGGTTCACCGCTAATTATCTCAATCGTAGGTATATCGAGGCTCTATGGATGCATGTAGTAGATACAATTTGAACCTTTTGTAGTTTTTTCATATACATAGGCTCAATGATATGTTTTTTCCAAAAATTAGCATACCATGTGTATTTTTATTTATACATGTTTTTTGTGGGTTTTTAGGACCACTTGAGGTTTGAAATTCAGCTCATTGGGTGAAATCATAGGTTTAGGGAAATTATTTGTGATATCAATTTAAGAGAATCTATGTAAAAGTATTTATTTCATGTGATACTTTTAGTGTGTTATTATTATATAGAGATGATGTTTTTTGTGACTACATAACATGTAGCATAGATACAGGATATATAGTTGTGACTGATAATGTGCAAGGTCACATGGACATATATGTTATATTCCCAATTCCAATGCACGATGCAGGAAATGAGGGTATGTACTATAAATTTATTTTACATAGGGAGGGTTCATGGACATAAACATTAATGGGGACACTATGTGGGATATATTTCTTATTAAGGTATAACATTTTGTGTCATTCAGGTGTCTACAAATCAAATGGGGTTGAGTTACATGGTTCAGTAACCTTGTGGGGTTAAACAATATGTAACAAGAGGCACATGGTGTATACATGGGAATGTAAATTCCATGTGGTGTGGGAGACATGTATGGGGAATACCTTTGGGGTTACATACCAAATACAACCAAATACCAACTATGTAATTTTTATTCCATGATCTGGTTTCCTATTTTTCAGCCTAATGTAAATCCATGACATTTGACTGGTCCATTATTAACATTTTTTCATAAAAATTGTGATAGTGAAATCCTATTCAAATTTAGAATATTTAAGATGGGGTTTTTTTATACAATATGGGTTTTGTAAGAGGATTTGTTCATGGTTTGGATTAGAAACCCTCGAGGGGCTGGGATTTGATATTTGAGGCCCATGATAGGGTTCTATGATCAAGGATTTATCTGGATTGAGTGTTCCATTGTGATCTATTTTAGGATCATTGGATAGGTTATGAAATAAGGGATCATTTAGTTTCTATGATGATATATTTACATTCCCCAATTTATTGGGATGATTTTCAAGTGGAGAGTTTTGATGATATTTAATTCCTATGGTTTTTGATTAATGTTGTAGGATCCTTTGTGTTGGGTAGATATTATGGGATGTTAGTTATGATCATATGCAACTAACCCACATAGATGAGTCTGAGAGACTCTTGTGTATTATCATTTGGGAAAGTTTCTGATCATGTCAGTGGAGGGTTCTATGGACTATTATGATGGATATCTGAGTGACATGGAATTTCATTTGATTCCCATATTGTTTAGTTGGTACCCATATATGGGTTGTTTAATAGGATAGAATAATGTTATTTTCCTACCTAGTAATTTTCCCTAGGTTCGACATGTGCTAACGATCCCTTCCAGAGGGTATTATATTAATTAGGTCAAGGGAATTGTAGAGAAGTTCCCTATTGGCAAGATTATTCTATCAATACACATTGGTCTTTTGTTGACCAATGATCTGTTAGATTCCACTTTGGGTCATTTGAGATATTCTATAATAAAATTCCTCTGTTATTTTAGAAGATATAGTCGAACCCCTCATATAGTTTCCTTTTATTGTGGGATTTTATCCATTTGGGGATGTTTTGTTCAATAATGAACCAGTAGTTCTAATGAAGTGAGAGTGTACATAGTTGGAAGTTACATTTATGCTATGACATTGGGCACTAATAAGAGCATGATTTTTTGTTTTCCATGATATGATCGATGTTACTAGAATATTTATTTAGAGAGTGTTTATGATTTTGTATCATCCAAAATTAATTTTTCAATTAAATGTTATATTTGAGTTTTTTTCACATTATTACACTTTTTTTGGGATACTAATGGGATATATTGGATCTGGTGTCATCACTATATTTTATAAGGTTATCTATTCCATTTATATGATATTTTTACAATATTATATATTAAATGGATAATATTAATGATTTAAAACATTTTTTTTATCATTTTCCATGGATAATGATTTTATTTCATGGATGTGGTGGTCTAACAGTTTCTTGAGTGTGACAACTAAGATAGTTTATATATAGGATCCATGGGGAGGATGAGA
The DNA here is from genome assembly GCA_963277665.1 of Viscum album. Taxonomy (NCBI): domain Eukaryota; kingdom Viridiplantae; phylum Streptophyta; class Magnoliopsida; order Santalales; family Viscaceae; genus Viscum; species Viscum album. The sequence goes on along the minus strand of OY728163.1, from coordinate 937,125,257 downwards.
TTCTATATGATAATGCACATGTATATCCCACTATGATTTATTCCATTGGTTTGGTGTTTACAAAAAACCCCTCATTTAGATCCTTATTTTTTAGAGGATATTCAGGAGATTATGGGTACTCATAACTGTTGAGTGGATATATGTATCATGTTGGATGATACCATTGTGGACATTAATCCGATCGGATTCAAATTTTCATATTGATTCTTACGGATATTTCTTATGATCTATAATTAATTAATTTTTAATTTATACAAATTTCATATCCTATTTTTATTTTGTGAATTCACTAATTTTTTGGGGATATGTTGATCTATATGTAATAAATTCCCTAGAATAGGTTATATCAGGCGACAGATTTACTTTGGGTGTCAAAATAGAACTCGTGATAGTATGGTTTTCATATTTTATTTTTTCCTCCTTCCTTTTTATATAGTATTTATTGTTATTTAATCTATTTTTATTTATATATATGATATGAATACATTATTATCATTCACTTAATATGATAGAAGATTATATGCTCTCTATTAGTGTGGCCTACAAATATTTATTTATCACCACCTATACATGATAATTAATGTATGTGTAGTCGAGATATATTAATTGTAATTAGAGAATAGGTTGTTGGAAGAGAATTTTCGTGGGCACCCTCAAATGATTAGTGTGATTTAGGGGTACTTAGGTGCAACATAGTGGCTGACCAAGGTCGTCTCTCAAAGGAGGAAGTAAAATAAAGCAACTTCTAAAAGATATTCTCAAAATAAAAGAGAATAGAATTAAAAAACTACTTAAAAGGATGGGTTTTGTTTATATTTTATAAATATAGATGATTTTTTTTGGAATAAGATTGATTTTTTTTTGTTTTTTAGTTTTAAAATGAAGTTTGATTAAAATGACACAACAAAAAGATGTTTTTTAGGAAATATTTAAAAGGAGTATTCGGTCTAACTCTACCAATTAATTTACTTATTAATAATTATCATGTATATAAATATCCCCTTAATTATGATCCCCTAATTTGTTAACCCTCGAACCCTACAAGATTTATCTTAACAAAAAAGATGGAATTACTTAAACCCTAGGATAGCTTTGGAACATGCAATCGCAACACCCTGCTTTGATTGTTGTTCGAAGGTTATATTATGGTCAGTGGTTAATTATAACACACATACATTATGGAAATGAGGTTGAATTGTGTTTAGGGATTATATTTGAACTCTATAAATTTATCCCTAACGGTCTTGCATTAACGATTAAGATCGCGCTCTCACAATTTACACAAAATCTCGACCTCAAATGTTTTTGTGTTAATTATTCAATTGCTTTATTAGTTTCTTACAATTTAAAAACAAAATTCATTCATCATATTAATTGAATTACAGTAGCTCAATTATTCAAAATAATTAAATGAAGAGGGTAGAAGATAGATCGTTTACTAAAAGACTACTCTTCCATGGGTGGCGTAATCATCCTAGAATCATTTTGCATGTGGAATGTTTTATAATGGGTATTACCCAATAACACTTCTACTCATGAATTCTAGCCTAAATAGGAAGATTAAGAGAGGAAGATATTTAAGCAAAACAGAACAAAAGAGAAGAAATAAAAGAAGAACAAAGAAGATTATTACACAAACAAAAGCATTACAACATGAATGAGAAAAGAAGGATTTGTCGAAGGGATCCTTGCTTCAAGAGATAACCTTAATAAAATGGTTGGATAATTGAATTGGATCCACTTATCCTCTGCCCTAAACTTCATAATTCACGTCACAACCATACCAAATGTGAAAACACCAATTTATTGAGTGGTGGGGAGGCTAGGTTCAAAGTGGTTTCAAGGGTGAATTGGGAATCTCTGACAAATATTTAATGCCAAATTACACCACTCATTTTACCACAAAAACGCATGAATTGTCTGGCCTTCCTGGGGGATCATATGTGCGGATTTGGGTCTTCAATCAACTCTCAAATGTTGGGCTCAATAAAAGTACAGACGAAGGAGTTATGGCTGAAATAAAGAAGCTTTTCCATTCTGGCTTGTCCATCCCCCCTTTGACATTATGGACCAATTACTATATCCAAATTAATTCTTTTTATCTAGTGTCATGAATAAAATATGTATCCCATAAAGTAAGAAACACAGTTACAAAACATTATGTTCAAATAATTCAAATAAAAATATTTATGATTGAATTACTACAGTGATTTTAAACGGTTAAAACTGGAATTTTCATCAAATATTCAAATGAATGATCTAATCCCAAATACATTATAATTAAACATATTTAACACAATGTGAGGAAATTAAATTATTTATTATCAATAAAATATTCAATAAAATAGTGTTTTATCAACTCCCCCACACTTACCTTTTTTCACTCCTGAGCAAAACATCATATCAAGTAAACATCAATATCAAATAGAAACCAATTTTAAAACACATATCCTTGAGATCAAACAATTACACACCAAGGAAAAAAATACCATTCCTCATAAAAAATTATTATTTAAACTTCTCCATTTATATAATTCAATATATTTCCAGTTCATTTATCCTCCCATGCACAAAACACTTACCTCGCTTGAATTTTCTCTTATCCCACAAATATCAATTTTTTTTGCAATGTATTTCTCATCCAAAATCATTCAAGGGTCACCATAGGCTTCATAAATTCCTACATCACCACCCAATGTTGGTCAAAGACATATTTTTATCATGAGGACATTTCATGGTGTTTCTGTGGCTTTTGGTTGGTAAGATTAAGTTGTGAAAAATTCTGAGGGTAAATGAGGGGGGCTTAAATCTTTTTGAATAAAAATTGCATTAATCTAATTTTCACTTAAATAGGTTCTTCTCCTCAATACCCATAGTATCGATTCAGCTCCACCATCATGAAAAGTCATGGATATTTTACACCATTCATCATTTCAGCATAAAAAATGTCAATCTTCTCAAACATGATTTTCTTGAATTCTCTAGATAGGCACAACATTCTAACTCAATTAGAAGCTCTAGAAAAGGCATAGCGTCACTTGTCATGAAAGCTCCAGAAAAGGCACAACTTTAAATAAAATTATTTTCTTCAAAAGAAAACACATCTCTTTAGAATTTAATTTCCCACCCAATGTATCACAAAATGTTGTAGCACAACACAAAATAGCTTCCCCGACACTTAAGTTCATCTAGATTATGAAATTTCACTTCAAGAGTTGGTTGGATAGGGAAAATTGGCTTGTAATGTGGATAAACTAATAGGCTATGCATGGATTCTAAGGGATACAAGGATTAAATGTTCAAGGTAGGCCTTCGTAAAAAATGATTCTTTTAAACAGGGGCTTTAATACCAAACAAATGCCTCTATAATTTAAACATAAGTACTTCTTACCATCGAATTTTGAGAGGAATAAATCAAATTCTGGTTAATTCAAGCATGGATTGCTTCTCTCAAGAAGTGAGGTGAATGTATGAATATGAAAATAATGGTTTAGAAGCCTCAAAGGAAAGTGATTTTAAATAAAAAGATAGTGAGATGTGGCATCAGATTCAAAATTCTGTATACTTTTCATGAAATTACTATATATTTGAACTTGAAACAAAGTCATTTTCAGCATTCATTTAAGCTCAGTTTCATGGGATTAATTATTTCATTCATTGATACACATTTCAAAATTGTGATGAGAATCATTTCAGCTCAAAAATCTCAAAAAAAACAAACAAAATTGAAATATAAAAACACAATTTTTGAAAAAACACAAATTTTTTGGTTTTATTAAACAGGGAAACAATTGAAATTACTAAACTAAAAGGTTCCCTCCCCCAAACATAAAATATTTCATTGTCCACAATTTGAACCCACGATATGATATATGCACATGAAATGCAGAATTTTTAATTAGGAAAAATAGTATAAAAGTGAAAGGGTTAGGAACAACCATATGTCCTCAAGTGATGATGGGTTCCTGCAGTGTGATAAAATCCACTACATTAGTAGGAAGTCCCTCAATGTATCTCTTAAAAAGATTCCCATTGATTGTAAGGATACTTCTTTTTTCCTCTTGTGTGATATCCACTACACCATAAGGAAAAACATTAGTCACAACATAAGGACCTAACCATCTGGAATGCAACACACCAGGAATCAGCTTCAATCATGAACTATAGAGAAGGACTTTCTCTCTATCATGAAACTCCTTTTGTTGGATCATTCTATCATGAGATTTTCTTTCCTTATAGAGCCTTGAGTTCTCATATGAATACAATCAAATCTCCTAAAGCTCTTGAATCTTTAGCATCCTTTGGATTCCAACATGGGCCAAATCCATGTTTCATTTTTTATATCCCAATAAGCCTGATTCTCATCCTCCACAGGGAGATGAAATGCCTTCCCAAAAACAATCTGAAATGCGGACATACCATGGGTATCTTGTATGTTGTCCTATAATCCCACAACGCATCATCTAAGTTCTTTCTCCAATCCTTCCTATTTGGATGCACGATTTTCTCCAAAATTTGTTTAAATTTTCTATTTGAAACCTCAGCCTGGAAATTTCATTGAGGGTCTTATGGTGTTGCTGGTAGCAGGGGAAGAACTCATACACAGGATTTGTTACGTTAGAAATGAACTTATTCATAATAATCACTCTTTTAGTCTTAATGCTGGAAAATCTCGGATTCTTGTCGCGATCCATGAATCTGTTTAATTCAAAAAGACTACTTCAACAACTCGGTTGGGGACTTTGAGATCCTTCACCACCTCTGAGTTCCTTGCATTTACCCGATGCCCAATTGCACCTTTGATGTTTTTTGTCAATCACCAATGCCAGGAAGGATCAAATTCAACATTGATGGTGCTTCCAAAGGAAATCCAGACCCTGCTAGCTGTGGGGCTATTTTCAGAGATTCTTCTGGTCAGTGTCAGGGCTGCTTCTATGGTGGATGTGGTCACTCATCTTCACTGGAAGCAGAAATGTTGGGGGTCATCCATGTTGTTGATTTTCAATTCAAAGAAGTTGGAGGAAGTTGTGGATTGAAAGTGCTTCAACCACTATCATTCATGCCATCTGGAATGACATCATTCATATGGCATGGAAGAATACTACTCATTGGATGAACATCCTTAACTCGCTTTATTGGATTGATTATATAGCCACTCATACATACCGTGAAGTGAATATCATTGCTGATTCTCTTTCCAACAAAGGATTTCACCAGCACATGACTTGGATGGACTCTCTTCCTACTGATTTTTTTATCTTTTTGATAGAGATTGTAAAAAATTCCCTTATTTCAAACTCTTGTAATGTTATTTGATTTTCAATAAATGGTGCTTTGGTCATTGACCAAAGCATTTCCTTTTTTAAAAAAACAACATGAGAATCATCAGTCCTTGTGGCCTTATCCTCCACCCATTTTCTCACATAATCAACAGCAACCAAAATATATAAAAATGTAAATGAACTAGTAAAAGGACCCATAAAATTTATGACCCATACATCAAAAATCTCACAGAATAGTATGGGTTGTTTGGGCATCTCATGTCTCCAAGAAATGTTCCCAGTGTGTTGGAAACAAGAGCATGAATTACAAAACACATGGGAATCATCGAATAAGATAGGCCAATATAATCCAGAGTCCAAGACTTTCCTCGTCACCCATTGGGGTCCAAAGTGTCCTCCACAAGAAAGTGTATGACAAAAATGTAAAACAGACTCCAACTCATTATCCGGAACACACCTCCTAATAAAATGATCACTACACATGCGCCAGAGGTATGGATCATCCCAAAAATAATACCGAGACTAAAATTTTAATTTATGGACTTGATTTTTCTTTAAATTTGCAGGGATTTCAGAGGCAACAAAGTAGTTAACTTAATATGCATACCAAGGATGCGTACCTGAGATGGAATAAAGACGCTTATCGGGGAAAGTGTCCCGAAGTGGTACCTGGTACAAGGTGTCATCCTCTAGTGTGTGATTAATCCTACTCATGTGGTCCACCACCAAATTCTTTGACCCCTTATTGTCCTTTATCTCAATGTCAAACACTTGAAGATGTATCATCCAATGGATATGTCATGGCTTTTCATCTGGCTTCTTCAGGAGGTACCTCAATGCTGCAGTGTCAGAAAAAACAACTACTTTTGATCCAAATAAATATGAATGAAATTTATCTAAAGAAAATATAACAGCAGGACACTCCTTTTCTATTGTGCTGTAGTTTTATTGGGCAGAATCCAACATCCTCAATGCATAAAAAACCACATGAGAACATCACTCCGCCCTTTGAGATAAGACATCTCTAACCGCGAAGTTGGATACATCACACATAAGCTCAAATGGAAGGTCCCACCGTGGGTGCTCTATGATAAGTGGAGTGGTTAGTCACTTCTTAACTCGTTAAATGACACCCTGCATGAATCATCAAAATTGAAGTCAATATATTTTTGAAGCAATCAAGATAACGGTAGAGAGATCATACTAAAATCTCTCATGAAGCATCGATAAAATCATGCATGTGTATGGAATGATCGAACATCACGCACCCATGTAGGATATGGCCGGGATTAAATAATGTATACCTTATATTTATCAACTTCAATGCCAGGTTGTGAGGCTATTTGACCTAAGTCAATTCCAATTTCGACCATGAAATGAAATTTTTCAAAATTTAATACCAGATTATTTTCAATACAACGATGCAACACATCACCCAAACTAGAGATACATTCATCAGATGAGGATCCATAAACTGTAAAATCGTTCATAAATACCTCTATGCAGGTCTCAATGAAATCTGAGAAAATACTCATCATGAATCTCTGGAAGGTACCTAGGGCATTGCAAAGTCCAAATGGCCTCCTTTGGTAAGCGAAGGTACCGAATGGGCATGTGAATGTCATCTTCTCTTGGTCCTATGCTGCAATGACAACCTGAAAATAGCCATAAAATCCATCCAAGAAACAATAGTGTGTCTTCCCAGCTAGTCTCTCAAGAATCTGATCAATAAATGGGAGGGGGAAATGGTCTTTTGTGTGTGGAATGATTTAGTTTCCTATAATCAATACACACATGCCAACTATTTTTTACCATCATTGGAACTAACTCATCTTTCTCATTTTTAACAATAGTAACACCACTTTGGTACAACCTGGATAGGACTTATCCATTGAGAATCTGAAATGGGATAGATTATACCTGACTCAAGAAATTTTTAATCCACATTTTTAACAACCTCCAGAAGGGTTGGATTGAGTCTCCATTGTGGTTGCCTCACAGGTTTAGCCCCATCCTCCAAAAGAATCATATGCATGCAAATGGAGGGGCTAATACCTGATATGTTTCCCAAGGTCCACCCGATTTCCCTTATGTTATCCTTCAAATGATTCAAAAGTTTTTCTTTATGTTCAAAAGGGAGATTATTATCAAGGATAACAGGTAATTTCTCACCACATAACAAGTAAGAGTTTTTGAGATTTGGTGGCAATTTCTTGAGTTCAAGTATAGGGGGGTGATGTATGGATGGAGACATAGAAGGACCTAAAATATGTGCACAAAGAGCATTAGTATCAGAATAGAAATCATCACAATCATATAATAAAGCATGAAATCGTTCAGCATACTCAACAACCATGTCATAATTAGAGATCACATGATCAAAATGATAATATTATTCCATTTCAAAATAAAATCATAGAGAGTCATGTTCCATAGAAATGGGTGGGAAGTTATTTTAGACATCAAAATAGAACTGATACTCATAATCTCCCTATGTCTCAAAATCCATGTTGTTTTTACTTGGTGATTCAAAATGGGAGATAACAAATTCATAATGATCCTATGAGGGGTACATCATAGAATCCATAACATTAAATATCACAACATCATCCCCAAATTCCATTGAAAGTGTACCCTCCTTGAAATTTATTATAGTTTTTTCTGTTTTGAGGAAGGGTCTACCTAAGATAATTGGGGCATGAGAAATTACCTGATCATCCTCCATGTTAGTCCCATTGAAATATGCTGGGAAGATCACCTCTCTTACTTGGACAAGTACATCCTCAAGGACTCCTTCTGGATATGCCGCAGCTCGATTCGCCAACTACACCACTACTCTCATCGGTTTTAGCTCACCAACCTGCAGAGAAGAGAATACAGAGTAAAGAATTACATTTATGGAAGCTCCTAAATCACAAAGAGCATTATAAAAGTGAAACTCCCCTATGGTGCATGAGATGGTGAATTACCATGTATCCTTGCACTTTTTCATCATTACTAGAGTAGGGGTAATGAGTGCTGACACATTCCTTCCATGATTTATCCTCTCATTTCCCTTGAGCCCTCTTTGATTGGTACAAAGTTATTTTAAGAATTTCTCATACCATAGAATCTGTTTAATGGATTCATGTATAATAATGTTGATCTCCACACATTTGAATGTGTCCAAAACCTCCTTTTGCATTGCTTCATCAGCCATCTTCATGGTTTGAACAACCCTGATTGGAAAAGGAAGGGGTTTAGGAGGAGCATCATTAATCTTTTGCATACCTTTATCTTTCTCCTTGGGTTGATTGACAGTTGATGTGGAATTGGGATTTTTTTGAGTTTAGGTGAATCCAGGTGGAATTGTAGGCAGTGAAGCATCAGTTTTATGCTACCCACATCTCAATGTTATGGAATTAACATTACCCTTTGGATTTGGAGTGGGCTAGGAAGGTATATTTCTGGAATTCTTACTTACATGTTCATGGAGGGCGGTGGCAATCTGATTCATTAGAGTCTTCAACTCCCTTAGCTCTGAACTGTGACTTTTTAGCTCATTCTGTTGATTAAGAACAATTTTATTCAATATGTAATCAGTGTTAGAATCTACCTTGGGTGGGGGATTTCCATGATGTTGTCTTGTTGATGCTTCGGATTTAATTCTCCTTTTGGGTTATAGGAAACCCTACTAGTAAGGTGGAGGCTGCTGGAAGTTTTGATGAAAAGAGGGACTTTGTTGTTGTCTAGAGCCATACCTCATATCTGATGGATCCTTCCACCCTTGGTTTTATGTTGGATAAAACTTCTTTTGGGTATATGGTTGTTGTTGTTGTTGTTGATATGGTCTCCTAGGGAACACTACTACACAATCTTTTGTTTCTCAGATTTGTGTGCAACAGTCAGTTGGGTGGCTTGTCTCAGTGAAAATGCCACAAATCCTTGAAGGAGTGGATTGGGATGTCATTTGAGCTAATGTAATCTGCCTCACCTTATTTTTCAATTCTTCCAACTTGGTATCAATCGAATGACTTTCAAGAGAATAAGGACTTACCTAACGTACTCCCCTGACATGTGGTGTACCTTGATCAGCAAATTGTTTGATGTTTTGGGCCATTTTGTCGATCAACACACATCCAGATACTAGTGTCTTTTCCAAAAATACCCCTCCTACTACGGAATCCACCATTCTCCTCTCTAGAGGAGTGATCCCTTCATATATGTATTGAATGAATAGTTTTCACTGATTTGGTGATGTGGACAGCTTGCACACAACATCTTGAATCGCTCACAGTACTCATAAATTGACCCCCCTTGTGCTTTCTTGATCTCCGAGATCTCCTTATGAATGGAAGTGGTCCTCGATGTTGGAAAAAAAATCTTCACTAAATGATGTTTCAAATTGTTCGACCATGATAAATCTTTAGGTTGTAAATTGTACATCCAATCCTTTTCAGCTCCATTAAGTGAAAATTGGATTCCTCTCAATTTGATTTGATCTTCAGAGACATTTCAATGTTTTAGGGTTGAGAAAAACACATTAAATTATTTAAAATGTTTATTGGGATCCTCACCAGAGGGACCATGATAAATTGGAATTAAATGTATTAACCCATATTTTAGTTCAAATTCTGATTCGAGATTTGGATATGCAATGTAATTTGGTTGATAGTTAATATCAGGTGCAGCCAATTCTCGAATGGTTCTATTAAGTTAATTTATATTATTTCGGGCATTGATTCTTGTTTTATGGTTGAATTTGAATTGCTTCCAATTTCAATGTTTTGATATTGGAGTAATTCTGCAGCTGGTTGAATGTTGAGCCTTCCCATATACTGAGAATGGATGCTTTTAGCTCCAAGGCAATGGTCAATATCATGGTCAAGATCTAAGAGATCCTCGGGATTAGTTCGTGTAATAAATAAATGAAAGATGAAAAGAATGAAAATGGACCATAGTAAAATAATAATTAGATGTTTGAGTTGATGGTCCAAAAAGAAGTAGAAGAAAATAAAAGATGAAGAAGAAAAAAGTAATCAGATTGGGTAAAGAAGGTAGAAAGAAGAGAGGAAGAGAATAAAATGTAAAATAAAATAAATACCTCTAATTGAATGAAATAATTACTTTCATCCCTGGAAAAAGCTCAAATTTGAATTATCACTATCATTGGTTCCCTCAAATTATTAGTTTGATTTTGGGGTACTTAGGTGCATCATAGTGGCTGACCATGGTCGTCTCTCAAAGGAGGAAGTAAATTAAAACAACATCTAAAAGATATTCTAAAAATAAAGGATAATAGAATTAAAACACTAAATAAAAGGATCAGTGTTTCTTATAGTTTATAAATCTAAAAGATGTTTTCTAGAAGAAGATTGCATTTTTTTTGTTTTAAAATGATGTTAGATTAAAATGACACAATAAAAAGATGTTTTTTAGGAAATATTTAAAAGGAGTAATCGATATAACTATACCACTTCATTTAATTATTGATCATTATCATTTAAATCAATATGAACTTAATTATGATCCCCTAATTTGTTAACCCTCGAACCCTACAAGTGTTAACTTAACCACAAAGATGGAAGTACTTAGACCCTAGGCTAGCTTCGGAACACGCAAGCGCAACACCCTTCTTTGATTTGTTGTTCTAAGGTTAGATAATGGTGATTGGTTAATTAGAGAACATATCTATTCTGGAAATGAGGATGAATTGTGTTTATGGATTATATTTTAACTCTACAAATTTATCTCATGTGGTCTTTCATTACTGATTAAAATCACACTCTCACAATTTACACAAAATCTCGACCACGTGTGTTTTTGGTTTATTATTCAATTAATTTCATAGATTCTTACTATTTAAAAACACAAATCATGGATCATATTAAGTGAATTAAAGTAGATCAATTATTCAATATAATTAAATGAAGAGGGTAGAAGATAGATCGATTACTAAAAGACTATTATTCCATGGGTGGCGTAATCATCGTAGAAGAGTTTTGCATGTGCAAAAGATTATAATGGGTATAACCCAATAACACTTCTACTCAATAATTCCATCCCAAAGAGGCAGATTAAGAGTATAATAAATTTAAAAAAATAGAAGAAATAATAGAAATAAAAGAAGAACAAAGACGATTATTACACACATTAAAGCATTACAACATGAAGGAGAAGAAGAAGGCTTTGTCGAAGGGATCCTTGCTTCAAGAGCAACCCTTAATAAAATTGATGTATAATTGGAGTGGATCCACTTATCATCTTCCCTCGACATCCCAATGCACGTCCCAACCACACAAAATTATAAAAACACCAATTTATATAGTGGTGGGGAGGCTAGGTTCAATGTGGTTTCAAGTGTGAATGGGGAATATCAGAAAAATATTTTATTCCAACATGCAAATCCCTTTTGACCACCGAAACGTGCGAATTGTTCAGCCTTATAGAAGGTTCATATGTTCGGATATGGGTCCTCTATCTCCTCTAGACATTTTGACTCAATAAAAACCCAGATAATGGAGTTATGGACGAAATACAATATCTTTTCCATTCTGGCATGTTATTCCATCTTTGAAGTTATGGACAAATTACTATATCCAAATGCATTATTTATATCTCATTTCCTGAATTAAAGTTGTATAACATGAAGTTATAAACACATTTAAAAAATATTATGTTCAAATAACTCAAATAAATATATTTCCCATTGAAGTATTACAGTGATTTAAAAAGGGTAAAACTAGAATTTTCATCCAATATTAAAATAAATGATCTTATCCCAAATACCTTCTAATTAAACATATTTAAAACAATGTGAGGAAATTATATAATTTATTATCAATAAAATATTCAATAAAATAGTGTTTGATTAGTTGTAAATTATACAAATCTAAATACCTATATTTCATTATCTATATGAGCATCTTGTTTGAAGTGTGGTGATCATGCTAGTGTAACTCAAATTTCATTGAGACTGGGTATGTGGATCATTTAAAGTTTGTTAGTTGAGAATATTGTATTTATTTCTAATATTTTTATTTATTATATATGTTATATCTTTTATATAGATACTCTTTAGTTTCATAAATTGACATTAGATCTTTATAGTTCCATAGACAATACATTACAAAAAACACATGCCTAAGAATTATAGTAGTATTTTCCCTTTAGAGTATACAAACAACAACTTCTAATTTCACAAATTTACTTCAGTGTATCCCATAATGAACGTTCCATTAGAAACACTTCATAAACATACCCCACTAAAATTTTTTCTTAATGACCCGAGGAAAAGAAACAAATTAAATGGTGAGATCAAATGCTATGTAATGGTAAATATGGAGGATATATAAGTATAACATGAACATAAGGGTATGAGAACATGATAATAACAATTGAAAACCATACCCTTCATATAAAATATAATAAAATTTACTAATGGTACAAGTATTTTCAACTTATTAGAGAAGAACCATATAATAAATCAAGAACATGATCCATGAGAGAAAAACACGGACATAACACATTGAATTCTGGAATAATATTCATTTCAGTAATTCATATTTCAAGGAAACTAAAAATGTTATTAAAAATATTTTAGGCTTAGAATAACCTCATGTGTACTTACATTGGCATTGGTAGTCCTCTTATGTGACATATTTCGGGATTAGGATAACCATCAAAGTACCCTTTGATCACATACAACATCAATAATTACCCAATTATTTGGTAACCACCATCTATACTAAAATTGTTACAAGGTAACCACCATGAATAGGTAAAATGTTAATACTGTTACATAATGAAAATAATATATGTGTTTTATATGATCAAAAAATATTCATAAAATAATAACCTTGTAAATGAAATGTGTTTCATAAACATTTCATAATATAAAACCAATGGAAAATATATATGAAGCTAAATCATTTCATTATTTCATCATAGAATAACATAGGGAATAAGAATAGGGATTACTATATATTTTTTCACAGTATTTACCATGGATGAGAAACAAGATTCAAAAACATATTATAAGAATAAAAATAGAACATTATGATTAATAAAAATAATTGTATCCTTGTTTCATAAACATATTAAAGATAATTTTAAAAAAAGGATGTAATTATAGATGAGAAATGATTTATAAAATAAATAAGGAATCATTATTGAAGAAAAATAACATTTCTAGGAAAATAAATTATGATAACAAAATATTCAAAAAAAATTACAAATAAGTTTACATCAAAATAACTATGAAAAATTATAATGTATTCTTTAAAACATTTTTTCAATCATGGAATAATATTACATAAATTCTATTTAAATTAAAACTAATATTTCATTCCCATTTTTAGAAAAACAGAAATGTAATGGTTTGGAAAATTACAGTAAGATTCATTTCAAAAATATTATTTTAAAAAATAAATCACGAGAAAAGATTTATTTAATAATCATAAATAAAGTAGAGGAAATAATATTTAGATGACAATTATTTGGAATAAAATGGATTTCTGACCAAAGAGGGAAATAAAGTCATATTTTATTAAAACAAGGCTTAATTATTTGAAGCACCAATGACTGTAGAAATGGTAATATTTTCATAAAATACCATGAATAAAAATAGGAGAATAAAAATCATGAGTATCATGATTGATGGACCATAGGATTTTACAATTGTAAACAAAATTATTAACAATGCGGTAAGAGATGATATTATAACATTAAATACATATTTCTATAGAAAATTTGAATCATACAATCCCTAAATGACAGATCATAAAATTATATTTAATCTACATTATTTTTGGCCTATTCAACAAAAATGGCATTCATTATTATCATATATACCACATGATTGAAATTTGTGGTGAATTTTGAAAGTTTCTTATAGAAGATACTACAGATATGAAAATCCCATACACATTTAGTAATATTTTGAATAGATTGAACCAATAAAGGAAAACATCAAATTAAACCATTAATTTAATTAAAATATGTTTCTATAGAATATAATATTTTTAGGTTTTATTATGTAAACTGCACAATTGAAATGAGGTGTGTAATTTATATATTTCACCTAGAAATAAAACAAATACTAGGAACCCCTTACCATATATGTTTACATCCATCATAAATATATAAAACAAAAATTTAAAAAGTATAACATGATTTTAAATATATTATATTACCAAAATTTTAATTATAATACAATATATTTTTTAATTGTCACAATTTATTACACATTAAATAATAATTTATTATTAATGTCATGTTTCATGTTATTATGAGATTATTTTTTCATATAAATATAATTTTTTTACATTAGTTTTCTATACATTGATCATTGTTAAATATTTTCAAGATTAATAATCATGAAATATTTATCATATATATACATCAATAATACGTTTATAAAAAATTCATTAAATATGTTTTTCATAAATGAATCATCTTACTATCATAGAGAAGATATATCGTATATAAAAATGAGTAACATTTAAGAATTACAACGATAATTATATAAAGAAGTTATGTATGATTGAATAATTAATTAGTTATAATAATATCTTATGTAAAAATTAATTTTACCAGACATACTAATAGATATCATTAATGTGTTGTAGTTTTCAAAGGAGAGAGTCACATTAGTTAATAAAGGCAGTAGTCCACCCATACACATATGAAAATATCATCTTCTACTAACTTAATAGGTAAGAAATAAAATGGTAATGTGTAGTTTTATAATGAAAAAAATTTAATTAATATCATGATTACTTCATCAATATAACATAAATTCATTAATTTTATTCTTATTAAATTCTACGTAATGCATTAGTGAAAAAATTCACATAGCTTCATAAAGATGTAGTCTGCCTCACACATGTACAACATTATTATATCATCAATATAATAGAGTGGGAAAAAGTAGATATTATATAATTAATCCATAGGTATAAATATTTTAAATTTATAATATATATAATTTATCCACCTTCATAACCAATCATTGATGTGTAAATGGAAAAAAATACACGGTTTCGTGAGGAAATATTCTTCTGTATACACAAATAACAGTTTCATAACCAATATTATGGATGTAAAAATGGGTGCACATCCATAACATAGAATTAAAAATATAAATATATGAAATATAGGAAATTTATTATATCATTTTTTTAAAATAATGATTCATGCAGAGGATGAAATAATATAATAATGATCGTTGATGATGGTTACCTCTTCTTCAGGTAGCCTCCTTAAGATTGCACCAATAGTATTCCAATGCTGTAATAATGTCAAAAATAAGTGGTATATTGTAATTTTATTGAATTTGTGTAGTTATTTCTTCAGTTATTGGAAAAACCAAAATGTTTTGGATGTGCGATAAGACATGGAGTGTGGTATCCATTTATAAGTTATATGAGTGACACACATGTTAATGTTTTAGTTGAAATATGTGTATCCACATTATTATATTCATATAAGGATCCAAACTGAATTATTATCAATAAAAATACATTATAGGGTCTAGATATTGAAATAAACTAGATTTCAAACAAGTTGTTAGTGTATTTTATCCACTGTATTGTTATTTTAACCCTTAGAGAACCACCTTTTTCATTAACCATGGTAATTAATTTTATCTATTTTCTCTATTAATTTTGATAATAGATAATAATAAACTTATTATAAAATATAATTTAATATGATTGAATATAAATAATGCATTATTCATAATTAAATTAACATAATTGGACATATTTGAAATAAAATTAATCCCTCATATGTGTTGAGATACTCTGTTTTGATTGAGAAAATGATCACAGGATTATAATCTTCTTATATCAAAACTAAAAACGATATTATTAAGAATATGTAATATGAAATTATTGATATACTATCAAACTATTTTTACATTAAAACCACTATAAAAAATATTTTATCTTTACTAATAATTTAAATGAAAAGACATTTTTCAATTATAAGTTAATGTTTTCCACTGTTGATAAAAAAATAAATGTTTTAAAAAAATACAAGAAATTTACACAATGATTTTTTTGATATATTTATTTTAGTAAAATAATTATTATTTTACCAAATATATTATCTAAATGTGTCAAAAAAATAATATAAGTGCACAAAAAGTTGTCATATTGCACTTTAGATAAGAATAGTCTTTAAGAATAAAAATTGATTTATTGTTATATGTTTTCTAGAAAACATATAAGATTAGAGATAGAATTTTAATATAATATTTAATATATAAATTTCATTAAAATCATTCTTCAAGTGTTATTTTTAAATTCATTGTAATAATATCCACTTCAATTCATATAAAATTAATATTAAAATAATATAATTTCTTTACACTGAAATGGTTTTATTTAAATTTCTAATTAATTTATACAAAATTATTTCTTTTTATATGGCATTTCAATCCATATATTTTCATAACATATTTAATATTATTCATACCCACCATTCTATTATATTTTTTGTAACTATCTTGTAATAAAATTTCATTACTATTATTTGTTTCATTTAAACTAATTGGTGAGTGTAACAAATGTTTAATTCAGTATTATGTATAACACAAAGTATTGGAGTTATTAAATTCATATAAATATATTTCTCCCAAAACCTCACGGTGGTAAACATTCAGTGGGTGGTCGTTGTATGATCTGTATTCTAAGAGTATCAATGAATATTTTATTCATTCCATTTTGTATATGTTTTTTATGTAACAGTTATTTACTATGTGTACTCAGATGTTAATACATGTGCATGAGTTTTTTTTATTGACCACTTACCAAATGTTATTATCTCACCACTTTATATTTTTTTACACTGAACATTGGTGGGAACCCGTTACAATTATGAGATGTTCACTTGGTGCCTTATGGAATTCCATATTAGTGTATATGTCAACATAACCCTAGATGGATCGTTACAATGGGACATATCAATTAATGCTTATATAAAATCATAGTATAAGACCAGGAGTTTGAGATCATCAATTTATCTGACTACATTAATACCTAATATATAACTGATCATAAACATGATTATTTTTTATAAAAAAATAATCAACTTAAAATACATGAATCATATGTTTTAGAAAACATCATTAATAAATAATGAACTATATGGTCATGACATATATGTTTGGTACCATCATAATTATAAGAAACATTATATATATAAATATAAACTATGAACGAAAAAAATCATAATGTATCATGACTTCAAAATTATTTACTATAGTGGATCAAGCACATAATATTTTTCACATATAGTATTATGTACATTTATTTGTTTCCCCCAATGGAATGAGGACATTGACTTGTTTTCAATAGTCTATCAGACACATCAACATATTTCCTATAACTATATCATCAAATATAAAACATCACTGAATGAGTTGTAGGGAAATATAATTTTAATAACACCCATCACATAATGATAATCCAATATATATTCCATAAGATCGTTTATAATTTTTCTTATCATCATATCATAAAATGTTCAGAGGAATTGGGTTCCATAAACACTTCATATGTCCGTTATAGCATAATAAATGAAAATATAAATGGGTTTCATAACAATATCATTATCATAATTATGAAACATTAAGATAATGGATAAGGATGGTATTATTGAATCATATCCCTATTAAAACATAAAAACACCAAAGTATTTTTTCATTGATGTACACATATTCCATAAAAATATCATTAATACATTCTTGAAGAAATTATCATTCACATTTTAAAAGATCATAATAAAATTACAAAAATACTAAATATAAAAGGAAACATTTTATTTGAAATTAACCATTGTAAAATTTAATGTAATAATTAAATAATTGTGTATCCATGACACTGGAAAGTATTATACATGAATAGTACATTAAAATAGTAGGTCATTTATCATTTTCAATAAAACATTAACTGCAACTCATTAGAAAACTATTAGACATATTAATTTTAAACAATTATGTAAGAATTATAACAATGTAAAAAATTAATTACACAATCGTGGATTATATGAGAAGAAATATTTAAAATAATTTTAGGAGATGTGGACAATAAAGAGAATATAATTTAGACTAGATAGATAAAGTCAAATTTCTGTAAAACGTCTATTAGTTGCTAGAGTAAATAAATAATGGAAATGAACTGAAAATATTTATTCATTTAAAATAACCATAGGTGAATAAATTTCACTATTTTTTTGAAATATATAACATAATATTTCACTATTGGTACTATAATCATGGATAATCAGGACAAATAATGAGATCGTATCATTAAACAATTACCAATTTAAAAACATTTTAACTGCAAACCCTATGAAGAAAAAGTTTATTGACGTATTCGTAAATCAAATAAGTTTATATAAAAAAATTAATAAGATAAAATAATGAATATAATATACACCAAATATCTTTTTTTCATTTCAAAAGAACTTTATCTGAAAAATTTCGAAACCAACAAGATTCATTATACTGAAAATAAATCCTCATAAAAAAACATTGAGCCATTCCATAGAAATATAACGTACTTACAATTATGTACCTTATGTAGAATTCATTTAATGGAGGTAAATTTAATTTTTGGATAGTCCTTTATGAGATCCTCAATGTAGAGGACCAT
Source organism: Viscum album (assembly GCA_963277665.1). NCBI lineage: Eukaryota > Viridiplantae > Streptophyta > Magnoliopsida > Santalales > Viscaceae > Viscum > Viscum album. The sequence continues at coordinate 937,106,335 of OY728163.1, read as the reverse complement.
ATTTTCCTCAGCCTGCACATGCTCCTCCATGCTTGTTTTACCCTTGATGAACCCACAAATCTGAATTCTATTCTATTTATCAATCCAGTAAGACTCTTTGACAATCAAATCAACACATAGTGGTCTTTAGAACAAACGGGGTGAATCCCTCTCTAAACTATTGATCAAAATGGACTCTTTGAACATTTCTTCATTAGAGTGCATGAGGTGTTATTGGGATGATCCCTCGGACTCATTGTTGTCATCAACAACCACAAGTCCATTTAGAACCCCAACATGTGATTCAAGCATCTCTTTAGCCATATATTACACATGATTTAAAGATATTTTTCACTTATTAATTGAGTGATCATCAAAATTAGTCACACTTTATTGGGGGAGTTTACCATTATAGAAGATCTAGTCACTGGAGGGATATGAATATTTGAATACTTCTTTAATCCTTGTTGTCTATATGAATGCATAATAAAAGCATCAAAAATAATGAAATTATTTTTAAATTTCATTGAGGTAAATATCAAATAACCTAATACAAGTTCCACTTCCTTGGGGTCTACAGATAATGATTTAGAAGAAGAATCATATATAACTATATTATCATCCTGCCTCATACATTGGTCCTATCCATGATCGACTTCCTCTTTAACCCCTTCTACGGAAGTATGAAAATATCCTTCTCCCAAACCCGTATAAGAATTATGAGATCTATTACAAATGGCATCTACTTTTCCTATACTAGAAAAATAATGTGGTATTCTTACCTCCCTTGGATTATATTCAACACTTATACAACATTCCCTACTAACTATCCCCAACCAGTCCCCATAATGAACATTAGCCTCTTCATGAATAAGACAACAAAAATGCTTAAAAACTTACGAAAAAGTTATAAGGGTCCTTGAAAAACATTTTGGAGATAAACCTTCCTAATGTTCAACACCTAGGGAAGAGTTACCGATACCCAAATCCCTTCACAAGCTGTCAATCACATCCACAAATCTCGGATCTGGAGTCTTCTATTACACCTCTTTCGTAAGGACTATCGATGTACCAACATCTCTTGAACCAAACTGGTCCATTATGGATGCATTGTACTAAGATAAAGGATTATCATCTAGAGGAACAAGATCTCTCCACGAATAAATTGAGGAGCCTCATCCCCATCTTCTATAATCATGACCCATGTGTCTACAACCCACACAGAAGGAAACCAAAGTTTCATAGCATGACTTTTGATTCCAACCAATATCCCTTTCAACCTCAATGCTGTTGAAATCCAGCGGTTCCTACAAAACATCTACTTCTACCAAAATTTTATGAGCAACGGAACGAAAAATGGCTAGAGTTCGAGAATTCAATCAAAGATAATGGCATACCATGTTTCCAATCACGTTGAGGATCACCATATTCTGAAATGGTAACAAAATATATAGAATCGATAACTAGATCATCGTGATTGATGAATCACACCTCAGGGGGAACTCAAAAGACAACCGAAAGACAAAAAATTGAAAACCTTCCATATTTCACAGAGCATTATCCCATGAATATATCAAGTCATATTCATTTGAAAAATAAATATAAAAGTGACTCATGTCCAAAATACGAACATCATCCAGATCATTCAACTTCCCAGACGAGAAGACATACCTGTCGAGGGTGTCAACAGAGGGATGTTGCTTCTCAAAGCGAGAAACCTGAGTAAGATCCAGTAGTACCAAGGCTCTCATGAACTCCAGCGGATAGATCCGAATATAAATAACACTATTCTCTTGATTTTTAACTATGGGGATAAAATAATTTGGGGGGAATATGGGGATAAGTTATGGATATGTGAAAGGGGAAAAGGGCGGGTCATGAGAGGGGGAAGAGATCGCATCCTTCCTCCGAGTCCCCCACCGTGGCAAGCCAAAGAGGGGCTGTGACGGCGCGTCCATCCCTTACCCAATTGGGGGAGAGGGGAGCAGTGAAAGGAAAGGTGGATACAAATTAGAATAATATACACAACATATGAAACAATAGGTGAATATGGAATGTATCAAATTGAAATAAATGTGAGATAGAATTCCCCTTCCGCAAGTTAGGAATTTATTATTTCATATTCAACAAAATATTACAATTAATGATGGGTTATTATAAATTTAATCCATAAAAATTCTAATATATATCATTCTATATATTAATTTTTTATAAACATATACAACACATTTATTTATAATTATATATTAATATGATTTTTTAGGATGATAACTTCTTTTTTATTTCATTATGTTTGGATTATGTAATTTTCAACCTTACACAATGATTATGGTAAAATGAACTATATAATTTTATCTAAAATTTAACGATCTAAAAAATTATTTATATACATATTTAGAGTCATCTATAAAATTTTATATAGAAAATGTATTTATACCGTTCCTAGAGATGGTAGGTCATACGTAAACATGAATAATTTTATTAATTTATTGGCAGATAGATTGAAAGAATGATTAAACGTGGATAACCATTATATAATCATTTTTATATAATATATATAATATATTTTTATTATATATAATATCATTTCCATTCATGTGTAAATAAAATGAAAATTGTATCACATCACATTGTTGGGGCGGTAGTATATAGGTACTCAAGAGCGACATTGTAATTTTTATGAAAATTTGTATCTAAGAAGAGAATGTGATATTATAATTCAATATTTATTATTAAATAATAAATATATTATATATATATATATATACTAAAAATATATCACTATATCCAACGAACAAATGGGGTGACGGAAAATGAGTTACACTGCTTCGTGATGATGTAGTCCATCATACAAAGAATTGAATGTTTTGTTTCCTAGTTAATGGAAGAAGAAATCTATATAGTTTCATATATAAAAATTATTTCATATCCATATATTTTATATCTTGGAGATGTTATATTGGAATTATTAATGCATTAATGATAATGAAAAGACAAGAAGTAATAAAAGAAAGAGCATAGTGAAGACAATTACTGTCGATTAGAAAAAACTATTTTTGACTATTTTGATGGTATTATGGGAATAATAGAAGATAAAAAATATGGATATGTATTTTTGGGAGAGATTATTTTAGGTTTTGGTATATATAAAATTCATAATAGGTGTGATGAAGGGAGGAGATAAGGTTTCCTTTTATAATTGAGGATGAGTGGTAATTTTGTAAACATATAAAACTATTCAATAATGATAAGTCACTCACTTTCTAGGTTCCTCCAAAATTGATAAACAATTGAGCTATGTGATGTTATTATAGAAACTCACCTCCACCAAACAAAAATAATCATGTTTTAAACATGTTATTCCCTTACACCCTAATATTACTTAATATTTCCATTTCAGTTTTCACCACAGTAACGGGTATATTGGTTTATTTAACTTGGTAATTTATAATATTGAAAAAAAATATAAGAGACATATTAGGTAAATTAAACCTAATAATTATTAAAAATAAATAAAATTTATCATTTAAATTCTTATGTGTGTGGAAAATTAAATTTAACATATGTGAATGTAATGTGAAAGATCATATTTTTACTTTATCTAATGTAATTAATATTTATTGTTTTTACTATCTGTTATGATTAATATTAATTTCACATTTTTAACTGTTAATTATAGATCTGATTCCAAATATTGAATACATTTTACCAAATTTGGTTGAAAAAAATGGCATACTTTGTTGAAAAATTAAATTCTCAAGTGTGATGAAATGGTGGGTTTCAAAGGAAAATTTATTAGCAATTATTAAAAGTATTAATATTATAATTCCACAATAAATTTATTCAAATGAACATAATTTTTTTTACAATAAAATAATTGTTAAAATTTTACATTTACAAAATTTAATGAAAGATAGAGCTTCTTAAATCCATTTACGATAATAGGGTTGTTTAATAATAATTAATATTAATCACTATTCATAGAAAAGATATTATTCTCATAAAATTAGAAAGGAATAAAAATATATAATTTTTATATATAGATTTCCTAATATTATTTTAATTTAAATTATTTTTCCAAAATTGGTAAAAGTAATGTTTTAAAATAACTACGCACTAAGAAACAAAATACTTTTCTTATAAAAATATTGTTAATAACCAATATGATATATTTATTCTATTCACATACCTAAAAAATTATTACATTAATGTTAAATATATTGTTTATATATATAATTTTCAAGTTGAAATAACATTTTACAATAATATTAATTAATTTAACATGTTAAAAAACACATTGCATGTATTGAAACAGTTCTTCCAGAAACATATATTTTCCATTCAAATGATATTTATTTTAATTTATAAATAATTCATAAATAATGGTCTTATATTATAAATGACTAAATATAAGTTTTCCATAATTTATTTAGTCTTATTCATACATTCTTATATAATAACTTTGACATAATGATATACAATATTACAGTTTAATATAACTTGGGGTTGTGTGGAACATATGTTGTTGAGAAACAAAATTTATATACAAAAAAAATACTTCATAAAATCCTTAAATGTTATATTATAACCCCTATAAAATTAATTTCCCCGGATATATAATGTTTCTCTAATACAAACACATTAGGTTACTTTTACTTCATTACATCCTTATATACATAAATGCTTCCCAAAAATAGAGGTTTAAAAAAAATATTTGCCAAGTTAGTGGTATTGTTTCATAAAAATTTATGTCTAAGATCCAAAATCCCAACAATTTTCTCTTTATAAAAAAAAATATATCTATAATTTTATGATCTATTAGTTCATTATAGATGTTTGATCAAGTATATATTTCCATAAGTGAAATACATGGAATGCATTGTGAACATGAGCGATGTTTGGTGGGAGTGAAAAGAGATAATATATCCTCCCTAAATGATAATGAATCTATAGAGGTAAAATATAACAAAGTCTCACATTCCCTTAATTTTTGATTCTCATAATATTATTCAAATGAAAAATAAATAAAATGAAATTTTCACTAACATGAAAATATATATCTCATCATCTACTACAACCATAATTTTGCTATCTGTATTGTTTTTCCATTATGTGTTGGTTAATCGATTCTAACTTCACTTACATTTCACCGGCTTGGTCATGATCCAATATATTTATTTCTATATCTTTATCTCTTATAATTGGACTTAAAAACATCATTCCATATATGCATTCATTAAAATATATATAAATTTTGATGATAAGTATATTGTTTTATGAAAAATCAACTAGAAGAAGATATTGAAGAAAACTACCATTGAAAACCAAATAATTGGTTCATAGAATTTAGTATATGGATTGAATGGTTCTATCAAATTTTAAATCTAAATAAGTTTGATATGTCATTTTGAAACCCAAATCTATATCAAAATTTTTATTAAGACACCTCCAGAACATTGAGGTAATCCTTGGATCCGGATCAGATATTATAAAATGTGGTACTCCATGTAACCCTTCCACATACTTAAATAATATACTAGAAAGATAATATAGAGAGAATTATTCTATGATATTAATTAAATTTGGGGAATTTTAAAGGAAATGGACTATAAGAATATCTTTTTATGACATACATGTTTTTGGGAGTTTAATAAGGAATACCATGGTGGTAATTTCTTATTTTTTTGTACGAGTAATTGTTTTAACATCTACATAGAATATTGTATTTATACCTTCACATGATGAAATATGAATCACCATTATATATACCTAAAAATGTTGCATTTCCTACCATCCCACCACAAATACAATTTTTGATCTCAATATATCATTTTACATCCATGATGAATACAGAATAATGAACATTGATCTTCCTCTAATAGATACTTCTCTAAAAAGTGTATATGTGGAACACAAACACAATAATTGAACCTTATCATTCCATGTCAATCAATTTAGAACTGTAGATCATATTTCACCTTCTTTCACATATCTACATATACCATCTATAACCTTTTAGTCATCACTATGATTGATGGTTGATTGATTATTTTTGAAAGATAATATTTCCCCCCATTAATCATGATTCCCTGATCCATCACATAAAAATTCAAAAATATTTGATCATTTTTACCCTCATCAATGATAGGCTACCTTGATTCATTTGAATTAAATCATCAACCACCTTTTTTAATTTCTCATGGTGGTAATGTATTAAGCAATATTAATATTTATTCAACTACAACCATCTTATATAGTGTAAATTATACTATTTTTATGTTATTATAAACATTAATAATTTATGACCAATATATATATATATATATCACACATTTATTCATAAATATAAATCCTCTATATTTTTTTCATTATAGTGCCTAACTATCTATCATGAGTTTGATAAATTTTCCCACGAAGATTAAATTATTGATAGACACAACCTATATGCATTTTATTATGCATGATAACACATACTAGTCCCTATTTCAACCTTCATAATAGATTATAAACCATTCTCCACTATGGAGAAATGTAATCAAAGGTAAAATCACAAACATTATATTCAGTTTCGTCAAATATTTTCACATTAATTTAACCAAATTTACTTTGATCCCATAAAAGATGGCATTGTTAGTGGTTTGATTGTCATGAAAATGTTTTTTCAAACCATCGATAATATCCCTCCAAACCATGAATACATTTTATATTAGTCATAGTGGTTGGTTTTTTCCATGATTTAAAATATTCAGTCAGTAGATGATCAAAAGATAAACTATCTATGGTGATTATGTGACCCTAACATAGTCCTTTTGTAGCCAAAATTCAGTCGGGGTAAATTTTTCTAAAACATATCCTTCAGTCATGTGTTCCTCATAATTGTCATGTTTTATCTCTACTATTTATTTCTAATTGAATATATATGAAAATAATATATTAAGACTATAATAATGATTATTATAATCCTTAAATACTCAATTAAATAAATAAATTAAAATAACCTTGGAATTTTTCAGACCAAATATAATCAATATATATTCATTATTTATATAGATTCTATGGAATGTTTACTTACGTATATCCTCATTCATGATCCTCAATTATTGTTTACTATATGTATTTTCAATAATAGAAATGTATTTTTATCCAAAAAAATTATCAGTTAAGTAATAAATATAGAGTATAAGACATTTTTTTAATGATTGTTGTCTTTTTTAGTTCATCATAATAAATGAAGGGTCACATTGATTCATATTTATTTTTGACTCAATGAATAGGTTCACCCCATGGGGAAACACATGTGTGAATAAATACCTTTTTAATATCCTCTAGGAATTCCATGTTTTATTCTTTATAATCAATCGGGGAAATGTTATCAGGAGTCTATGAAATAAATGTCTCACCACGTATGAGTTCTATTGATAAATTGCCTTCATGATTTGTTGGAATACTATTAATATCTCCTTGAAACACATCAAAAAACTCTAAAAAATAGGTGTATCATAGATGTTGATTTTCTCCCCAACTATATCAACTAATCATCACTTTTGAAAAGGAATCAAGAACTATGCATCAGATATAATTTCAATGAGAAATTAAATGTTTTAATACCATAGGTAGAAGATCATTGGTTGGTGCCTATTGTAAAACATGAAATCCATTCACAGAAAGGTATTATAAGATTAATATTGATAAAACCAATCCATAACTAAGATAACATCAAATTCATGTAGAGTGGAATAAAAATATTTTCATTGTATATAATTCCCATAAATTATAACAACAAATGAATCATTAACTTAAGATGTGATCATCCATCCACTACGATTTTCACAACTAATTTCATATATATTCATTTGGGAAATGAATTAGCATTAATAAATACATATCCTGATAGAAGAAAAACTATAAAACATTGATAAGATAAGATTTTTCAATATTTGAACATACATGTCACCAGCCCAACATCATCATTCTATAATCAATTAATTTCAAAAACCATTGTGTTTAGCATATGTAATGTCTCAGATCTCTCTGGTCCGTTACATTTCTAAAATCAGGTGATTTAGGTGTCATGGGCAGTCAAAATGACTTATTGCCCACAATTTTCCAAATTTATAGTTCACGAACAATGATTCCAGAACAATAGGCTATTTACAACACCATTCTTATTTCCTTTTCTAAATTTCTAGTTCACAAACATTGTTTCCAGAATATTAGGATATTTCCCAAAGAAGGCTTTTTTCCTCTGTCAAATTTCTAGTTCATGAATAGTGTTTCTAGACTAGTGTGGTTTCTAGAACAGTTAGGCTTCCACACCAGTGAGATTCTACAGTGTTTCTAGGAAAGTGAAGATTCTAGAACAGTGAGGTTCTATACTGTTTCCAGACCAGTGAGGTTTCTAGACCAGTGAAGTTCAATAGTTTTTCTAGACATGTGAGGTTCTATTGTGTTTCTAGACCAGTTAGGTTTTACAATGTTTCCGGACTAGTGAGGTTTCCTGACCAGTGAGTTTCAACAGTGTTTCAACACCAGCGAGGTTTCTAGAATGCTGAGTCATCCAACACTTTTTGAAATTTCATGTTTAGTGTATAATGTTTCCAACTTCTTATAGTTTCTTCCCTTTAACGTCTCCTTTGACATAAATTCAATTTAAGGATTTATTTTATGGTGTTTCAATAAAAATGGAATCCCATAACTCCTATATTATTTTTTAGGTCTTGGGTTGCTTTTACTTTGTCAAACCGTGTGGTTTAATGCGATCTAATTTTAATGTGAAATATAGCATATCTTAAATGGATACTCCAATAATCTTCAATAGAGATGAGATATATTCATTCCTTATTCAACATTCTTGTTCCCTAGTGCCAGATTCTTGAACCTTTCCTTCTTCCCTAAGGGGTTGTGTTATCGAAACATAATCCTCATATCATTTCCCCTTCATTTTTCTCAATGTGGCATGCACACCCCGTGTTTTGGTGTAAGAAGAGAGTGTTGATCCTTCATAGATATTAGGTATCATGTACTTCTGTTATTGTGTTTTCTTCAATAATTATCTTCATGTTTCTTCTTTCCAAGCTATATAATGTGATCTCTAGGATTCTAATGGAGTTTTCTTGGCAGTCAGATGGGTCATGATGCGGTGTCCTCGGGTCGAGGCAGTTATCACGGGGGAGGTGATCATAATCTGTTGTGTGGATCATACTCTTATAATGAATGTCAAGAACCATTTGATGTATAGAATTCATTGATTCTATATTCATTTTTGTGAAAATTTAGAGTTAACATGTTTTAGACCAGTAGATCACAATGGAATTTTCTTAATAAACATTATAATTGGATAAATAAATTGATATTTATTATATGTTTTTGACTCTTATTTTCCTAGATAGTTTGATAACATTGATTTATTTTCATAGATATTCATTCATTATGGAAATTGGTATGAACGTAAAGTCAAAAGATAATTTATAGTTTTTTAGCTAACGATAAAGAGGAATGTAAATGAATCTAGTTGTGGTTGTTGTTGTTTTAATTGGTTGCAATTAAAATTAACACGATAAACATCTTTAATATATTTTTGAAATCTATGATAGATTTATTATTCAGGTTACCCATAGTATAATCCGACATATAATAAATCAGTTAATTATAGATTGATTAATGAACTCGAAGTTTGGGAAAAAGATAATGCCTCATAGGGTTTTTTATTACCCTCATTCTTGTAAAGGCCAAGAGCTTTATGCTTGGATATGTGAGAGATAACTGTGTTTCAAGGTTGGTTGCCTTGATTTAGGGACATGAACTAAAATGATATTATTATTTTTTTCATTCTTATTGTGTTGTGATGTGAGTCTGGAAGGATGTTGTGATATGTGGGGGCCGAGAGGCGAATTGTTTATGGAAGGATATGATGAAAAAAGTGGAAAGATGCATCTAATTATGCATGTGTGTGTCGGGGGAGGACACTCTAGATGATGGAATGGGTTGGATGTGAATGTTTGGATGCTTACAGTTTCATGTTGGGTGTTTATCTTCAATACCTTACCCACTCCTCAAGGTAGTTTGTTTTCTTACCCTCCTTCCACAATGGGAGAAGACGCACGGGGTATGCTACATGTTTTTAGTGTTTAGCATCCTGATGGAGGATGGTTCTATGCTTTTATTATTGGTAGTAAAGACTCTATGGGTAGTTCATCTACTCACCGTGTTGAGCCTCCTTGTGTTTAGTATTGTAGAATGTTTTTCTAGAATGAATGTTATTATGGGAATGTAATAATATGGTTAATAAATTATTGAATAAATGATGATAACCCATTGGGTTGATGCTTGCTGGGACGAAATGCTGAGGTTGCAATTTAAAGAAACATTAGACTTTGGGTGTGATTCTAATGAAATATAATTTGGAAATTTTCAATAGTTAATTAATTTTTAAATAATTAATTATCATAAAGTGAAATTTATAAAAATAGATTGATGGAATGTAATCTAGATCTTTAAATGGTTTTCTGCTAATAGGAAACCTAATCTTTGAAGGGGAATCCAGGATCCTGAGACACATTAGATGCAATTGAGTCTATGATTAGGTTATGCCCATAGTATGGTTGTGAGCTATAGTACATTATAATATTTTTTGTTTCTATATGCTACTTCACCCTGTCAGTTAGGGAAATAGAAATCATAAGGATTCTGAGTCCTATATGGTGTTTTGACCAACATTCTCATGGGAGGATGGATGGATGACTACCCCCTTTGGCCAAACACTCTTCTCTTGGTAGTTACATGTTCTAGTAGGACCAATGGTTATTTTCCCCATATATTTGTGTTGAGGAATATAATTCTTTGTGGTTATTCACAAACATATAAGCTAGATATAGTTTACTATGGACTACTCAAGGTGTAATGCGTGTAGGTTGTGATGGCTTGAGGATCCTTAATCAGTGTGTGGGCGGTAATGGCATGAGGTATAATGACCAATGTATGATACATGTTATGCAAGATATGGTTCCTTATAAGATCTACCTAGTTACTTTTCTTATGTGGACATGGTGGTTTTGTTGTAAGAGGTGCATGTTGTGGTGCTTCACACAGGTGTCTACGTGAAGGCCTATTTGGAGAGAGATTTTTAGGACATTTGATGTTGGTGCAAAGTGGAAAACCAGTGGAGAAGTGGTAGTGGGGTACCCTTTATATTATTGATTATATTATAAAATATTGTATGTGATTATTTGTGATAGTATCCATGGTGAGTTTGGTAACTTAGTATATCTATTTTGGGGAATAGTTACGTTCACTTGTTGTTCGATGTGCTTTAGAATGTTCTCCTTAATTATGCATGAGAGGATCTAGGGGGATCCTACTAAGTATACTATTATACTCACCCATTCTATATAAACTGTTTTAAAGGTCAATTTGACCAGTTTTATGATCAGGTCTGTTACTACTAGCGTTGGGTTTGTAGGAGCTGTTCGGGATTTTTTGTTGTGGCCATTTTTACATTTTTTGGTACATGTAGTTTTTCCATTCAGTTGTAGTGGTTTTGTATGACATTACATATTTATACTTGGGTTTTTCATTTATATTTTTTTTTTGAGTTAGAGTTTGTTAGTGTGTGTATTATCTCTATATTTATCATATATTCTCTTAAGAGAGTATTGCCTACCATTACTGTGTTTACTATACCCTTGGAGGTAGTCGCCAAACTAGGGACTACTGGAGGTGGGACTCAGGGGGGGGGGGGTCATTATCTATCTTCTCACATTGTCGGACTAGAATATGTATAACATGTGGGTAGTGGGTCATGAAATATTTGTGTCAGATCTCTGTTTGAGGGATAGTATGGATTATGGTGTTAGGAACTAGTGAGCTTGCATGGGTTGGTTGGGAAACGATGTCAGTCATGTTTACAAGGGGATGTAAACACATAATAATATATTAGATAATGGAATTTAGGGAACAATGTGATCCGATACACTGATCTTTTAGTTTACAATGTCTACTAAAAGAGCTTATACTAGTTTCAAGGTAAAAACATATGTATGGATCATGCATCATTATTCTTTAGGCCTGTGATTGAACGGGTATACCTGGAGATAGGGTAACCTAAAAACAATAAAATAAAAATAATTAATTAATATTAAATCTTCCATGTTCCATGCTTAAGATATCTAACTATTTGTTATTATGTATGTATGGATCCATGTCGACATCCTTGTTAGGTTCACACAGAAAATATCCAGCTGGCTGTGCCAGCAGATCACCATAGGGTAGAGGGTGAAGATGATGACACATGGGGAGGACACTGTGGGAGTTTCAGCGAAAGAGTCTGCAGAAGTATGAGGGCTCCGTTTCAGATGCAATCATGGAAGATTGGTTGGAGGAGGTCAAGATATGATTAATTTCGATCGATGCTCAGAATTTGAACTGGGTGTCATGGTTTGTTAAAATTCCTCATGGAGCAGCAAGGTAATGGTGATTCTTGTTCCTCGTGGATCACGAGGAGTTGGGCATATAATTGGAGGATATCCGAGACATGTTTAGAGATGAGTTTCCTTCTTCAACCACGATGGTGTCTATTCTCCTAGAGCCTCTTACCCTTAGACCGGGGATCTATAGTGTGAAATAGTTTGGAATGTATTTTAGGAACCTTTTTCCATTAGAGTTCGACCTATTTCTAGATCAGAAGGCCAAGGCGAGGCGTTTTTTATGAGGATTTTCATCTAGAGATCTAGTTCCATTTCACCCCATTTATGAGGATGACATAACATTAGGGTCTGGAGAGGTTAGCAGTCATTAAGAGAACATTTTCCAGAACTGGATCTTCACGAGAGGAGATTCTTCATGATTCCTCGTGAAGAAGATATGTGGTCAGGGGTTCCCGGTTTTCAGGGCAGAAGAGTTTCCATTCAGTCAGGGGTAGGTCCCCGCCCATAGCTACTTGTTCCTCTAGGGGAGGGGGCTCTTAGGCCAATGCCAAGGGATCACGTGCTTGTTTTTATTGGGTAGGATGAGGTCACCAGTATTGAGAGTGATTGTCCTTTTTGAGAAGTCATCATGCACAAGGTGTTCTACTCTATGTTCCTCCATTGAGGCAGTTCCAGCTAATGCAGCAGTATTAGGTTTCACCATCATTGGGTCAACTGAGAGTTTATAGGGTTGGCAAAGAACAACCATAGGATTCTCCCTGTTCTCAGAGAGTAGAGTGAGGCCATGGGGGTTGTCATCATCAAGGTCAGAGAGGTCATGAAGGAGGTCACGGTCAGCTTCATGTATTAGTGTTGTTAGTTCCAAGCAAGCTAGACATCGTTTGATGTACCCTTTTCTTGTTTTCTACTTGGGTGTATTACATGTTTGATTCAAAAGATACAAAATCATTCATATCACCTTCCGCTATCCATGCATTGGGAATTTAGGTAGAGATGATTCCAGTCCCATGGCATTAACAATGCTAGTTGGAGGCCGAGAAAATTTATTTGAAGTTTCTAGAGATTGTGATCTAATGATGGAGAAGCACCGCTCTTGGGTACATTTCCTATGTTTAGGGATACAACCATATAATTTCATCCTCAGTATGTATTGGTTTTATGTGGTGAAGGCTATCATGGATTTCTAAGGAGGCAGATGGTGTTCTTCGATGCAGATGGAGAGCCATCTTTGATTGTTGGCGAGCGGGACACTCAGTTGGGTCAGAGGAATGTTTCTCCCTTATCATTATTTATGGCTTAGCTGGTCCTAGGTTCATCATAGGTTCTGCAGTTGCAATTCCTAGGGTCATAGAAGAGTACCCAGATGCTTTTCCAAGAAATGTTGTTTCCTTACCCCCTCGACCAGAGATCAAGTTTGGGATCAAGATACAACCAAGAGAATCTCTAATCTCTATGACTACATATTGGATGACCCCTTCTGACTTACGAGAGATATATATATAGCTTTATGGTCTATTACAGTGAAGTTCTGTTCAGCCGACTGTGTCACCATGGGGCATAATAGTTTTTTTCATGAATACGGATGATGGCAGTTTGCAGTTGTGTATCAATTATCGTCACATAAACAATGTGAAAACGAACAATCGCTATCCTCTTCCATTGTTTAATGATTTATTCGATAAACTTAAGGGTGAATGATGGTTCTCAAATAATGACTTGTGATCAGGATATCTATAGACGCGTGTGAAGTATAAGGATTTCTTGAAGACTTTTTCCATTGTCGTCATGGGAATTACGAGTTTTTTGTAATTCCATTTTGTGTGACAATTTCTCCAGTTGTGTTCATGGTATTGATGAACGTTATGTTCTGTGTTTTCCTAGATAAGATAGATGTGGTTTTTAATAATGATATCCCAGTGTAATCCCCGTATGAGGAGGAGCATACAAAGCATCTATACACCATTTTGGGAGTTCTTAGTCATCATTAGCTATTTGGGAGGTTGTCAAAGAGTGATTATTGGGCCCGAGAAGTCTGTTTCCTGGGGAATGTTGTGTCCTAGATGGGAGTAGCTGTAGATTAATCGAAGATAGAATCAGTTTTTTTGGGATTCCCCAAGACAGCGACAGAGGTGCAATGTTTCCATTGTCTTACAGGATACTACAAAATTTGTGTAGCCAATTTCTCTCGGGTTGATACTCCTCTGAAGGAACTGAAAAGGAAGGATCAGATTTTCATGTGTACTGAGCAATGTATATAATCTTTCATGTATCTGAAGAAGAATTTAATAAGTGCTCTGGTCCATTGTCTTCAAGCAGAGGTAGTTTAGATTAATGTTTTCTGTGATGCTTCACATCTAGGGTTAGGTTGTGTCCTACTGCAGAAAAGAATAGTTGTTTCTATTTTGTCTCAACAGTTGAATCCCAATTAATATTAAAATGAAATCCATGATCATGAGTCTGTATCCATGGTGTTTTCTTAGAAGATATGGAGACATTACCTCATTTGTGAGTGGTTTTCGGTTTTCACTAATCATAAGAGCCTGAGGAATGTTTTCCCCCTGTGTGACTAAATCTTCTGAAAATGTTTTTGGATGCAGTTCTTACTGGAATATGACTTTTAAATATCATATACACTAAGAAAGGGGAATGTTGTAGCTGATGTACTAAGACGGAAGTCACATAGTGATTTTGTGCATGAATATTGTGATTCCTGAAGAGTACAAGATGAATTTTCAGCATTACATCTCTAAATAGGAGTTGTTGGGGGAAGATGTTTCCATTTTTAGATGATGGTGTAGTCACATATGCTGCACCAGGTGGTGGAGTCCTTGTTGGGGGATCTAGAGGTGGAGTTGTGGAGAGACTGAGTAGTTTTCGGTGAGGCCCCTGATGGTTGGCCTGAGGATGAAGCACATTGAGTGATGTATCATGGAAGGATATTTGTTCATTTGGCAGTGTGAAAGATAGTTTTCAGAGAGTTCGATTGTTCTCCTTTACCAGGGCATCCTAGCATGACAATGATTTTCTGAGCCATGATGAGATATTTTTTGTGGCCTGGGATGAAGCATGCAGTTGCAGACTTTGTGCCTTGATTTTTTGTCTTCTAGAAAGACATGGTTGAGCACCGTGTCCCAAGTGGTTTGTTCTAGACATTAGACATTCCTCAGTAGAAGTGGGAGCACATCTCAATAGACCATTTTACTAGTTTACCTTGAGCTATATGAGTACATGATGTTATTTGGGTGGTTATGGACTATTTAATGAAATTATCCCACTTTATATAAATCAAGGAGTCAAGATCAATGGATTTTTTGTCAAGGTTATATCTGGGGGAGAAGGTCAAACTCCACGGAGTCCCGAGGATGATCAATTCCAATCATGATCCCATTTTTACCCCAAGGGCATGTATATTTCTACAGAATGATTATGGTTGTCAACTATGCCTTAGCACTACTTTTCATCCACAGATGGATGGTTAGACATACAAGACTATCCAGACATTGGAAGACATGTTATGCTCTTATTTTCAAGATTTTAGAGGTTTGTAGAAGAAGAACATACCCATGGTGGAGGCACCTAAAAGAATTTTTTTCACTCCACCATCAGTATGGCTTCGTATGAAGTCTTGAATGGCCGACCTTGTTGTTCTCCATTAGTTAAGACTAGGGTATGAGAAATTATTGGGTCAGATGTTGTGGACAATACAAAATAGATGGTTTAGATGATTCGTAAGAGGATGAAGATCGCCAAAGATTGTCATAAATCATACGCTGATCAAAGGAGGTGAACATTTCTTTTTTATGTTGGGGATTATGTGTTTTTGATGGTGAATCCATGTCATGGGATGAAAAATATGTGTCATGGGTGTGAGCATTCTCCTTAATTTATTGGGCCTTTAGAGGTGTTATCTCGTGTTGGAGCTGTGGCTTATCGAGTATCACTTCCCCCATTAATGAGACAGATACCTGATTTTTTCAATGTATCACAGATTAATTGATATCTTCATGAAGACTCGCATGTCATATTTTTGAGTGATATCGTTGTTGATGATGATTTGACCTTCGAGGACTCGTAGGTAGTGATTTAGGACCACAAGTAGAAAGTGTTTCATTGGAATTCTATTCCCTTGGTTTGTGTCTTGTGGTGACATGGTGGCATAGAGGAGAGTACATGGGTGTGGGAGATGCATATGTATGCCCAAAATCTAGTGTTTTTATAAGTTTTTCTACTGAGTTTTTCAATGATTCTTTCTTTTTTCGTACCTTTTTTGTTATGTTATGCTTGAATTGTTTGGATACGGTATGATTTTTCTGTTGTTCTCGGATATCAATGTGTTTTTTCATCTTTTCATCAAATAAAGGTGGTTTTCCCTAAGAGGAATCTTACGGGGTGGTTGTTCGTACCCCTCTTTTCATCTGGGTTGGTTTCGAATTCTTGAGGATGAGAATATTTTGAGAGGTATCTAGTGTAATAGATCGGACCTCTCCAGTCAATTACATTTCAGAAATCTGGTGTTATAGGTTTTCTAGAAGGTATAGATGACTTATTCCAAACAGTTTTCCAAATTTCTAGTTTATGAATAGTGTTTCTTGAATAATATGCTATTTCCAACAGTAGACTTTTTTCATTTTCCAAATTTCATGTTCATGAACAGTGTTTATAGAATAGTATGCTATTTCCTATAGCAGGATTTTTTCTTTTTCATAATTTCATGTTCATGAATAGGGTTTCCTGACTGGTCAGGTTTTCATACTAGTGAGGTTCTTTAGTGCTTCCAGATGAGTGACGTTTTTAGACTAGTGATGTTTTATAGTGTTTCCAGGACAGTGAGGTTTTACAGTGTTTCTAGACCAATGAGGTTTTGAGACTAGTGAGTTTTCCAGAGCATTGAGGTTCTACAATGTTTCTAGAACAGTGGGTTTACCGGCCCAATGAGGATATATAGTGTTTAAAGACCAATGAGGTTCTTAGATCAATGTGGTTCTACAGTTATTCCATACTGGTGAGGTTTCCAGAATAGAGAGTCAGACAACTCTTTGATAAATTTCATGTTTAGTGTACAATGTTTCCAACTTCCTACAATTTCACCCCATTAACAATTCCTATGAAGTAAATTGCATTTATGGAAATGTATTAGTGGATTTCCATCTGAATAAAATCTTATAACACCTATATTAGTTTTCTTATGGATATAGATTCTTTAACTAGGTCAAACCGTGTGGATTAATGTGATAAGCTTTTAATGTAAAATCTATAGTATCTTAATATGAAACTCCATTAAAAATTATAAACAGATGAGATACATTCCTTCCTTATTATACCTTCTTCTTCAATGGTGTTATATTCTCAAACATTTCCTTCATCCCATAGGTGATGTGTGATCAAACCTTAATCCATGAATCATTTCCCCTTGAATTTTCTTCCTACAGCATGCACACCCCTTGTTTTGTTGTAAGTAGAACAAGATGATCCTTCGTCTATATAACGTATGATATACCTCTATTCTTGGGTTTTCTTCGATCGTTCTCCTCGTGATTCTACATTCCATTCTATTTCATGCGATCTCAATGCTTTTAATGGAGTTTTCTTGGCTTTCAGTTGGCTCCGTCAAGTCGCGACATCCTCAGGTGAATGCAGTTTTCACAGGGGAGGAGATCATAATCCGTTGTTTGGATCATCCTTGAATAAAGAACATCATGAACCAATTGAGGTAGGGGATTATTTTCTTCTCTATTATTATATGTGGAAATGTAGATTTATCATGTTTTAGAAAACATGATCTCAATGGAATTGACATAATAAAAATTTGTATCAAATAAATAAATTGATATCGATCATACATTATTGCCTCTTGTTTTTTTAGGTATTATGTTATCTATGCTTTATTTGTTTAGGTTCTTGTTCTTTATGGAAAATGGTAAAGAACGTATAGCCAAACATTAATTGATAATTGTATGGATAAAGATAAAGAGGCATGTAAATGAATCTGGTTTTTATTGTTGTAATTTTTTGTTGATAAAATTGACGCAGTAAGCATATTTAATTAATTTATGATTTTTATGATATATTGTTGTTTAGGTTACACATAGCTGGAACCAAAAAAATAAATCAGTTAGTTATAGATGGTTTAAAGAACACATTGTTTAATAAAAACACAATCTCTCATAGGGTTCTAAGTTCCTCTTGTGATTGTAAAGGCCAAGAGCCATATGCTTGGACCTGTGAGAGATCATTGTGTTTTAAGGTTAGATGCCTTGTTAAAGGGACAAGACACCAATTGATATGATGTTTTTTTCCTAATTCTTATGTAGTTATGTGATCCTATAATTTTTTTGTGATATGTGGGGTTGTGAGGCCTATTGGTTGTGGTATTAGTTAACGATGAGTGTGGAGAGATGCATCAGTTTATGTATGTGGGTGTCGGGGAGGACACTAGATATGAAGGAATTGGGTGGATGTGAATGTTTAGATACTTGTTGTTTCCTATTGCATATTTATCTTCCTTAACATCCCCACTACTCAAGGCATCTGGTTTTATTACCCTCCTTCAAAAAGTGGAAAATACATGTGATGTATGCTCCGTGCTTTATGTGTTTTGCTTCCTAAGGGGGTATAGTTCTATGCTCTTGTTATAGGCAAAAAAGACATGATGGGTTGTTCATCTACTCACTGTGTTGAGACCCATAATGTTTAGTAGTTTATATTTTTTTTCAATAATTCCTACGAATATGGGAATGTAATAATTTTTTTAATAATTTATTGAATATATTTTGTTAACCAAATAAGTTGGAACATACAATGATGCAAATCCAAGGTTTCAATTTAAAGGAACAATGGATTTTGGGTTTGATGAAAATGAAATTTAATGTGGATGTTATTAATAGTTTGTTAATGTTTACAGAATTAATGAAAGTAAAGTGAAACTGATAAAAAATTAATGAATAATGTAATCAAGATATTTAAATGGTTGTCTGCTTATAGAATATCTAGTCTTAGAAGTGGATGTTGAGAGTTCGAGAGACGTTAGCTACAGTAGTGTGTATGAATATATTATGCCCATAGTGTGGTTGTGAGAAATATTATATTCTGTACTTTATGTTTTTCTATACACTACTCCACCACGTCATTTATGGAAACTAACACCCCAATGATTTTTCATGGGGGGTGGTGTTTCCCCAACATTCTGGTGGGAGGATGGATGGTTGACTACCCCCATTGGCCCCACTATCTTCTATTGGTAGTTACTTGTGCTGGTAGGAACTTCAATTAGTTGTCCCCATATATGTGTGTAGAGGGTTGTAAATTCTTGGGGTTATTGTCAGACATATATTCTGGATATAGTATCCTATGGACTACTATAGGTGTAATGTGTATAGGATCTGAAGGCTTGGGGATCCGTACTCGGGGTGTGGGCTATAACGGCTTGAGGAACAATGCCTGAAGTATGTAACATTTTATGCGAGCTATGGTGGCTCCTGAAAAAAAACCTAGTTATTTTGATTACATGGACATGGTGGTTTTGTGGCATGAGGTTCATGTTGTTCGGCTTCGCCTAGGTGTCTGCAGGCAGGCCTTTTGGAGGGAGATGCTTAGGACGTGCGATGTCGGGGAAATTCAGTAAACCAATGGGAAAGTGGTAGTGGGGTACCCTTGATATTCACTGTTAAATTATATACTATTTTATGTCACACATGGTTAGAGTATCCATAGTGAGTCTAGGAATATAGTATACCATTTTAGGGGATGAGATAGTTTCACTTATTGTTCACCGTACTTTACAATGTTCTCTTTACTTTTTCATGAGAGTGTCTTGGGAGGATCCTTTTGAGTATACTGTTATACTCACCCAATATATATAATCTATTTTATAGGTAACGTGGAGTAGGTTGGTGATCAGGCTGGTTACTACTAGCTTGGGGTTGCTGGAGTTGTTCAGGCTTTCTAGTTGAGGTCGTTGTTACATTGTTTTGGTAATTACAGTTTTTCTATTCAGTTATAGGAATTTTTTTATGAAATTATATTATTTTACATGGGTTTTTATTTTATACTACTTTTTGAGTTGGATTTTTTTGGTGTTTATCTAATCTCTCACTTTTTCATGAACTCTCTTAAGAGTGTAATGCTTCCAATTTGTGTGTTTATTATACCATCGGTTTTAGCCGCCAACCCGGGCCCTACTAGAGACAGGACTAAGGTGTCACTATCTATTTTCAAATATTGCCGGCCTAGGAGGGTTACACATTGTGGGTAGGATGTGACATCCCAAGTAAGTAATGAATAATAGATATTTTTATCTATTCCTATTAATGAATTAGATAGTGTTTTATAGGCTTAAAATGAATATAAATCCAATCTTAAGAATGGAATACACTAATATTTTTAAAAGATTGTTTTACGGCCTTTTAATGGAAAACCATTTTTAAATATATCTATTTAAAATTTTATAAGCTATGTTTGTCAAAATAAACTTATTATTTATGATTGGGACATCAAAATTTACTTTGTGTTAATTTTTGGTATTTTTCGGATAAAGTACATTTTTAATGAATAGTGAAAAATGTTGTATTTTATTTCAAAACCTCTTTTTAATCTAATTTATTTCTATTATTAGATTATCTTTTGAATTGGTTTTAAAGTGAAATTAGAATATATTTTTACCATTTAAACCAACGGTGGTCATTGGAATCAATTTCACTTTGAAATTGGGCTTAAACTGGTGTCAATCTTTTGATACTTATTGTTTCATAAAAACACGCTATTTTCCATGACAGCGGGAATTAATTATTAAATTAATTAATGCCTATTATATGTTTTGAATTTTTTAAAGTAGACATAATTTTTGAATTCAGAATATTAAATATATCTAAGGTTGAAGTTTTGGAATTTTTCTAAAAACTTCAATTTTTTATGAATAGTGAAACCACTAAGTGCTAGTTAAAGAAATGGATTTTTCGTTTAAATGAAACCATGCCACTTCTGTGATTTGATTTTCAAAAATCCGTCATACATGGTTGTCATTAAGAAGTAAAATGTGGTTCAATGAGATTAAAATAATTTTTTGGTGATTAGTAACTTTTGAGTTCTTAATCGCGATTAGAGGTAATTAGTGTAGCTTAAGGTAAAAATAATGTTTTAATAATATGAGATGACCTTGACACATGTCCTACCCTCATTGGATGTGTCATGGCCGACCGAGACAATCCAAGAGTCAACTTGGGGACCCCATGGAGCCACTTTGGTTGGGATAAGACATAAATAACTTTTTATTTAATGTTAAAGATAAAATGACACCAACATGCATTATTTAACTAAAACAATTTTTACATGGGGTTATACAAGTAATATTTTTTATTATAAATATCCATTGGAAAGATAAAAATATTCCATACATCATAGTATTTTTTTATAATTTTTATACTTTAAATAAATTAAATTATTTATGACATCATGATGATGCAGTGATTACCCCATTAATAAAGGATTTAAATAAAATGAAATGATAATGTAAAATATATGACCTACACATGTCCAAAACATATTGGATGGGTTTATCTAGAACCCTTATCATCTTACCCGCAAATTATATCAATGTGGGGCCTTTTTAATCCTAATCCAATTTTGAAATAAAGTATCATTTCTTTACTTTTCAAGAGTGTCCCTACTCTCCTCTTATAAAAGGCCCCCACCTCTACCTCCTTACCCACACTTCCAAAGCCTTTGGCTGGGCCAAACCCTGCCCATTTTGTCTCTCCACATCCCTCTCTTACTCCGTGAATCCTCAAATTGGGCAGAAGACTTCCCAAGGATGCCTTTGAGCTCAAATCAAAGGGAGTTACCCGATTTTAAGGTAATGTCTTCACTTGAGTCCTTTTCTATTATTTTACTTCTCCAACCCCCTAAACACTTTTTATTCATTTCTTTTGTAAAAACTCCAGTATCTTCAATATACTAGGATGTTATTATAAGAAGGATTCTATCCACACATACACACACCTACATCTAATGGTTAAAGAACATACTGTTTCCGTGGATGGTGAATTTCTGCCTCCCGAAAGGATGATTGTTCAACATTCTTTTAACACCTTCAAAGGTGGCCATTAATATGACACTATATATATATATATGATATATAATATGATTATGTTTTCCTTAAGCCTCTTTATTTTTCATTTTGGACATACCTTTATGGTTTCCATTATGGGTAAACACGATATCATCATTTAAGGAAGTGCGGACTACCGCCCACTCAAAGTTATTTGATTCTTTAATACCATATGTGGGATGTATAAAGGATGGAGTTATGAAATTATATATGATATTACACTGGAATTATAATATACCTTTATATAATTATGATTCCACTCTATAAAATACGAAATAGAAATGAATGTAGCGTTCATGCGTACGTACGGCTTACCGTCTCCATGAACGGTGCATTTCATTTCTTACCTCTAAATGATTATGTAATATTATAAATGCATGAATGTACTGGATATATATGACATATATGATATCTACATCATGAATACCATTCTGGATATAATGGATACATGAACAACTTGTAATTATAAAGGGTTTATTTTTGACTCAAGTACCAATGATCGTTAAAATGACCATTATTAACTTAAATAATTACATAGTGTTAATGAAATGGTAATTATTTATATAAAAGGAATAATGAACTTTAAAAATGTTCTTAAACAACTAAAAATTAACTCATGTTTATTATTCATGAGATTAAAGAACGATCGAGTCAAGTCGGACCAGAGGTATGAGACTTCGTCTCAATCTCCTTTCATTGAGGCATATTTTGTTTTATACACAACCTTCATTTATACGGTGTATAAACCCCTTTGACTTTTACGTTTATTCAAAAGGGAACTTTTTTATACGAAGCATTTACTAAACAACAAAATGGAATGTTTTTGTCGTACATATGCGGCGGCGACCACTTCTCCGCCGCCGTGACCATTATTTGAGTTTCGGCTTCCTCTACAAGCCATAACTTTTTTTTAAAGAAAAATAAATACCATGTTTTAATTTTATTTTATTTTGGTATTGAAAATGGTTTTAATAATGTTTTTATATCAATGTGTTGTATTGATATCTTGTGATTGAAAGGTGGAAATGTTATGTTTCCTTTATGCATGTTTTATGTGATACGATTATGTTGAGGTTCATGGGAATTATTATGAAGATGGGTGGTTCCGTGATAAACTAATGGCGGGTGAGCCCGATATAGCTCTCCAATGCATTGGGTAACGCGAAGGATTGAAATGTTAAGGTTTCACCTAAGAGATTTAGGGAATATACTGTGATGGGTATTCCAAACGTAACCAAGAGGGTTACTCCCTACGTATGAATGTTATGAATGCCTCAAGTTACCTTTATGTCTTTTGATTTATGTGATTTATTCATGATTTGATGAGGTATGTTAAAGTGCTTATGTTCTATGGGTAAAATATGATTTCATTCTTATTTATATATGAACTTATGTTTCCTTTCCATATTATTATAACCCATACTGAGCTTTTTATGCTCATCCCAAGTTTTTTTTTAAATGTTTTTCACAGGTCAAGGGAAAGGTACATGATATGATGATAGTGTCATGGAAGTGTCAAGAAAGAATCCATGTATTATTTTAAATATGTTTCCATTGATGGGAAAATGAATATTATCTTTTATGTAACCACTTTTTTTAAATGTGGAATGTAATGCATGTTTTATGATCTAATTCTCTAAAACTCTAAACCTGAAAAGATCATTAATGTGTAATCTTGTAATATCTCAATATTAAGTAATGTTTAAGTTCGGGGCCTTATAGTTGGTATCAGAGGTCGGTTTAGATAACATTAGGAGTTAGATTTCTATTAAATGATTATCCAAAAATATTTTTTTTGAAATGATATAGCATTTAACGATTACCATGTTGCTTCATCTAAGACAAGTTTTTTCAGAATGGTTTTCCACAGAGGAAACATGGAAGCAGTGCTAGGAAGGCATACAAAAGGAAATAACCTTCCGAATCAGCATCCTGAGATGGTTGGAATTGGAACTGAACAGTTTGTTGTAGTAATGGAGCAGTTGACTCAAGCGATAAATGGAGGTGGTATCCATGCACGAGATCAGACAGATCAACCGCAGAGGAACATGTCAGTGGTGGAAAATTTCATGCGGCAACATCCCCCATCATTCATAGGATCATCTGACCCTGTGTTAGCTTAAGGGTGGATGAAAGCACAGGAGAAGATTATCGATGTCATGGGGTGTTCAGACAATCAAAAGGCTAGTCTTGCTATTTACCATTTGGATGGTGAAGCAGATCAGTGGTGGTCGATGGTTAAAAATACCAGGGACGCTGATGAGATTATTGCTCTTGACTTGGATGAATTCAAAGGTGTGTTTCATGAAAAGTATTTTCCTAAGGCTGTCCGACATAGGATGGAAAACAATTCTTGGAATTGAGGCAAGAGGAAGACTCAGTGGCTACCTATGAAGAAAGGTTCACTCGATTGGCAAGGTATGCTCCAAATTTTATCCGAGACCTTAATAGTAAAATCAATCATTTTTACTCAGGATTAAAGCCAAAATATGGAAGGGAATTAGCTTCTCGTGAGTTTAAAAGTTATGAAATGCTTGTTCGAAGTGCTGAGAATGTGGAAATGGAGTTTGTTGATGATCAAGAGTTCTATAAAAACCAACAGAAGAAGAGACCGAGGTGGCAGGAGAAAGGGAATAATTCTTCAAAAAAGTCTGATGGTAAGAAATATAAGTTTCTAGTTTGTGATAAATGTGGAAAAAGGCATGCTGGGGAATGTCTTCTGAATTCTGGAAAGTGCTACCGATGTGGTAAGATGGGACATATGGCTCGTGATTGCACTGAAAAAGATCAAGGTGATGGTATGTTCAAATTTGATTTTCAGTTAGTGAAATGTTTTAAGTGCAATGAGATGGGTCACTATGCAAACGAGTGTCCGAGAAAGAGATTGAGTGATGGGAAGAAATTAGACTACAAGCAGAAAGGGGTGGTAAAATCATTTGCAACAACTTCAGCAGATGTCGGGCCATCAAATGAAGTTGTATCAGGTACATTGTTTGTTTTTTCAGATTATGCCAGTGTGTTGTTTGATTCGGGGTCCACACATTCTTTCATCTCTGAAACATTTTCTAGTAAAAGGGGAATACCATCTCAAGAAATGACTCCTGAACTTGTGGTAAAAACACCTGGGGAAATGTTGAGGAAAAAATAATTTATAAGAATCTTCCTATCCTTATCTGTGGAAAGAACCTACTTACAAACCATATTGTTCTAACTCTAGTAGAGTTTGATGTTATCATGTGTATGGATTGGCTCTCTATTTACCTTGCTAAGATTGACTGTAGAGCTAAAGAATTTTCTTTTTAGAAAGACTTTCAGTTTGTGTACAAGAATTAACCCTTACTGTTGATAACATTTCAAGAGGCTGAAAAACTTGTAAAATATGGAAATGAATGTTACCTTTCACATATTATTGAAAACAAGGGAACTATTCAGATTAATGATGTGCTAGTGGTAAATGAGTATCCTGATGTTTTTCCTGATGAGTTTCCTGGAATAATACTAGATCGGGAAGTTGAGTTTACTATTGACTTAGGTCCTGATGCAAAGCCAATTTCAAAACCCCCTTATCTAATGGTTCAAATTGAACTTTTAGAGTTGAAGGGGAAATTGCAAGATTTATTAGAGAAAGGTTTCATTCGAACTGGCACATCACTATGGGGTGCTCTTGTTTTATTTGTTAAAAAGAAAGATGGTTCTATGAGACTTTGAATTGATTATAGAGCCTTGAATAACATCACTGTTAAGAACAAATATCCTTTTCCTTATATCGATGATTTGTTTGATCAGCTCCAGGGAGCTCAGTTTTTTTCAAAGATTGACCAGATATCGGGGTACCAACAGCTGGAGGAAAAGGAAGTAGATGTTCTAAATATAGTGTTTCGTACAAGATATGGCCATTATGAATTTGTAGTAATGCATTTTGGGCTAACCAATGCACCTGCTGTATTCATGGACATAATGAATAGAATTTTTCATGAGTTATTGGATAAGTTTGTGGTGGTTTTCATTGATGATATTTTGGTGTTTTCTAAAAGTAAAGAGGATCATGAAAGACATTTATGGGTTATTTTGAAAACCTTAAAAGAAATGAAATTGTATGGGAAATTCAGCAAGTGTGAGTTTTGGTTGAAACAAATTTATTTCCTTGGTCACATTGTTTCTAAAGATGGGATAACCGTTGATCCTGCAAAAACAAATGTTGTTGAAGAATGGCCAAGACCGACAAATGTAACAGAGATTCGTAGTTTCCTTGGTTTGGTAGTCTATTACTGAAGGTTTGTTAGAAATTTTTCATAGTTATCTAGTCCAATGACTAAGCTAACTCGTAAGGGTGTTAAGTTTATCTGGACAAAAGAATGTAATGATTGTTTTCAGGAGTTGAAAAGAAGATTGGTGAATGCTCTAGTTTTGGTACTACCTTCCAGGAATGGTGAGTTTGTTATCTACAGTAATGCTTTATTGAAAGGACTTGGTTGTGTCCTAATGCAGAATGATCAGGTAATTGTATTTACTTCACAACAATTGAAAACTCATGAGGTAAATTACCCTACACATGATTGGGAATTAGCTGTTGTTGTTTTCTCTTTAAAAATTTGGAGGCATCATTTGTATGGAGTAAACTGTGAAATATATACTGATCACAAAAGTTTAAAGTATATATTCACTCAGAAAGAGTTAAACATGAGACAGAGGAGATGGCTGGAATTAATCAAAGATTATGATTGTACAATTCATTACCATCCTGGAAAAGCAAATAAAGTGGCTGATGCTTTGAGTCGAAAAAGTAATGCTTCATTAGCAATGTTGCATTTGGAACGTGATCCTTTGTTTAAGGATTTGATGAACTTTGGCATAGAAGTTTTTGGTGCAGAATGTTCTTCTGTTTTGTTTCAGGTATTAGTGAAATCTTCTCTATCAGACAGAATCAAGAAAGCACAGAAGCAAGACAGTGAGTTGCAGAAAAGGTAGAGCTAGTTCAGAAAGATAAGTTTCCTGAATTCAACATTGATAATGATTGTGTTTTGAGATTTGGGAAGAGATTGTGTGTGCCTTGTGATTCACAGTTGAAGATAGAGTTGTTATGTAAAGCTCGTAATTCTTCATTTTCAGTTCATCCTGGCAGTACTAAGATGTACAGAGATCTGCGGGAGTATTACTGGTGGGATGGAATGAAAATAGATATTGCTGATTTTACGGTGAAGTGTTTGATTTGTCAACAGGTTAAAGCAGAGCGGTAGTTACCGAAAGGGATGCTTCAGCCATTACCAGTGCCAGAGTGGAAATGGGAGAATATATCCATGGACTTCGTTGTGGGATTGCCGAAGACCCCTCGAGATAATAATGCAATCTGGGTTATTGTTGATCGCTTGACTAAATCTGCTCATTTCCTTGCTATACGAGATACTTTTTCCCTAGATCAACTTTACCATTTGTATCTTAAAGATATAGTCAGGTTACATGGAGTTCCTCTCGCCATTGTATCTAACCATGATCACAGGTTCACTTCTAACTTTTGGAAAGGCCTTCATAATTCGTTGGGTACTGAATTAAATTTCAGTACAACATTTCATCCTCAATCAGATGGGCAGTCAGAACGAACAATTCAGACTCGGAGGATATGCTACGATCTTGTTCGATGGATTATCAGGGAATTTGGGACCAACACCTTTATTTGGTTGAATTTTCATATAATAACAGTTTTCATTCCAGTATACAGATGGTACCATTTCAGGCATTATATGGGAAGCGGTGTCGAACTCTAGATTTCTGGGATGAAGTGGGTGAAAGGGGGTTGATGGGACCAGAATTGGTGGAAGAGTTGGCAGAAAAACTTCTGATGATACAAAAACACATGAGAACAGCTCAGAGCAGGCAGAAGAGTTATGTGGATAACCGGAGGAAGGATCTATCTTTCGAGGTAGGTGATCATGTTTTTCTCAAAGTCTCACCATTGAAAAGTGTGATGCTATTTGGTAAGAAATGGAAGCCGAGTCCAAGGTTCATTGGACCATATGAAATTCTGGAGAGAGTTGGATTAGTTGCATACCAGGTGGATTTACCTCCCAGTTTATCTCAGGTACACAATGTTTTTCATGTTTCCATGCTGAGAAAGTACATGCCGGATCCATCTCATGTTTTGAGTCCAGAGGTAGTTCAGTAGGAAGAGAACCTATCATATAAAGAACAATCGGTCCAGATTCTTGACCACAGGGAGCAAGTGTTATGGAATAAGGTGATTAATCAGGTAAAGGTTTTGTGGAAAAACCACATGATGGAAGAGGCAACATGGTAATCCGAAAAATGCAATGAGGGATAAGTACCCCCATTTATTCGATAAGTAAATAAATTGCGGGGACACAATATTCTAAAGGGGGGAAGGATGTAACATCCCAATTAAGTAATTAATAATAGATATTTTTATCTATGCCTAATAATGAATTAGATAGTGTTTTAGAGGCTTAAAATGAAAATAAATCCAATATTAAGGATGGAATACACTAATATTTTTAAAAGATTGTTTTACTGCCTTTTAATGGAAATTTTTTTTTAAATCAATCTTTTGACAATTTTATAAGCTATGTTTGTCCAAATAAACTTATTCTTTATGATTGGGACATTAAAATTTACTTTGTGTGAATTTTTGGTATTTTTCCGATAAAGTTCATTTTTTAATGAATAGTGAAAAATTGTGTATTTTAATTCAAAAACTCTTTTTAATCTAATTTATTTATATGATTAGATTATCTTTTGAATTGGTTTTAATGTGAAATTAGAATATATTTTTACCATTTAATCCAATGGTGGACATTGGAATCAATTTCACTTTGAAATTGGGCTTAAATTAGTGTCAATCTTTTGATACTTATTGTTTCATAAAAACACGCTATTTGCCATGACAGTGGGAATTAATTATTAAATTAATTAATGAATCTTATATGTTTTGAATTTTGTAACGTAGACATCATTTTTGAATTCAGAATATAAAATATATCTTAGGGTGATGTTTTGGAATTTATCTGGAAAACTTCAATTTTTGATGAATAGTGAAACCACTAAGTGGTAGTTAAAGAAACTGATTTTTCGTTTAAATGAAACTTTTCCACTTCTGTTATTTGATTTTCAAAAATGTGACATACATGGTTTTCATTAAGAATTAAAATGTGGTTCAATGAGATTAAAATAATTTTTTGGTGAATAGTAACTTTTAAGTTCTTAATCACGATTAGAGGTAATTAGTGTAGTTTAAGGTAAAAATAATGTTTTAATAATATTAGATGAGCTTGAAACATGTCCTACACTCATTAGATGTGTCATGGCCGACCAATAAAATCCATGGGTCAACTTGGGGACCCCATGGAGCCACTTTGGTTGGGAAATGACATAAATAACTTTTTATTTAATGTTAATGTAAAAATGACACAAACATAACTTATTTCACTAAAACAATTTTTACATGGGGTTATACAAGTCATATTTTTTATTATAAATAGTCATTCGAAAGCTAAAACGATTTCCTACAGCATTGTATTTTTTTAATAATTTTTAGACTTTAAATAAATTAAATTATTTATGACATCATGATGATGCAGTGATTACCCCATTAATAAAGGATTTAAATAAAATGAAATGATAATGTAAAAGCTATGACCTAAACATGTCCAAAACCTATTGGATGGGTGTATTTAGAACCCTTATCACCTTACCCTCGAATTATATCAATGTGGGACCTTTGTAATCCTAAAATCATTTTAAAATAGAGTATCATTTCTTTACTTTCCAAGAGTGCCCCTCCTCTCCTCTTATAAAAGGCCCCCACCTCTACCTCCTTACCCACAATTCCAAAGACTTTGGCTCGGCCAACCCCTGTCCATTTTGTCTCTCCACATCCCTATCTTACTCCTTGAAGCCTCAATTTGGGCAAAAGTCTTCCCAAGGATTCCTTTGATCTCAAACCAAAGGGAGTTACCCGATTTTAGGGTAATGACTTCACTTGAGTCCTTTTGTTTTATTTTACTTTTCCAACCCCCTAAACTCTTTTTATTCATTTCTTTTGTAACAAATCCAGTACCATAAATATACTAGAATGTTGTTATAATAAGGATTAGAGCTACACTTACACACACCTACATCTAATTGTTAAAGAATATACGGTTTCCGTGGATGTTGAATTTCTGCCTCCCGGAACGATGATTGGTCAACATTCTTTTAACACCTTCAAAGGTGGCAATTAATATGACACTATATTTATATATGATATATAATATGTTTATGTTTTCCTTAAGATTATTTATTTTTCATTTTGGGAATACCATTATGGTTTCCATTATGGGTAAACACAATATCATCATTTTAGAAAGTGCGGACTACCACCCCCTCAAAGTGATTTGATTCGTTAATACCATATGTGGGACGTATAACGGAGGGAGTTATGATATTATTTATGATATTACACTGGAATTATAATATACATTTATATCATTATGATTCCATTCTATAAAATACGAAATAGAAATGAAAGTAGTGTTCATGCGTACGTACGACTTACGGTCTCCATGAACGGTGCATTTCATTTCTTACCTCTAAATGATTATGTAATATTATAAATTCATGCATGTAATGGATATATATGACATATATGACGTGAATAACATTCTGGATATAATGGATACATGAAAAACTTGTAATTATTAAGGGTTTATTTTTGACTCAACTACCAATGATCGTTAAAACGACTGTTATTAACTTAAATAATTACAGTGTTCATGACATGGAAATTAGTGATATAAAAGGAATAATGAAATTTAAAAAGGTTCTTAAACAAGTTGAAATTTACTCAAGTTTATTATTCAGGAGATTAAAGAACGATCGTGTCAAGTCGGACCCGAGGTATGGGTCTTCGTCTCAATCTCCTTTCATTTAGCCATATTTTGTTTTATACACAACCTTATTTTATACGGTGTATAAACCCCTTTCACTTTTATGTTTACTCAAAAGGAAACCTTTTTATATGAAACATTTACTAAAAGACAAAAAGGAATGTTTTTGTCGTACGTATGCGGCGACAACAAATTTTCCGCCTCCGTGACCATTATTTGAGTTTCGGCTTCCTCTACAAGCCATACCTTTTTTAGAAGAAAAATAAATACCATGTTTTAATTTTATTTTATATCGGTATTGAAAATGGTTTTCATAATGTTTTTATATCAATGTGTTGTATTGATATCTTGTGATTGAAAGGTGGAAAAGTTATGTTTCCTTTATGCATGTTTTATGTGATACGATTATGTTGAAGTTTTTGGGAATTATTATGAAGACGGGTGGTTCCGTGATAAACTAAGGGCGGGTGAACCTGATATAGCTCTCTAATGAATTGGGTAACGCGAAGGAGTGAAACGTTAAGGTTTCTCCGAAGAGATTTAGGGAATATACTTTGATGGGTATTCCAAAAGTATCCAAGAGGGTTACTCCCTACGTAATAATGTTATGAATGCCTCAAGTTAACTTTATGTATTATTATTTCTATGATTTATTCATGATTTGATGAGGTATGTTAAAGTGCTTATGTTTTATGGGAAATGTATGATTTCATTCTTATGTATATATGAACTTATGTTTCCTTTCCATATTTTTATAACACATATTGGGCTTTTTATGCTCATCCCAAGTTTTTTTGAACGGTTTTTCATAGGTCAAGGGAAAGGTACATGATATGATGATAGTGTCAAGGAAGTGTCATGAAAGAATCAATGTTTTATTTTAAATATGTTTCCATTAATGGGAAAAATGAATACTATCTTTTATGTAACCACTTTGTTTAAATGTGGAATGTAATGCATGTTTTATGATCTAATTCTCTAAAAATATAAACCTGAAAAGATCCTGAAGGTGTAATCTTACAATATCTCAAGATCAAGTAATGTTTAAGGACAGGGCCTTATAGAGGGTGTTGTGAGCGAATAACCATCAGCTATAAATAATCAGAGTGATCAACAATGAAAAATCATTCGTCGGTATCCAAATCACAACAATTTTCATTCAATATATTACACCTTATGTTTTACATAATTATTTCATGGACATCATCTATTAAAATAATTTATGACTGTAGAAATAGAGTTTTTAAATTTAAAAAATATCATTATTTTTTATTTTATAACTCGGTGTGTAGAAAGTATTATTTTTTTGATGTGTTGATTTTGTCAAATCCTAACGAGTAATTTTCATATTTATTATAGACAACCACTTGTAGTATCTTGGAATATATTTAATTATATGAAACACACATTATATTTTTAATAATATGTTCTTGGGTGTTTATGGTATACATAAGTATATTCCCTAGGTTTTCACTTAATTTTTAATCCATAATCTCTAATATATGAATAAACCCTCCTCTGATAGAAACTATAACAGAGAAAACTTGTCATATTTAAATATTTCATCTTTCTAGATGGTTGTTAATATATTTCATGAAAACATCAAATTGAAGTCAAATGGATTAGTTTCATTGGATTCTAGATTCACATCCTAATTATTACATGATGCATCTTCAAAATATTTCATAGAAGATCTAAAAATTTTATACTCTTCAATGATAAAATGAACATAAAACCATTCCACACAACATGGGGAATGGAAGCCTAAGAAATGGCATGATTAGAATCATGTTATGATTAATCATGAGAGATATAAATTAATGATCATATAAATATATAAGATGTGAATAAGGGTATGAGATCATGAATATAACATTCAATTATTATACACATAATATAATGGTCCATAGACATGAGTCAATGAATAAAATATTATCTTTTCAAAAGTCATGAATCCTTTATCAGGTAAATCATCATATGTAAATCCTAACCTAATTTTTTGTACAGGTGTGGAACCATCATAAGTATAGAAACAATTTGTTATAACAATGTTAAATATTGATACAACAAAATCATCACTAATTAATCTTGAATACATTATTCCTAAAGTAGATTAATCTCATCTACTAGTTTCCTGTAATGAATAAAAAAATATTCTTATTTCTCCTTATATTTCAATCCCACTACTTTTTCCATAGAAAATCAATCATAAATAATTGATTCCCATAAATCTGACATGAGATTTAAATATTTACCCAATTAATTGGATGACTATGTAATTATAAAATCATCCATCATATCATGAGGACCATATATATGTGCCATAAAGTCATTAATCATTAATCATTAATCATATCATCATATAATAACTCTTTAAATGAAATATGGTTTCATATAATTTTCATCAGTCCATAATATTATAACTTATATAAAAATACATTGGTTTCATAAAAGTATAATCATAAAAATAATGAACCTTATATAGAAATAATAAGCATGTTACCATTGGATAATATCCCTAGTAAAGCATTAACATCACCAAAATTTATTACCATAAATGAAAATAAATTATATAAAAGTTTCATTAACAAACACTTCATGAAAATATTATTTTTATTTCAAAATAACATCATTAAAATGTAAATTTTTTTAATTATTGATGGCTTTTTAAAATAACATTAATGATACCAAAAATCTAATGTAGTAACATTTTTTCACAGCACGCATGACACGCAACACCAATAATGTAAGGGAACATAATACCTTGAAAATATTTTTAATACATTAAATATATTTTTTATCATGAAATGATCCCGAAAATAGGTTTTTGTATGCCACACACAACAATGAGTTTCATCAATGGTTTTTATTACACGCAAGACAGAGTTTTTGTGACAACCGGGTCCCAGTGACAGCACAAACAGCCCGCCTTAACATGGTTGTCAGGTCCGGGCACACTAGGTACCACCAGTTTCCCCGCAGACATGTGGGGCACACCCCAGGGTCCACCCACATTCCCGAACGGGTCATCTAACTAATGATTGTCCCCACAGGCCAGCACATGTCCTTTCCAGTGTGCTCTGTCCTCACTCACACACACCCTGAGAAACTTCCCAGAAGGTCACCTATCATGATCACTACTCCAGGCCAAGCACGCTTAACTGTGGAGTTCTAATCAGACAGGCTCCCAAAAAGAAAGGTGCACCTTGTTGACATGAGTCATATCATTTAGTCATTTAACCCTTTATCATTTGGGGATGTTACAATCACCCCCCACCCTTTAGAGCACAACGTCCTCGTTGTGGGACCTACATCTCAACCCAGGCAGTGCACCGCACTTAAGGCTGGGTACCACCTCTGGTACCAAATGTGACACCGGGTCCCAGTGATAGCACAGACACCCCGCCTTAACATGGTCGTTGGGTCCTGGCCCACCAGGTACCACCAGTTGCCCCGCAGGCATGTGAGGCCCACCCCAGGGTCTACCCACATGCCCAAATGGGTCATCTGACTAATGATTGTCCCACAAGCCAACACATGTCATTTCTAGTGTGCTTTGTCCTCACTCACACACACCTTGAGAAACTTCCCAGAAGGTCAACCATCCTGATCACTACTCCAGGCCAAGCATGCTTAATTGTGGATTTCTAATCAGACAGGTTATCGAAAAGGAAGGTACACCTTGTTTACATGAGTCATATCATTTAGTCATTTAACCCTTTATCATTTGGGGATGTTACGGTTTTACTAAGATATAATATATTATTAATATATTATTATTTTTTATAATAAGACATTAAATATAAATTAAATTATTTGATATATATATTATAAAACAACATGAAAAAATAAATGGTTTAAAATATATTTAACTAATTCATTTGTTTCCAGTTAATTAGAAATGAATATAATAACGAATTTAATATATAGGGTATATTTCAATTCAAAACTATTTTTATGCTTACAATGTGTTTTAACATAAGAAATTAAATTAGTTATGATTATAGATTTATATTATTGTAATATATGTATATATTATAGAATAAATAAAATATTCTTTATATTCTTCAAATATATAGGATACGAATGATATAAGAAAATAAACCAATATTAATCATAAAAACCTATATTTTTATAATGGAACTTTTACCACATTTTAATGAAAAAGCAATTTTAAATCCAATTTTTTGAAAATTTATAAATCTTATATGTTATATTAAACTTTACCTTTGATGTTGGACCCTGAAAATTAGGTTCATATGACTTTTCAATGTTTTTCTATTATGTTTCATTTTTTAATTAATTGTGAAAAATACTATATTGTAATTGAAAACATCTATTTTGTATAATTTATTCATAAGGTTAAAAAAATATTTTGAATTGGCTTTAATGTTTAATAAGAATTTTTTTATTTATTTAATCCAATTTAGATCATTTTAATCAATATCACTTTGAAATTGGTTATAAAAACATTGCATTATTTGGAAAAGTTTACATTGAAAATAAGTATTTTCATCCCTTCTAAGGGAATTATTTTAAATTAATTAATGTCTATTATGTGATTTATTTTTAAAAAATGATTTTTATATTTTGAATAATAATAATTTTTATTTTATAATTAGGTATACTTAGTTTTTTTACCATGAATATTATGAAATCAATTAAAATTAATTACATTGATTTGGGTGATATTAATATTAACCATTGACTAAACCTTAATATTATGTGTGCAAATGACCTATATATTTATAAAAAATTCATTATCTATTCTTATTTATAAACTATACCTAATTTTATCTATCTTGGTCTATTATTTTATCAAAATTCAATGAGAAAACCGTGGATGTAAATCTCTTTTCCAAAATTTACAATGGTGCCACTCCTTTAATATAAAAAGGATCTCATGAATCCCACATACTCACACATATTAATCCAAATTGGTTTACCATGATATGACCAAAAAAATCATAAAAATATATTCCATAAACCTAGAAGCCTCATATTCTTCATAAATATATGATGGGAATCCATTTGGTGCATACTGAAAGGATTTACCTAATTAAGAGGTGACATCATTCCTTAATCTCTTTAGTTTTATTTTTTACACCACTTATTAAATTATTATTATTCCATTATTATATAATTATAAAACTATACATAATATATTTATTTTTTTCACATTATTTTTTCTACCAACACATTCACACACTTCTATCTAATTGTCCACAAGCATACCATTTATATTCACGGTGAACTACTGCATCATGAAACAAAGTTGTTCATTTTTTCCTTTAACACCACTAATGGTTGGGTATTATGATGATAATTTTGTTTATATAGGTTATATATTATAATTATAATTTTTTTATGCTTCTATAATTACTAAACAACACAACCCCTTAGAAATTCTAATTTTTTATGTTATTATAAAAATGTGGGTGGAAGTGTCGACTACCGCCCCTCAAAGCAATGTGATTTTTCTCACACAATTCATGGAACATATGATGGAATATTTTGATAAAAATATTTAATATATATGAGATATTTATTATTTTGGTATTATTATTTGGATATATATATTTTTTAATTATCATTTTTTTAAATGAAAAGGAAAAGAATGGAGAATTCATGTGTATGTATTTCTTACCACCTCATTGGACAATGAATTTCAATCATTAGGTCAGAATATTGTAGATTATTTATTATAAAAATATTCTTAATATATCTGATAAATTAATAATTTTTTAAATACTGAATATGATGAAATCATTAACCAAAAAAGATTAAAAATAAGTAATAGATTAAGACATACATGAAATAAAAGGGATTTAACACTCAAAAATATTAATGATAATGAAGTATTATTAAAAAATATGTAATAATTGATTATATGAAGTTAAAATATGAATGTTTAAATAAGTGTATTTTTTTATAAGTTATTAACATGTTTAAAACCATTATATAGGAGGTTAAAGTATGTTCATCCCTATGTAAAAAAACATAATGGACTTCTTCTCAATTTTCATTCCATTAAGACTTATTTGTTGTTATGAAATTAGTTTCTTTTATATTTTGTATATACATCCTTTTGGAATGTTTTATCTTTAATATCATTATTTTTATGATATTATAAGATTGATTTAATGGTAATACTTCATAGAGATTATATTTCATATTTTTTTAAGTGGTATGGGACACTTTTTAATGTTTAAGGGTAATTATCCTCGAGAACATATCTATGGATTTTATTTTCAATATAACTAAAATTTGTGATAATTAAAGTTATATTAAAAAACTCACATTATTTTTATTCACAAAAATTCTTATATATGGTAAACATTCTAAAATTTTTTCATATAATATCATGATTCATTCATTCCTCATAGTATTTTTTGTTTCAGTTTGAATTATTTCATTTAATAGGATTTGAGTTAAAAGCTAAAAAGTGGAAAATCATTTCGTAATCCAAAATATTTTCACTGGGTTATATTACTTCTCCAATATTTTTTAATATTAAATTATTATGTTTATAATTACATTTACTGCCTATTTATTTACTTCCACTTCTATATGTGTATTTATATTTCATACACATAATCTACCTATTGATTGATTCTCACTTCACTATTATAATTTTTCTAAGGGTATACTATTAAATATCATTTTGGGATGATTTACAATTGAATTTCCATTAGAGGAAATTACTTGATCACTTTCAAATAACCCTTTCATTTTCACCCTCTAGTTATTTATAATCTTTTTTAATTATTAATAATTTTCACCATACATTATCAATAAATATGGTTTATGAATTTTTTTAATAAAAATCAACATTATTTCACACTTTTTTCAATTAAAATATTTTCTTTTTCGAAGAATAATTTATAATTTTTCTCATAATATTTTTATTCATTTTTAAAATGATTTATAAATTTATTCCTTACCCCTTTATAATATTACCATTGTTTAAAAAGAATCTTCTTATCACTTTGAAAAAAATTCATTTTTCTAAGCTTATTCCATGAAAAAATAATGTTATTTTCACCTTATACTACATTTATGGATTAAACATCCATAATTTATTTTATTCTTCCTGAATATATTTAATTGGATCATTTTTAAATAAGTTTAAAAAAAATTATTTTCAAATAAAACTATATTCAAATTTTGTACTAAATAAAAAAATGTTTTTCTAAAAAATGGTGCTAAGAAATATTTTTATACTATTTATATTCATCAATGAAAACAATAATATATTTTTTCTCCAATTAGAATATGTTTTATATAACATATTTATACATTCTTCAGATGGTTCTTGATTCATTTGTCCAAAGTTGTTATTCAAATTTACATCCTTGAATCCCTTTAGTCCCAAAAAAATATTTAATATCGTGTGATAATTCGGTATTAAATAACCCCAAATTATTCGAATCATTTTTCATGGATATTATTATTTCCTAAAGAGTATACCATTTTTCATACGTTGTTCACATTGATACTTAGTTTATTATTTTTGGAAATACAATTAAATTTTTATCTTTTATTCAATATGAATTTTTGATAAGTCATATTATTTATTTTGATTCATATATATGAGTATTACATTGGATGGGTATTACATGAGCGTGTATTAGTAATAAATATCCCCTCAATGCATGGATAGTCTCATTAGATGAATTAGTTATGTATATTAGAATGGGTTTTAATCGATATGTTGTAATCAATCATGGGAAAGGTCTTTTTAGTAATCGTACCATGTACCTAAGAAATGTGGTGTCCAATAATTAATAATTTACATAATTTAGTTTTGGTTATTATTCATCCATTACATTTTTCGCTGTCATATATATGGATACATTTAATTTATATTTAATAGATTAAACTATATTTGTTTTAGTTTTTTACCTTTTTGTATTTATTTTTCCATACCTAGTATTTTTTATGTTACATATTTCTAGTAATTACCTTCCCATTATGTTTATTCACTTCCTTCTCAGTTTTTTTATACACATTCTATGTTTATTCAGTTATTTACCATGTCATTGTTATTATTCACATTGATTTACAATTTATTTTCTACCCTTTCCCCTTAATGATAATTGAATCTCTCACTTATTTTATTTCCCATACCCATGAATCCATAAAGTTTACTATGAAATATATACAAGGGTAACGTATATCGAATAAATTTTTCATTGAAAACAATGTTTTTATTTGTGTATTAATATTTAATATTAGTATCATGTATGTATCAGTTTTAATACGACTACAAAACTCTTTCTTTCATTGGGATTTGATTCCTTTTATTCACTCCAATGTATTGGTAGTCGAAACTAGCTCAGATATTTCTAGGTTCGGTCACTGTAGTTAGTATCATATAAAATTTAGCATCAACCATGAGAAATAAATTTTGGTAAAAATTGATTAGATAAAATAAACCTAATGCAGAATTTGTGGAAAAGTACAGAAGAATATCCTAGAATTTTGGTAATGTAGAAATTATTTGGGTTTACTAACAATACTTCTAGGATTGGATACTACATGTGGATGTGGTTTTAGAACAAATGTACCTAGGATTGAAAAATTTGATAAGGTGTGTTGAGCACGACTCAACGTAAACTGGTACAAAAAAACGGGCTTACTGAGTACCAATTTAGATACTTCTCATATATATAAGATAATTTATAATTTTTTTCAAAAAATTATTAATTATTTTAATATAAAATGAAAATAAATTACCACATTTAAATATTAAACCAATGAGGAAACTATGTGTAAAGAAATAGATGAGGTATTAATTTATTGAGGTTGTATTTAAATCCTTATCTAAAAGGTTACATAGTGATTAACCATTTTTCCACGATGAATATCATGTTTAATTTTAAAATTATATTAATTTAGATTTATACAAGGAGAAGATATATGATGGGTGAAAACTAATCAAATAAAAAAATGTGCATGGGATTTAAACCCAAGATCAATGAATGATAAGCATTTAACCCCATCCACTAACTTATGTAATGTTCATGATAATATTTTTTTTTGAATTTAGTTGTAACATTTTATGAATAAATTTTAACGATGAACCAATAATATAAATTTTTAGGTTTTTGAATAATTTGTTATCCATATTTCCTTTAGAGAATATCAAAAGATAAATGTAAAGACTTGTAATACATTTATGCACCTTAATATCTGTTGAATGTATTCTTTATTTCTTTATGAATCAAAGATAAATATTGGATGAAATGGATGTTGGTAAAAGTACATAAATATGATGAAATTTTTTCTATAAAAATACATTAAGTAAGTATACTTTCTTATATGATAGAATGTAAAATAATTCCTCAACATTGAGAAGAGTTTCTTAAAAAATATAGAATTAAATAATTTTTGTTGAACTGATAGACTCCTGAATAAACTAATATTTATGGAATTGGGGACCTCAACATTCCATTGATCATTCACTTATTTTTGATTTCTGACCTCAATCGCTAACTATAAATATTTACTCCTTTCCTCCAAGTAAATATATCTAATTTACACTAATGTTCTATTTCGTATAGATCTCGTTATATAATAGTCCATGTGAGCATAATAATTCCATATCTATCTATTTATATGATATTTAACAAACCCTTCCTACAATGTCTGATTTAAAAATTAGAAATATTAAACAATATATTACCATGAAATAGTTTAAATTGATATGAAAAAATTAATTATGGTTGGGAGATTGTAATTCCCTAAAAATATAAAGTACAAAAATATTATTTGATAGAATGTATGAATTGAAACACAAAGCACATAATAGAATATAATATATTTAGAACATATAATATATATTAAATTATAAATAAATTAAATATATTTTATATCATTCACTTAACACGACACTTATCTTATGTCATATGAAACAATGCTTTTCCACGATGGCTTGCATTACACACAAGACATGGTTTTATTATGAAAAAATATGTAATGTCCAACAATATCCAAAAAATTTGTTTTAAATTAATGTGGAATTATTTGAAGACCACATGCATTGGTGACATGTTATTCTGAGTCCCAATAAGCCTAGAACTGAATATTGTTTTTTTCATAATTTAAGTAAATATGAGAGGGAGATTTCTAACATTCAAACCGATGCTCCAATCGAAATTTTTTAGGCACTCTTGAACTCGGAAGATAGAGATTCTCCTAGAAAGGACTTATGTTTTACCAGAATGGGTCGGATAGAGAATTTATTTTATATACATTTTAGAAAATAATAAAATATCATTAAACGTTATTTTATTTCATATTTCTCCATTTAGAGAAGGATGATGGTTTTGGGGTGTGGGGACATGACACATTAAAGGAAGCTCCTTAGTGGCTCATTTTTGTGTGGAGTAATAGATAAGTTTATTTATAAATGAAACTGTATAACAAAGCTACGTCGCAGTGTAACATAAATGATACAATGTGTTTCCCAATATTAATATATCACATTAGATAGTTAGGAATTATATCATGTGTAATCTCTAAAAACATATGACATGAACTATATCCATTGAATAACTATGAACACCGCCATGATCACTAGTTACGTCAATGCTTCAAAAATAATTGTACTAGGTGGAGACGAAGGCCAATGGAATATGAATCCTTGAGGGAGGATCACTTCAAATAAAAAAGGTAAACTGAGGTAGGGGTGAATTTGTTTTTTTTGTTTTCCCCATTTTTCATTATAAATGACGAATGTAGATCAACCCATATACAATTTGATATTTAGATCATCTGTTCTTGGGAGAGGGTGTTTTTTCCTGAGATTCTTATTTTGGATGAAAAAATTATTGATAAAAAATCATTTTCAAACCTCCCCTATTTAGAAAATATACCTCCGAGGGAATGTGACAACACGAACAAGGCTCGAGCCCCTCCTCTTGTGCATTCTTCATGGATGAGTTTTCAAATTGGTGATATGGAGGATTTGAGGGATTCACCGGGACAAGGGGATTCCCTAAAGGCCAGAGGCACAAGAATGGCGATGAATGGACCACCAGAACCGACCTGGTGGTATGAGTAAGAGCCTAGCAGTGGCACCAGTGATCGACGAAAGAAAGACACAGAGGTGTGGAAAGGGCCACTGAAAAGGCTGGTGGCTGGCAGTGGGTGGATTCTTCCACACGACCATGTCAGTGAACTTTGGAAAAAGAACCATGCAACATACCATGTGGAAAAGCCATGGTCAACTAGCCTAGGCTGGGGAGTCGTCCTTGCAGAAGACTAGCGATGCGATGGAGTCAGACATATTCACCTGCCACATCTCGTCTAAGGAGAGAACTAGTCTGCGTCTAGAATACCGAGTAGGACAGCAAGTTGGACCAGTATCAATGGGATAGAGCCATCCTAGTGGGCCGTACCAGAGGCCCAATGGACCTTACCCAAGTCGGGATAGGTTTTAGTTACGGTGGAGGACCCAGGTTGGTTTGGTGGACCTCGGACAAAACCCGGACCCAACCGACAACTTTTCAGAGAAATGTCAATATATTGAAAACTAAGTGTTCGATTAAAAATTATTTTGTGACATTGGAATATATGAAATGAGGAGGATCATTTGTAATTATCTATAAAGGATTTTAGATATGTTCAAATTAGACTACTGTCATGGGGAGTGGTTCTTCAATGATCATGCGGGATACATTTCGAAACCCTATAGTTAGTTGAGACTTAAAGACTACTAATGGGTGACCCTATAGGCATCAGATACTATGGCCTAGTGGGAAGAGGCCTATGTGTTACCCAACATTCCCAATGTACTCATTATGGAGTATTTATCCATCATCCCTTCATGTTTGATGATATG
The DNA here is from genome assembly GCA_963277665.1 of Viscum album. Classification (NCBI taxonomy): domain Eukaryota; kingdom Viridiplantae; phylum Streptophyta; class Magnoliopsida; order Santalales; family Viscaceae; genus Viscum; species Viscum album. Next base: position 937,063,108 of record OY728163.1, on the reverse strand, counting down.
ACTAATGATTCTTCTTTCCTACTCTAGAATATATCTAAGGTGAACCGTCTTACTTTGTGATCAAGTTTGATGATAATGTTTATTTGTTTGGATGTGGATTCATCTATGGCCTTTCCATTTTTATTTTAAGGTCCCTACTGAGTATATATGTTACCCTCCCTTACATGATCTTAACCTGAAATTGTTTTGTTTGGTGTATATGAACTCCATTTTGATAGAGGACTTAGTGGATGTGGGACAAAGAGATTATAATGAGACCATTAAGACGAGGCATACACTTTGACTTCCAGTAGCTACTTTCTACTTACCTAGCATGTAGGGTTTCCAGAATATGATTCATGGGATTATTTTTTAGTTTCCTATTTTATATAATGGATTTTTTTTGGGTTTGTATTCTCTCTCACTTATCATTGAGTTGTACTCGAACATAGTGGATTTTTAGTGGAATTCTTCTCTAATTTTCCTTCTTTGGGATGCAGTTGTGTGTACATACACAGAGATACTCAGGAAATATCCTCCCACTTGCTGGATTATGTTTTCAACACATGTTTCCAACCCCTGGCCTTTGGGAGGTGGGTCCATGGTATGTCTCGACAGTAGACCCAGGGGATGGGTCAGGAAAAAGTAGTATAAGAGGCGATCGATTCTAGCCCCCACCTCGAGAGTCTATTTATTGTTTTTGGGGAAATAGTGTTGAACATTTTGAGTTCGACTTTCAAATTCTGGGTGTCTAATTTTAGTGTAGTGGACAACGTATCCATACAACAGGACCAGGAATTTTACTTTTTGGCTATATAGATGAAAACATTGGTTGAATAACTGTCTTTTTATGATCATCTTGAATAATAGTCAGATCTCCTTGTATAATCTTATGATTGTAATACATCATGATATATTTCAAGATTCCTCCACGAAGATGGCTAGCTCGGCTTATGATAAGTGATCATGTGGATAACCCACCTAGTGAAGCAGCATTGGTTTAGGGAATATTTTTTGAGATGGTTTCGCTAGGTGGTGCACTGGTGTTTCCACCCCCAATGATCAATAGTTTCTACTGGAAGTACTGTAAGGGGATATTCACAAACTCAGTTCCTTTCACGAGGTTCTGAGATAGTGACCTCCCATGTTTATGAGAGAGATGGATCCTCATGTCGCTGAGGTCTCGCTGGAGACTGTGACATGGTTCTACCACTTAGTGAGGTCAACTGTTGACCATATGGATATCTAAATTGCATGCCTTCATCAGGGATCAGAAGGGAGATAGTAGAGTCTGACGATTCTGACTCATGATGATGAAACCATCTCTTTGGATTACATCGAATGGATTTTCTGGGAGATGTTTTTCTACACAATATTGTGCTTTGTACGCATACATGGGATGATTCACCTATATATGGGACGAATGTTAGTGGCTGAGAACTCTATGATGTTCACATAACTTTGTCTATAATCCATAAAAATGGTGAAGGACCCATTCTTTAGGGCCCAACCCTTTGATCTTAGAAGAAGACGGGTGATCATGGAACCCATGGTTTCTCCCGGTATCCCCACTCAAGCTAGAGTGACGTAATGACAACTTCTTAAGGGGAGCTTCTATATATAGTCGCCACTGATTGATGGGCCCAATAGAAGATCTCATGAGGAAGAATATTAAGTGGTGTGTAGTAGAGAGAATACACGGGGGGAACAAGTGGGCCAAGTGCTTTAGGGGGCCACCCAAACACTTAGTGTCAGCTGTGTGGGGCTCCCAGAGTAGAGGGACTCAATAGTGAACCCTACTCTGCCTCACATGCGGATGGCAGTGACACATGGATTGTGACTACCTGACCCACCGTACAAACAATCCACATACATTCGATGGACCACCAATGTAGAGGAAGAGGTTTGAGTAATGAGTTCTGCAAGGAAGAAGACATGGAAAGGGAGTAGGTTGAGTGGAAAGTGTTGGATGATAGTTCAAGGTGCTACCTCCACCACTCACAGGTGGTCCACCATGGGCTCATGGAGCTAGCAGATTAGGGTGAGCCCAGCTTTAGGCGATGAGGACCTATGACCATGGATTTCTAGAGTTAATTAGAGGTACGATCATTGTCTTCTCCAACATAGCTGCAGTTCTCATATATAGAGGTATTAGTCACACTTTTATTTTTCACAGACCCCGTTCATGGCTCGAATAATCTGATATAGTTTCTGGCTCAATCCTTATGATTATAGACTCCTACGGGAGGGGATTCGATTGTTACACATTTCTTCCAACTGGGTGATCTTACTATAAAAGCTGTGAGATTTAGCTGGGATCTCCTTGTAGCGGTGTTGAGGCCTTACAACGTCATCTTGGGTATAAACCATTAATCTATAGTCCATTCTCAAAATCTACTATTTTAGGCATAAATTGTTGTGTGTCTTAGAGGATTGGGACAGGTTCTCCTTCACCATTGAGAAGGTAACATATACAACACGAGATTGACTTTATCTAAGGTGAGTGTAGCCAATCACTCATCAGTTGGATAGCCTTACCATGAATCTATTTATTGAGAGGATTTAGATATATACTATAGAAGTTGATGAGTTTGACGATGTCATTCATGAGGATGTTATAGGCCTACCTCCTCATAGGGAGGTAGACATCAACCTTGACCTATACAATGGGAAAACACCGATATCCACCTAATTATACCAGAGGTCTCCCCATAGAGCTATGTGAATTTAGAATAATGTTGGAGGCCTTATTGGATAAGGGATTCGTGAGTCACATCGTTTCATGATGGGAATCCCCAGTGTTGTTTTCTAATAAGGAGGATTGGAGCTTAAGGTTGTGCATGGAATACTGGTTCCTGAATTAGGTTATTGTGATGAACAAGTATCCACTATCAGGGATTGGTGGCCTCTACGATCAACCGAACGGAGTGAGGTGGTTCTCTAAGATCAACATCAAATTAGGCTATCATCAGCTTCAGGTATGGGATGAGGACGTATTGATGATAACCTACCCATTCAATTATGGAAACTATGAGTTCTTATTAATTTCCATCAGTGTAAAAAAAATTCTAGAAGAGTTAATGGGACTCATGAATAGGGTTTTCCAACCAAACCTCTATTTTTTCATAGTGGTCTTCATTGATGACTTCTGGGTGTACTTATTATTGGTGGAGGAGCATGAAAACCACCTATGGATAGTCTTGGATACACTATGAGAGCACTAAATATATGGTAAGATCTCAAGGTTCTAGTTCTGGATACGAGAGCACCACATTCTAGGACATGTCAATGTAGAAGTTGGGGTTGATGTGGATCTTTCCAAGATAGAGGTAGTGCTTTCTTGTGAAATACCCAAGAAAGCGACTGTAGTATGGATTTTATTAGGGTTTGATGGATACTACCAGTGGTTCATGCCCACTGTTTCTAGAGTAGAATCACCATTATTAGCCTTGACATAGAATGGACAACCCTTTATGTTGATAGAGAAGTACGAGCAGAGATTCCAGGAGCTGAGGTGGAGACTTAAGAGTGCCCTTATCTTGTGACTACCAGATGAGGGTGTTGGGTATGTAGTTTTCTGTGACACAGTAGGGACCAACAATGGTTATTTACTAATGTTGGAGTGAGAGGTCATTAACAAATAATAACATAAGTGGAGGTATCATAAGAATAAGTACATCACCCATGACCTGGAGTTAGCAGGAGTGGTCTTTTTAATGAATATGTGGTTTCACTACTTGATGAGTGAACAGTTTACCGACTAGTCCAACCCCAAGATTCTAAGATATGTATTATAACATAAGGACCACAACAAGAGAAAACAAGGATGGATGGTTTTCCTCTTGGACATTGACATTGAGATAGTATATACTCTTGGGAAGGGGAACATGCTGGACGATGTGCTCAGAAGAATTTTTGGTTTATAGTCGCTGATGAGGCGGCATAAAAGCTAGCCACGATGCAGATATCCTTCATGGATGATGATGGAGTATAGTTAATTATGTCAATGAGTGTAACTCCCCTACTAATTTAGAGAGTAATGGAGGCACTACTTGTGGATGTGGACTGTGAGGCCTGAAGTAAAGAGTTATCCTCAGGACAAGCTCATGATGGAATTTCAATAGGTGGGGATGGCGTCATCTTTTTAGAGGATGCACTATAGTACTAGTGATGTTGTGGGAGGAGGTATTAAGGGAGTTTTATAAATCACCTTTTTTGGTACATCCATTTGCGTTAAAGATGTACCAAGACATATGATATTAGTACTAGTGTCCAGTGATGATGAAATAATTGGTAGAGTTCATTTCATGATTCCTAACTTGTCAGCAAGTGATGTTTGAGAATCATGTCCTAGAAGTCTTGGCACAACCACTTGAGGTACTATAATGATTGTGTGATGGTATCTCCATGGAACTCATGATGGGGTTACCACACACATCAAAGGTACATGATTCTATTTGGGTTATCGTTGACTGACTCACCTTGTTGGCTCACTTCCTACCCATCCAAGAGCTGGGATCATTGATGGCGTGGGACACCTCTACAACCATGAGAGAGTGTGGCTTTATAGGGTGCCTTAGGAAATCTTCTCAGACTGTGATTCATGATTAACATCCTGGTTGTGGAAGGTATTTCATGAATCATTTTTTACTCAGATGTGCTTTAAAATATCTTTTCACCCAATGAAAGATGGTCAGATAAATTAGACCATACAAATCATGGAGGACATGCATTGTGGTTGCATCCTTTATTTTGGCTGAAGTTTGGAGGACCACCATGTGATGGTGGAGATTTCATAAAACGACAATTATTAGTCCGCCATTATGTTACATGAGGTGAACGTGTTTTTATTCAGTTATCACCCCAATCGGGATTGTAGATATATTTCCATGTAAGCATGTTATCTCTGAGGTTCGTCAGTATTTTCCAAATTCTTGGCAGAGTTCTTGAGGTGGCGTACCACCTAGATCTTCCACCACATATGCATAAGGTGGATGATTATTTCACATGTCACACCTGAGGAGCTACATGCATGATCCATTTCACATCATCAATTGGGGAGAGATGTACATTGACAATTGGGATACATTTATAGAGATCCTGGTTGAGATAGAGGATCGACAGGTGCATGTCCTTTTGTGGATAGTCAATTCCTCTTGTGCACGTCCAGTTGTACCCTGGGAATATCCATGAGATATCATGGGACTAGGAGTCTTAGATTCATTCTCTATACCCCTATTTGTTTTATTGGCCTCTATTTTTCCATTTCATGTATTTAAACCCTATTGCTGGGATAATTTAATATCCCATAATTTCCTTGTATTTTTTTAAATTATATGAAATTATTTTGAGGCCACACAATTTGAAGGAACATGATTTCGTGGCCGTTAACCCGGAAATGAAATTTTAATCAATTTTTAAATTATTTAAATGTTAAATAAAGGTTTTCAAACCTTTATACCAGTTCTCGAATAAAAACTTTGAGGGCACCGTTGAACATGGAACACTATGATTCACCTAGAAATGACCTAACTGAAACTGGAAAGGGTCAGATGGAAAAGTTATTTATTTAAATTTTTGGAAAATTATAAAATAACATAAAAATTTCTATTATTTCATTTATCATTGTTAAGAGGAATGTCATGACACTGTGGTGTGACGATGATGCACTTTAAAGTAATTTCTTTAATGGATCATTTTGTTTGCAGCATAACAATGCAGCATCGCAGCATAATAGGGATGTTGTGACATGTTTACTTTTATTAAGCTAACATTTTGGAGAGTTGAGAATTAAACCCTGAGGATTTCTTGAGGAACCTATGACATGTACTCTCTCCAATGAAGAATGATGAACTCTATTAGGATAACTAGAAACATCGACAAACAATAATGAACGAGACTGGAAAGCGACAAACATAATAATATCTTGAATATTAATGGGAAGAGTTCTTCATCAATGAATGTTGATTAAGGTAGGGGTTTATTTGTTTTATATTTTCCCCATTCATCATTCTATGCGATGAAAGTGAATCAACCCACAAACATGTTGATCTGTAGATCCTCCCTTCTTTTTAGAGGGTGATGTTTTGTGGGATTTTTATTTAGGGTTGAATTATTATTGATAAAACATAATCCCCATACCTACCCCTTTTTAAAAATGCTAAAATGGAGGGCACAAGACTACAAGAACATGTCCCGTGTCCCTTTGCTTGAATGTTCATAATGGTATAGTTTTCAAATTGGTAAAAAGGTGGACTTGAGGCCTAGATAGGGAAGAGGGAATACCCCATAGGCCATAGGCACAAAATACGTGTAGAACATACCACTTGAGAGGACTCATTGGTCAACGAAAGAGCCTACCGGTGGCCGTAGGTGGGTGGAGGTGCACCAAGATGGCGCATCAGAAGAGCATTGGGGTCAAATGTCATGGTAGTGCAGTAAGAGACGATAGATTGCTTCATTTGGATGTAGACACCCGGTTGAATGGCATGTTTAGGTGTGGGAGCGGATGTGGAAACCTGCCATGTCCCAGCAAGGCAGTGAGGTATTCCACCTCTGGGGGGCCATGTTGGCCAGTGAGTCGAACCCCTAAGAGGGCAGACCCGGGGCGGGCTGACTGAGTCGGACCAGACCTAAACCCAACCGGCCCCTTTTTGAAAAAACAACAATATCTAACAAATCAGACATTTGATTGACAATCCATTAGCAGTGTCAGAACCCTCACAATGAGGCGGATAATGTGGAATTATATATGGATTATTTCTTGGATGTTATAATTCAAAAAACGGCTCGGGGAGAGGTTGTCCCAAGTGGAAATTTGCTACATTCGGAATCCCTATGGTTGGCTTAGCCTTAATGAATATTGATGACTAAACCCTATGTGGATTGGATACTATTGCCTAATGGGATGTGGCTTTTCTGTGACCTAGAAGGTCCACTGTACTTATTGAGGAGGAGTTCTCGAGCAGCCCATGATGTTCAATTATGTGACTAATGTTTCTACTTTTCTACTCTAGAATATACCTACTGTGAGATATTTTGCACCGTGATCATTCTTATTGATCATAATATATGTTTTTGTTGTGGATTACGTTTTGGCCTTTCATTTGTCATTTTTTTGTATCAATATATAGTACTTTGTTAATCACACTTACCCGGGCATCGCCTGCATGTGTTGTGTCGAGTGCAGAAGACTGCCGACTGGATGAATTACTTGGTGGCTCGGCACATGTTCGAGCCCAGTGATACCAGACATATGGGGAGAACTTATATGGCTTCGAGAATCTACTTTGTACTTACCCATAAGTGGGTGTTTCTAGCAGATGAATTCTAAAGTTTCTTTTTTAAATTCCAATTTTTTAGATAGACTTTCCTGGGGTTGTATTTTGGCCCATTTGAGTTTTATTTGAACTCAAACGTAGTGGTTGTTTAGTGACACGGTCCTTCACTTTTTCAGCATAGGGATGTGGTTTTGTGTGAATGCATAGAGGTACTACAAAAAATTCCTCCTGCTTGTAGTTCTCCACCATCAGTGATAGTCGCCAAACCCTGGCCTTTAGGAGGCGAGCTTAGGATATGTCATGGAAAGGGCCTCAGGAGATGGGTTGGGACACAATATATTATTTAAATATTATTATTTAATATTATAGAACCTAAAATAGCCATTATATTAGAAGATATAAATAGTAACAACTAAAATAATAAAATAAATGGTTTACAAATATATAAAAACAATTCATTAGTAATAACATAATTGAAAATTAATAGATGAACCAATTGATTATAAATAGAATATTTTTATAGAAAATTATTTTAATACTTACAATGTTTTTATTCCTTAATAAATTAAAATATGTAAAATTAGTGATTGATGTGAATGTGATATATATATATATATATATATTATTTTCAATGAAATATTATATATACACTTCCAATATATTTTATAGGAAAGAGATAATAACCAACCTAATATTACACATAAAAACCTATATTTTATAAAGTAATATTTACATACTTTTGATGGAAAAAAAATTTTAAATCCAATATTTTGAAATTACATAAATAATTTATGTAATAATGAACATTATATTTTATATTTCTAAAATATGAATTAAGTTAGAGTGAATGGTTTGTATTTTTCTATAATGTTTCACTTTTTAATAAATAATGAAAAATAATGAATTTGAATTCAAAACAATTTTTTCAAATAATTTAATCATAATGATAAATTATATTTTAATGTGGTTTTAAAGATTAATCTGATAATATTTTTTATTCATTTATAACATTTGTTTCATTTAAATAAATTTTATTTGTTTTTGGATTTGAAATCATTGAAAACATTTGAATGCTTTTACTTTAAAAAAACACATTGTCTTTTCATCTATGGGATTTAATTTAATTTAAATTTAGTCACTTAAATTATTTGATTTTGTGAAATTTTATTTTATATTTTTAATAAAAATAAAATATTAGTTATAATAATTTTAATTTAATTTTTTACCAAAAAAAATTGCTGACAATAATTAAAATTAATTACAATGATTACAGGAAAATTAAGATTTACCAAGGACTAAACAAAAAATATAAGTTCCCAAATGACCTAGAGAATATATAAAATCCATTTTATGCTATAATTTAGATACTATAATACGTTGTATTGATTTATTAAATTATATTATCCCCTTAAAATTTGAAAAAATTTAGTGGGATTCCCTTTTCTAAAATTAGCAAGAGTGTCACTCCCCGTCCACTATAAAAGGTACTCAAGCCTCCAAATTCATCACACATCTCTAGAAAATTTTTCTTGACAAATATCTTCCAAATAGATCCTAAAAATACCTCATCTATCTCTATAAGCCTCATTTTTTATAATCCTATTTAAGGAATCACATTGGTGGAAACCAAAATAAGTTATTTGATTATGAGTTAACACCCTTCCTCCAGCTCTTTCGTTTTATTTCAAATTTCACCCTTTAAATTATTCTTATTACATGATTATATAACTAAACCATTATCATAAATATAATGATATGTATTTATATTATTTGTTATACATTAAATTACACACACATCTATCTAATAGGTAATGAACTTACCGTTTATGTTTATGGTGAACTACCAACTCTTGAAACATGGTTTTTATGTTTTTTGTCACCACTAGTAATGGATTGAAATTATGACAGAAAATCTCATTATATGTGTTATATATTATACTTAAAATGTTTTAATTCTTATATAATTTTTATCCATAAAACATCCATATACTGTCTATTGATTGTAAAATGATAACACAGTTTTTGGAAGTGTGGACTATTGCCCCCTCAATGCGATGTGATCCATTCACAAAATACATGGAATTCAGAAGTGATAAATTTTAAAAAAAAAATGTAAAATATATGACACAGATATGATAATGGAATTATAATGTGGATATATGTTATTTTACTATCATTTTTCAAAATATGGAAATTAAATGAATGTATTTTTCATGCATATGTACAACTCATCATCAACATGAATGATGCATTTCATTTATTTTCTACAAATAGCATTGATTATTTTCATTCAATTATAATGAATATATAATATTATTAAATCATGTTTTACATAATTTAGATGACGAATTAATGATCTATATAATATTAACAACAATGAAAAAGTTAACACACACTTGATAAACTATGAAAATAACACTCTAAATAGTCAAAACAATGAAATATTATCAACAAACATGTAATACAATATTATAATAAATGAATATGTGATACTATAAAAATGATTATTGTTTTATTATAAGTTAAAAAAATATTAACGACCTGATAAAGTATGATATTGGTCATTCACTTGAAAGGAAATTCAAGGCAATGAATTTGGAATCAATTTACATTCTATTAGGACTTATATGTTTTTTTTCACCTAGTTTAATTTATATGGTGTATATATTTCACATTGACATATTTTATCATGTATCTTCATATTCTCATGATATTATATGATTCATTTTATTTAATTAATTCATATTGATTATGATTCAAATGTTTCAAAGTGGTATGTGACACTTTGAAATGATTATGTATTATTATACTCAAGAATGTTTTTACTGAATGACATTGCAATCCCTCTACATTTTGTGATTGTTAACTTTCTATCGAAACAGTAACTTTATTATTATGCACCTAATTTCTTATATATATTGAACATATTTACAATTTGTTATATAATAAGTGGATTCATCCATTATTCATGTTATATTGAGTTTAAATTTGAATTTTTCCATCTAATGGGATTTGAATTAAAATCTACCAAGTGATAAAAAAATCATAACCTAGTTTCTTTTTATTGGGTCATATTTATTTTACATTTTATTTTAATATTAAATGAATATGTGTCTAATTTTTATAATATTTATTGATGTATTTCCACTTCTATCAATGAATTTATATTTGATATTAATAATCTACTCATTGATTAATTCCCAGTCTACCATTATAATATTTTTGAGGGTTTGCATTACCATATTTTTTTGCTTCATATTTTTTAAACATTAATAATCACCATAAGAAATTATTGGATAATTATCTAATAAACCCTATCATTTTTGTCTGTCTCGTTATTCATGAATTTTTACATGTAACAATATCATTTATCCACTCTTTGGTACTATTTTTTCATTTTTTTACAAAATCATGAATTTATTTCTCTCTTCAGTTAGATATATTGTTTTTTTCTTTAAATTTTATTTTGTTAAAATGGTTTAAAAATGGTTTTACACATTTACAAAATTCTTTTGAAAATAAATATTTCCCTATTTTTCTTTTACCCATGTTTCAGATGAATCATCCTGTCTCTTTACGAAAGATGCATTTTTTGTACATTTTACCATAAAATATGAATATTCTTCTTACATCGTATGACATGTATGAATTTAACTGTCATTATTTCATTGAGTCTTCCTTATAAGTAATAAAATGTTAATTTTTGATGAAAATGTTTTTAAATGTGATTTTCAACGAAAAATATTAATGGAATTGTTTACCAAATAAAGTGGATATCTTCTACACTAATTGTTTCAATGTATTTTTTAATAGTAATTTATTGATAAAAGGAAATTTTTTTACTTTTTTTCCACAACGGATATATTGAAATGATACCTTCCTTATTATTCCTCTAGATATATTGTGATTGATTTGGACAAGGATATAATTTACAATCTTTTCCTTGATTATGTTAAGAATTTTATAAATATTCAATTTCCTTTGACTATTTGAAAATTAATTTCCCATAAGTATCCATATTAGTTTTTATGAATATGATTATTTCCTGAACATTATACCAATTTTTTATATTGTTCATTTGGAAACATATTTGATTTTTTCTGGAAATATTGATAAATATGTATATTCTATTCAATATATATATTTGATAAGTAATATTATTTATTTCAATTATCTAATATGATTATTTCGTTGGAGTGGTACAAAACATGGGGTCTTGTTATAGATATCTGCATGATGCATCGTAGTCTCATGAGATTAATTTGATGTGAATATTAGATGGGTTTTAAATGATAAATTATAATCAATCATGTTAATGTTCATAATGTTAAAGGTACCATGTAGCTATAAAAAATGGATTCCAATAATTAATCATTTACCTCATTTAGTTTTTGATATTATTCATCCAATTTTTTTGTCTATATATCTATATATAAATTTCATTTTTAGATTATTGAATTTTTGAAATTTGTTTTAGTTTCATTCCATTCCATAATGATTTTTCCATATATAATTATTTGAATTTCATGAGTTTTTAGTTATTAAATTTCCATATTCTTTATTCACTTCCTTCATGTTCGGTTGATTAAATGTTATATGTGATCAGTTATTTACCCTGACATAACAGTAATTGTTTTTTATTTACTATAACTTATGATATTCATTACTCATATTAAGCATATTATCTCGTTCTTAATATGTTTTTCTTCACAATGAATCAGTGAACAGTAGTTTGGAAGTCATAAAAGGATATCACAGGCGGAATAATGTAATTCCTCAAAGAAATAAATTTATGTTGTGATTAGGGTATATAATTGTAATACAATATTCATGTATGCTTATACTTTACCAAGGCTACTAAAATCATAGGAAATATGAAAATTATTTCCCTTAAATCATGCTAATATAATTTTAGTAGACACTAGAAATGAGATATTCGGTGTCAGTTCACTATAATTATATTGGAATATTTTAATGGAAGTAGAAAATAATGGATCGGTACTAATGGTTTTAAATACCGTTCATTCCATACACATTAAAATTATAACTTATTTCAATTTTTTGGTAAAAATTCAAAAGAAAAACATTCATAAAAAAACAAGAAGACTCAATTGGTCAATGTTTGTAAATATCCAAACATGGGTAATAATGAATTTAAAAAAAATCAGTGTATAATATCAGTATTAATCATTAAAATTTTATTAGAAATCATGGAAAAAGAAGAGAAAGGATTTTTTTAATGATGAGAGATATAAAGTGCATTCTTCAGAAAAAATCATTATTTTGAAATCTTGAGTACATAAAGATAGAAAAATTAATTGAAAAACTAAATATATATAAATAAAAAGTTAGGAAGAAAATGCACGAGACCCATGAGATATATAATAATATATCATCATAAGAATCATGATAATTGGAAATACCAATAAACAATGACATTATATCATGAAACTCATACAAATTTGGTAATATTTTAACCCTAAATCAACTGATATAAATAAAATTATTAGTATATTTATATCAAATAATATTAATTATAGTAATCGTAAAATACATTCACCTTTATAATATGAATTTCTAAAACAAACATGCTAGGAATATGCATGTGTATGAATAATGTAAAAGTGAGCCTAAATAAACTAACCTCAATTCATGCCTTTCATCATAAACATTTGAACCTCATATGTAATAATAATAGGTTTATAATTAATCTATACAATAAATAAATAAATATATATATATATATAAAATACTAGCTTCACTTTATATATAACCATTTAAATCACTTTAATTAACATTTCGTCATTAAAATCTCTCTTTGGAGTGACATCTAATTCGTTTTTCAAGTATTTTTTGGTCAATAAATGTTGGTCCTTGTAAAATGATCATGGTACAGTCATAAAAATGATTCTAAAACTTATATAAATAATATATAAATTCAATATATACATATTTATACTCATCCTTATCTAATGAGATAGAAAAATTAATTACACTATTTGTGGTGATGGTATGTCATTCGTATTCATTTATATTATTTCAATTTTTTGAATCATGGAACTAGGGAAACATAAATATGAATTATACACACCAGAGTCATTTTTATATCATATAGATATATATAAAATAAATATTCATTAAAAATATATTTATTACTGTTCATATCAAAATAAAACGAATAATTTATGAAATATGTTCATGGAGGTATAAGTCCACACATACGCAAGAGCGACATAATAATTTTTTTATAAATAGTATGTTCAGAAAGTATATTTAATATTAGAATTAAAAAATTATAATATTAAAATAAATATAATACTTATACTTCAAATAAATAATTATATCAATTCATTGTAGTTGGATATTGCAAAAGAGTTATATCATTTTGCGAGAGGGAAGTCTATTATACACATGATCAACGATTTCATTATGAATTTGATATAAGAGGAGATGGATATTAGGTAAGAAATAAAAATAATAAAATCATACAATGATATATATATTTTAAATTATATTATAATTATAAATATATGAATAATTGTGGTAAAATAATATGTAAAAAGTCATTTGATATGTGATAATAATTACCTTAACATGGTAAATCAACATTTTGATATCTTATTAAAACCCCTAGGGTTTCCCTATTGGGAAGCCCAAATTAATAAGAAAATAGAGAAGGATGTTTGAGATATATTTTGGTAGGTATTATTATTGTTATAATTCTTATGGTGTGCGAGTAAGTGTGAGGAGTATGTGACCATTTATAATTGAGGTCGAGTTGTAATTTTTAAAATACCAATATTTTTAAATATTTGGAAGTCACTAAAAACCCTTGATTGAAAAAATTGATTAATAATGGAGTGAAGGGATGATTTGGTAATGGATCCCATCAGACAGAAAAAAGTAAACTTGTTTTAATGATGTAACTATCTTATCAACTATGGTTACATACATTAACCGTTATAGTTTTAACCATAGTAAGATGATTTTTTCTTTGTTTACAAAGGTAATTTATCCCTTAAAAATTAATGTAAATAATCATTATCATATATTTTTAAAGAAACTATTAGAAAATATTAAATCAAATATATCAAATAAATTTCAATGTCTATTGAAAAATAATTTTCTCATATTGTAATTTAAAATCAAAAATTTATTTTGTGCATTACCAATATAATTAATATTTACTATAGTATATTTCCATTATCAAAAAAAAATTAAATTACCTATAGTAACCTATATTAATTATGGTTCTTAAAAATATTTAATCCATTATTTTAAATTAAATTCACATATTTGGAATAGATTAATTTAAATTAAATCATGTAATAGCGATGAAAATACAATTTTCCAAAGTTAATGATCTCATATGTATAAATAAGTATAAGTCAAAATTAGAAATTTAATGGACTATAAAGGTATTAATTTAAATAATAATAACATATCTGAAATAATTTTTCATTAAAAAAGAATTTACTAAAAAATAGAACATCATAATTAATTAAATAAAAAAATTTAATAAAAAGAAGTATTTTTCACAATTTATAAAAAAATTAATATTTTTAGATAATTTATATCAATTAAAAATAATGTTAATTTTATACATTGATTATCAAATTTAGGTACATTTTTCAAAAATATTTTTTTGACAGTGTTAAAATTTTATTGAGTATTTAGTGAAAAATTGCAATGAACTAGGGTATGCAGTTTAAACAAAGATCATTACATACCAAATGATGCCAAACGTTTTATTTTTAATATTAGTAGAAATATTATTTAAGGAATAAAATTACATGAGTGTAATGTATGAGATCATTTTAAAATCTTTATCATGAAGGGGGAAGAGAGAATCAGGGAGGTCATCGCACCATGTTGTGTCTTGTGTAATCCTGATGTTGGCCAAGCCATCTGCAACCATGTTTGCTTCCTGATAAAGCTGAGTAATGATGTAGTTATGATCAATTAGCGAATGGGTGAAATCACATTACATGATTACCACTAATGGTTTTAGTAATATCAACTATTAATTGTGAAAAAATAATATTAATTCCCACCACTAGAAACATGGTATCTCCCCCTTGCATGGGGATACTGGAACCTACACATGATTTCTAAAACCACTTATGAAAACATCTTAATATATTTTCTACCATTTAAAAAATAGTAGTTACAAAAGAAAATAAAATCATTTGATATCATTATTTTCGAACTAAATGTACACTGGAAATTCCCATTCATGAACTACTTTGATACCATTTGTAGTTCCTCTCCCCAATTTTCCACCTAAACATTGCTTTGACCCGAGTACCACTTACCATAGTAGATCCCACCGATATGAAAAATACTATATACTAGAAGAGAGTGTGTAATAATATGATTGTGGGTATAAATTATCCTCTGGGGATAATTTGTGGAATCGTTTTTATATAAATAATTACCCAAAAATAAATACCCAGATTCACTACACTAGCAAATCATCCATGGAATAAGACAATTAAATAGATATATAATAATTAATAATAAAAAAAATCAATATAATTTTACAAATAAAATGGGAGAATATCACATTTATATCTTTTTAGATTTAACATGGAAACATAGAAAGTCAACCCAAAAATAAATAAAAGAGTTTCTCCATTGGCCATATTTATTACAAATTTATTTAAGCATACTGATACAGAAAGAAAAACATTAATAAAATTCAAACTTAGGGAAGAACTAATGATTAATTTCCTTCAATCCCATTATAAAATAATAAAAATGATTCAGATATTGATCCCAAAACGTTCTCTAAATTCAAAGACATGAAATCAATATATTCCCTAAAGGTGTCGTACATGACTGGTGAAATAATCTCGGTAAAGCACCACCAACATGTGCCTATATTACATATTTGTTTAAGAAGGTGTGAAAATAATTTTAAAAAAGAGGAAGTTAAAATTATATAAATAATACTCTACCCATATTATCAACATCCCTAAGGATCCAATTCAACTACTTCCTAAATAACTGATATACCATAGTAATGATGATCCTTATCATAAAGCCCAAATAATCCCCTAATAAAAATTATTCTAGGTGAACCCTGAGGTTCCACCTCTAATATAATCATCCGGATCCTTATCACAAGGGACTCCTCATGTCAATAATAAGTACCAGTGTCAAAAAAAGCACAACTATAAAAATAAGACCAAGTATTTCTGACCCCTACTTGAAAGATACTGTCATCTCAAATCCCAATGTACAAAGTAAAAAATGGTATATGATCATTAAATTTTCATCTATCAACATACTCAATCCATGAAAAGACTCACCCCCAATATACAGTCCCATCATTGTCAACTGATGGATCTTCACCAACCCCAAGGATTTTGACAACCAGAACCTCTAAGCATCATCTTAATATGAAACTAATAGAGTATTATACCAATAGAATAGGTCAACAAAACCTCATAATCATATTCATATTGTTTGTAGACCACTAAAAATATTTTGCTGGAATAAACCAGTTAGAGGAAATCAACAAATATGTCCCAAATTCACATTATTGTTCACATAAAACACATGTGACCATGTCAGAAAACTACTGTCCAATATCATCCAATATAACATATTATTAGCTCATAACCTAATAAAAGCATCACCTCATCTCAAGGGCCAGACCTAAAAAATGGTGATTAATATCACCTAATAATTAAAAGTCCATTCTCATTCTCATGATTATTTCACCTCGATCTAGATAGAAAATTCACACTCAATCATCATGTTGATCACATAAAATTTCCATAAAGAATGCAATAAATTCACATACATATATATAATTAATGAAAATATATGTAAAATAAACTCACATACCTATTATTCCCAATGTATAAATCCTATCATATGGAACAAAAATTTGTTGACTTGAATGATCATGCATATAAGAATCTCAGGGGTTCGATGAATTAATTAAAATACAACCATTAAATTAGTATGGTTTCTCTAAGAATACACATTGGATTTTTCAATTCCTCACCCCTATAACACTCACAAAATCAAAAATAAAGATATGAACCACATACCATGTGTTGGTAGGCATATTCTTGACCGATCTTACACTCTAACTCAAGCCGGTCTAGAAGACATTAGAATTATAGATGAACACGCAAAAAATTCGGTAAACCAGATCATTTAGATTTGAAACTATGTTAGACGAGATAAATAATGAAAATAAGCAAGTTGATTTGGATCCTTAACAATATGAATTTAGCATTTCCAAGGTATTGAAGAATGGAGCTCCAATGCCGGACTGATTTCATTTACTACTGCAGGATAAATGGAGGGTGGGCCCCCAAATATAGTCGACAATGGAATAAGAAATAATTGGGGTTCAAAAAAAGGGTGGGAATGAATTATGATATTTTCAAAACATTATTATGTCTCATTGTTTACTCACATGGTTTTGAAAACTGTTTTCCAACTGTGAGACACCCACTATCCAAGATCCAGGGTTCTAGGGTTTATGCACATTTTTCCCAAACCATGTGTGATATATAAATAAAATATTATTGGTATGGTATAATAGCCATGGAATCTATCTTGAATGATTCAGGAAACAATATATTGAATACTTGGAGGGAGACACAATATCTCAGGGGAGGCCACACAATTTCATTAAATAGTGAATCATAGTCTCCAGAACCCTAAACATGGGTTTTTGGCATCAGATAGACCTAAAACCAATCACAACCACCGAGATATTATCCTGGAATATTAACCCATAAAAATAAATGTTTTCAAAGAAACTCTTGGAATTGTGTTATGTTGATCGAGAAAAAAGTTATTCTAAGGACAAAACTCTAAAAATTTAGAACAAGAGAGGAATTGGAACCACTCAATACATCAATGATGTTTGATAAAAGAAAGACAAGGATCGACATGAATGTAATCATCATCAATAATATCAATCATGAAATCCCCTAAATGAAAAAATAGAAACACATAAATACTTATGAGTAATCTCATCCCATTAAATTTGATGTCATGATAATTATATTTCATCATAAGTGGAATAATGTAATCCACTCAAAGGTTTATAAGAGAATATATTCCGAAAAAATAAACAAAAAATGTATTAGGAAGAATGCATACATTAAATGGAATTTTAATTATAAATTTTAAAATTTAGGCGATAATGAATCAACTTTCACCGAAACAATACCCTAGAAATGATGGAACCCTCACTAGAATATTTCCAAAATAATGTACCATATAGACTTTATCGATATCAAAAAAATGGATTTTGACCAAAATAAAGCCCCATAATGAAGAAAAATTACTAAAAAATTATTAGGGGAGAATTTATAATACATATATTCCTCATTAAATGATTCAGATAAACAACAGAAATTTATATCCAAATAGTTGTTGTTCTAGTGTAATGTGTGTTAACGGTGTTGGATAGGGATCGACGAAACAATAGAGTACAATGAAAGGAATCCATGATAATCCCTTATATTAAGGAAGTATAGAAAATATTCATCATGGAATGGGGGATTAGAATGATCCCATGTTTTATCTAGTTAAATGTAAATCTATTTTTTTGGTCATTATATAATCATAGAACATGAACTATTAGAACCCTCATTTAACTATCCAGACAACAACGACAATGTAAAACATAGTCTTCGGTATTAAAGACCCTAATGCCCTCCATGTCTAGAAAAATTTTAACATCCCTTAGATACTTATCTTTTTAAAATCATCCTTACTATTCCTATTAAGTTGTTGTCTCCACAGTACCCATTTCTTCTAGGGTTACCATTATATAATCATTCAAAACATAATAGCAAGAAAAATACTCTTTCCCTTTTCCATGATTCTTATATGTAAAACATTATAAAAACACCCTATTATATATAATTCAAATATATTTCACTCAATATGGTGCACCCTAGGACCATATGTCCAACTCGACAGCCAACTATTAAGTTACCATGTCTCGAATAGTATATATTGCATTCTACCCCCAATTAAAACATCCAAATATCTAAAAAAACACAAAATAACATGGAGGTGTTACCCTCTAAATATCTAATTATATATTATAACCAATATAATGTGTCACAACACTATCTTGAAAATGATTAATATAATATAAATGTACGCAACAGGTTTTATAATATGAGCCTTCAAAAAATTTTACCCCTTAAACACCACTGGGTACTCAGTAAATGCACAAAAAATAAACTAATATCGAAAAATGATAATATCAAATTTAAACTATAGATAGTATTTATATACATAAATCAATTTAATATAAGTAACTAAAAAATATTATTAGTAATCAATAACGATATGTGATGATAATATGATAATAAGAATAAATATAAAAGAAATATCAATGACTTTGAATGTAAATCAAAATTTTTTTGACTCAGTGTTTTAGTATATATAAATTATATTTATAAAAAACCAGATAATTTTTGATAAGAATTATTTGTGTTGATTTTTCTAATAGAGACATGTGATGGTCCGAAAATGATATTACAGTGTTTAAGATTATACTTCAACCAGTACTAGATTGATTTGATATTATTTTTTTTATTCAAATTTCAAAAGTCATATTTTTTATAACATAGTCATAATCAAAAAAATCATATAAAATTATCGTATGAAAGACGTTTCCATGAGGACTATGTTGACAGTTTTGAAATTGATATTTTTTAAATCATTCATACAAGAGAAGACTTAAAGATAATACCAAGAGTTAGCTGATGATTCGAAGTAAGATAGAGAAAGTGATACAATGTTTTATAATCTATTATCACTTATCTGAGGATGTGTATGACATGGAATATTTTTATATCATTATATAAAAATATTAATATTATATATTATTATCTTATATTTTTTCTCAATACATTATATCTTGGATAATTTATTTGAATGGTAATTAAAAAGTAATGAAGAAAATATGATGTTTTTCCCAGTGTATATAGTTTTTTTAGATATGATGATGTGTATGGGGATGGATTTGGAAATATATGGTCAATTGAAATTTATTATATAATTATAATCTATATAGAAACATAATATTAATATATCATTTTTTATGTAAGATTAACCTTATCTCACGAAATAATTACATTACATGGTACACATTATTAACTTTGATTTTTTACTCCATATATAAAATATGATAATATTTAAAAATTGGAATATATTACATAGTGTTTATAAATATCATATTCATATAGATATTTATGATATTTGGAGTGAAATTTAGAAAACTACATAGTTAAATTTTAGTGTCTATGATACTATATTATGAAATTATGATTAATCAAGTGATAAAAATGATCTCAAAAGTGAATGTGTGCCTCAATCATTGTATGATATGTAAGATCTATCTATTGGTAATGTAAGAATAAATTTATGTTTCATTTCATGTATAATGAATAATTCAGATGACTTCTTTTATCAACATTATTGAATTATTGTGAGATTTTTATTATCCAAATCCATGTTTGTGTTAAAAAAATGTTACTATGTAATAATGGATAACATGTCACATGCAGATAGGGGTTCATCCCTTTATGATGATTTAAAAAATAAATATTCATTTTTATGGGAAAATTGTATAAATAATCATATCATGTGATTGTATCAATGCTTACTTCTTATATAATCATAAATTGTGACATTATTAATTAGTGTAAATGATAATTGAAGACCAATTATGAATTTAAATACAACGATATATTTCATTCAAGGGTAAAATTCATTTCTGAGGGGTTTTTGATAAATTATATACCGTATAAACAAAATAATTCCCCATGAAAAAAATGATGTGGTTATATTTCTTTTCAAATATGGCCAACATACGGAAAATAATGATAGTGAATATAAAAATCAAACAATTCTAGTGATGTAAAATGTTATTTTAAATATTATTATTAAAGAAGTATATTTCCTTATCTTTTTCATTACAACATATTAAATAATTAAATATTGTTTTCTCTAACATATTTTATCGGTCCAATAAAAATTACATCTCCTAGAGTTTTTTCTTTAAAAATGAAATATAATGAATATATTATGAGATATAAACCATAAACACATAAAAAAACTTAAATTATGAGTGGTCCTATTAGAAATAGTAATAATATCTAAATATATTTTTTTAATTTGTGAACTATGATATTATTTCTTAACACACATAAATAGATACAATATTAAAATTAGAACAATCTATCAACACCAATTCACCAACTATCATTATCGATCTTTCATTAAATTGTTCCAAATAATATGTATTAGAGTGTTGATTGTCTCTTAAGTATTTTTCATTGAAAGTATCTGAAAATTATTAGAAATAAATTAGTAATTATTGTATTATAATACTCCAAGAAAAAAAAATTAATTTATATATATAACTAATGGTACATTATCATTAAATTCTATAACTAATGTTCCTGGATATATTCTTCATGGTTTTATAGTCTAAAAGGATTATTCTTCGTATTTTCAATATAATATGAAATATATTGAGTTTTATAAAAAAGATTGTAGTGAATTAAGTTTTTCATTACATGTGATAATGAATTAGAAATTCTTGGTAAAAGAAAATATTATTGATATATAGAAACAAATTTCTATTATATTGGAAGGGAAAAAATATATTTGAAGTAATGATAAAAATATATAGTATTATGTTTAATGATTTCAGATTGACTGAAGATCAATAGGTTACACATTTCATTATTCGAGTTAAAATGTAATCATCATCATTAAAAATATATAGAAAATCCCATGAAGAAAATTTAGTATTAAAACTGGTGATTATTCATTATCATAAGTTTTATTTTAAGATATCATATCTGAATTGATGAGTTATATATAAAATTTTAATTTATTATCACTGAATAATTTAATTTTAAATGATACATGAATAGAGAAAACTATTAAACAAATTAATAATGAGAAATATCTATATATTAATTATATATAAATCTATATATCAATGATTATTGAATTCATATTAATGGGGATGGGTGTGAAATGATTTCATAAAATCCCCACGTCACTATCATGAATTTTTAGAATAGAAAATTCAAGTATCGTTATATATTATATATTTATTATTTAATTTTTCCTAATTAATTTTTAAAAATTAAATATACATATACTATGAATTAATAGTGATTTTTAAGTGAATGATTCATATAAATTATTGAACATGAATGATGCTTCATAAAAAATAAATTAGACCCAATAAAATAGAGGAATATAATTTCAATATTTTCCCAAATCAAAATTGTTTTTATTTCTATAATAATATACCTCTAAAAGTTTGTGATTTCAATGAAAACATATATTCTAATGAAACATATTATAATTTTCTCATTCCCTATAATGATGAAGACAATGTATCATTATATTATGATTCAAAAATTGATAGTGAGTTTTCTTGTTATAAATATACATCTATAATGAATTATAGAATTACAATTTGGATTAATACTTTCATAGAAGAGATAAAGATGTTAAGATATTATAATTATCATCCCTATGAAATCCATAATGATTGAAAAATGTTTATTTTATGTATATAGACTTGATAATGATATTTGATATGATTGAATATTATATGTTTTATAAAAAAATAATCATTTATTATAATACTAATATAATTATCTATAAAAACTATTTGAATGATAATATTTATTTGAAAATTATTTATGATGACAAATAAAAAATAGATTCGTTTTAAATTTATAGAAAATATAATACTTATTAGATAATTTTATATGATCTCTACGAAGTAAATAAAGGTAATTTAATAGTTAAATGAGTATCTTTATTAAAAAAACTATAATTTCATAGAAAAACGTGAAAAATATACTACGAATGGGAATATGAAAATAATATATCATATGATATTATTAATTTTGTGGAAAATGATGTGGAAAGAGATTATGATCTCTAAAAAAAGTTTGAAAGGATGTAAAAATATGATCTGATGTGGAGGATAATAATTTAGGATAAATATTTATAAAGAACCTAAATACCCATTGATTAATTGGGGAAAAGTTATACTAAAACCATCACAATTGATTCCTCACAATACCCTTGTACATTATCAATTATAATAAATTAAATAATATCAATGACCGTTTTTATAAGGTTATTAATATTATCCATGTTTTTTTCCAAAAAACATAGATAAATTTATACAAAATTTCTCTTCAATGATTAAGGGCATAACATGAGACATGATGACTAACGATATTGAAAAATATTAAAAAATAAACTTAAGATATAAAAATGTTATTATTAAATTTGGTTTGCAAATGTGATTGCACAATTTATAAATTATTAATAAGATTGAAACCCCAAAATGCATTTCTCATTATAATTCCTACCTAATTATACATGAATTTTATTTTATAAAATGTTTAAATTAAATACATATATGTTTATAATAAACTAGTTATGGATGTTTCAATCAGGGATTAAATGAATATGAAATCATAGATTATAAAAAATGGCTAATAGATCACATTAATAATTATTTTACCAAACTAAAAAAAATTATGAAATGTAACAATTTCCACTAATATAGGAAATGATATTTTATTGAATTTTAAGGGTAATATAATTCAAATATTTATTTTGAAAAAAAAACACACAATATATTATTCATAATTCATATTACTTGTAATATTATTAGTACATAATTGATTTTGAAAATGGAGTAAAAACGTTATAAAAATATAGTTTTATTTAGATAAGGATATTTGAAGGTTATGTTTTATGAAGAGGTATGATAATTCATTGATACCTATTTTAGGTCAGGGAGAGAAAACCATATTTCTACATTAGTATGTAGGATTAAACATAATGTTGAGTAGAAGAAATGGATACCACAGTAAAATATGAAGAAAATTTCTATTAATGATATTAATTTGAAAGTTGTTATGTATTTAATCAAATGAACATTCAATGTATGTAAGATGTGTTAAATGGGAATGATGGTGAAACAAACCCTCCAACTGTTTGAAACTATAAACCGATAACCATTGGGGATGATCACCTATGATTATTTTAGATTAACGAGAATAAAGATAAAAAGTGGAGTAAATATTTTACTAAATTCATTATTTACATAAATAAAATTTCATTCATGATATTATTATATTAGAAAAACAATATGTTAGAGAATATAAATTATTCAGGTCACTAATTGAGAAAACATTTATTTTATTTGAAATTACAGAGGCATGATAATGAAACATTATATATAAATATTTTACTCTTATAATATATTGATAATAATTGAGTATCTTAATAGAAATTTAGTATATGATTTGAAGAATATGGGACATGTTGGGATAGATTGAACAATACAAAATGATCATGACAGGACATCCTATTTCTAGATTCAAGGTTATAAAACATTTCCAGTAATTAAAAATATAAGTTTAATTTAGTGTAATTGAGATAAAAAATCATAATAAATGTAATATAGGAAAAATAAAAGTACAAAAAAATTATATTATTTATTTTTCTACACATAATCAATAGGAATGGAAGGAGGGTATATGATATTATAATTTGATGAAAATGAGAATTTTCTTATATATACAATAATTTAATAATTATAATGATCATAAAAATGAAAAATAATAATTTATTAAACTATTATGTTCTAAAATTAATTTAATATGAATATAACATAAAAAATTTTCAATGGATGGTGATGATGATGATGAAACCCATGTATAAAAAAATGTATATAGTGAATTAAATATAGAAATCAATTATGATAGTGTAAATTATTAATACTCTAGTATTGTTTATTATAATTTATAGACCAAAATAGAAAACGAATTATATTAATAATAATTAATATTGATGGTAAAACACAAAAAATATTTTCTATGGTTTAAAAAAAAGTAAATTTCCTAAAAGAAGTCAAATTAAACAATTCTAAATGGTTGGACCCAAAAATGATGACAAATTTGTTTAGAACAATGACTTTTTCCTTGTTATCAATGAATATTTAAACTGTACTATAATAAATGACAAATTTATGATTTAACCCAAACATGATGTGAATAACATCACAAAAAGGGATTTCCTAAAAAATTTGATTGGGAAATGTGACTTTTATAGTTATAATTCAATATTTATTGGAAATGTCTATTACCTTGTATAAGTGGAAAAATTTAACGAATTTGTATCTAAAATTTCAAAAATTAAGACCAAATTAATATTTTTTTGTAGTTAATGAAATAAATTGAAATATTTATATAATTGATGTAAAATATTTATTCATTAAAGGGTAGCTAAATGATAAGTTGATCATTATTCAAAATTTGCGTTTTATTCATGATGATAATGTCAACAAGGTTGGTAAATTAAAAATTTATATATGTGGATAAAAACAAGAACCATGATCCTGTAATTTAACTCTCTATTCATATTTTAATTTATTGTAATTCGTAAACAAACCATGTGGAAAATATAATATATGTGAAAAAGTAAACCAATATATCACAGATTTTTATTATTTTGGAGGATGATGGTATATTTTCATATAGATAAATACAATTTTGTGTAATTTATCTCACATAAATGAGGTATTTGATTTCTATTTCCTTACATTCTAATATAAATGTTTACATATGGATAAAAATTATCAATGTTTTTGGTTATTTTTATCTCTCAAGAGAAGTATGAAATAAAAAATCCAATAATATATAAAACATACAATCACTAAATTTTAATTAAATATATTTAGTATAAATAAAATTTATTATGGATGATAAAGTATAGGAATTTATGAATAATGAATGAATAAAATTCATCATTGGAAAAATTCACATTGATTCATGATGGAATGATATTGCCTTTAGTGCAACACACTGAGCTAAATGTAACTATAGTAGAATGGTGTATCAAATTATTGAATGCATGTGGATTCATAAGTATACAATTAATTCCACTAATTTTATTATATTTTATTAGATTAATGGATATTTATTGTTAAATTAATTTATTGGTTATTATTGGGATTTTCATATTGATGATAATATATACATTTTGGGAGAATCATTCTTCTTTGCTAGAAGATGTGTTTCATGGAACTTATAGAAGAAATAATATGTCTTTTTAGTACCAATAATGATATATTTGTTTTTTAACCTTTAAATCTACACAAATGATATAATATAAGGATAAAAAATATTAAGTGCATTTTATTAATATGCATATAGTCATTAATGATTGTAATAAAGAATATATGATTAATCTATTAAATAATTGGATATTGTGGACATGATCAAATTAAAATAACATTAGAAATAATTTAAACATTGGAAGGTGGATAATAATTCCTTGAGGATCTTTTTTTATGTATATAATGTTGCTAATATAAGCACTAAAACACTCCCAATGTTGATTTTTTAATGGGTAAAAACCATATAGGTTTGAATCGCATTTTCCAAAATTACTTATATATTTCATTTAGACCACCCCCAAAATATGATAATTTTTTATATAAATAGAGATATTCATATAACATATTTGGGTTATTATTTTTAAAAAAAATTATGTTATTATATTGGTGAAAATGTCCAATTTAGTTTTTAAATCTGTCTATAAAATTGAGAACCAATAGAATTTCCTTGATAAATAAGCATATAGTCAAGGAGAAGATATCTTAAACTATAATATATATATATATATATATATGAGGATCCCTATTTGATTCCTTTATGTGTTATATAATGGGATTTTTTCTTTTTCGTTAGGTTTATCTTTTATATCTTCGTATTTCTAGTGGGGTTTGGGTGTTTTTTATTGAACTTTTGTGTTTCAAGCTCTTATTATTCTATCGCATGGTTTATTTACATGGTTAAGGGGAAACTGTGTGACCTACTATGGATGAGTCTCTTTAAAATTCATTTTTAACTTTTTATAGTTTGAGTGCCATAGGTTGAGTAAGGTTTGATTCAAACCATGTGGCTCCATGGCATAACCATACTGGTCTTTTGAGTCTATGTTCAAGGCAGCATAGACTGGTCTAGGATAGACCAAACCAAGTGAATTTAAAGAATGTGAATATAGAATATTTTATAAAAAAAGTCACATGGTTTTCTCACTATTTAACAAACCATTTTGGTGTCTATTGTGCCTAGTAAGGGGAAAATAGATGGTGCACAATTTATAAAATGTATGAATAATTCGTGGGCAACACCCAAGATTAGTAAAATTCTGAATGTACTGTTTTAACATGTCATGTTTTTATCACTAAACTCCTCATTTCTTCTCATATGATATCATTAGACTCAAAGGGAGCTCTTACTTTCTTCTATATCCCAAATTTCCTCTCCCATGGATGGAACCAAAAGATTTAAGCATGTTTAGGGTCAATCGTCAAGGTAATATCCTCATCTCATATTCATATTCCTTCTTTTTCCATCTTTTCTTGAGTAAATA
The DNA here is from genome assembly GCA_963277665.1 of Viscum album. Lineage (NCBI taxonomy): Eukaryota > Viridiplantae > Streptophyta > Magnoliopsida > Santalales > Viscaceae > Viscum > Viscum album. The sequence continues at coordinate 937,035,359 of OY728163.1, read as the reverse complement.
TTCTTCTTTGGCATATTCGTAAAAGGGTATGTGTTTATCAATGATTAAATTTTGGTATTTTTGTTCTTATTGTTTCTCTTATATGCTATTACTTCTTGGAGACATTGTGGTGTTGTTTTGAGTTCTTTGTAATAACAAGATTGTGGATTTTGGTAGTTTTCCCTTTTTATTTGAGCATTATATTTAACAAAAACTGATTTCATTATTTTAAAAAATCATTTTAATTATAATATGTTGAGTATGAATTTTATGAAAATATTTTTTTTGTGAAATGAAGTAAAATTCTTTTTGTATATAATTTTATAGAATTGTTTTATTAACAATTTCATAGAATTTGTTTTTCAAAATTTCATGTTGGCCTTTAAAAGATATACGTGGTTCTTAAAAGATGCATTTTTTCCTTTAAATGTTTTTAGGTTTCTCTAAAGAATTTATAAATGGGTATGAGTTTATAAATCGTTTTCCAAATGTTTATTGGAAATGGTTTTCAACTCTAAGGTTTCTTGATTCCCATTTGGAACCTTCACGAATTATTTCATTTTGGAAACACATTTGGTATCACACATGAACCTGACACTTCCCGATTATGTTATTTATTTTCATTTTGAGTTTCAATTTATTTTTTTCATTTATGGGTTTGTTGTTTAATTATTATTATTATTTTTTAAATTCAATTGAATTAAAATAAAAAAAATATGTAAATCATAATCTAACCTATCCCCTACTATTCATGTCGAGGATCCCCCCTCCCCCATTCCTGTTGCACGACACTGACTCCCCCTCCTCTTGGACCTCCGACTGACATCTTCCTCTCCCCACCGCGACTACCGCTGACCTCCTCCATACAGCTAACGTCTGGATGGCTTCCTTCACTAGGTGGTGCACCGAAACCATGAACCTTCCACCAACTGGTGTTGACCTCCCCAATCGGCAAATCGACCTTCGGAAGACCTTTCCCATGAAGCCTCACCTCCTCCATCTAGCGGCCGCACCACATTCCCTTGAGTTCTCTTTAGGAGACATTGAAGTGCCACACCAATTTTCAAATGTCTCTCCACAATATTGTGTGTTAGTACCTTTTCATCAGTTTCGGGTCACCATGTCAAGGGATAATATCTTAAGTATGCATAGGTATGTATTTATATATATATAGGTTCCCCTGTTACATGTATATTCATGCATGTCAGTGTTTATATGGGTTTGGGGCTTGGTGTGCCTATGTACATATTTAAAATTTCATGCGTAGTTGAGTGGAGATGGGCATATGAATATAAGTGTATATGTAAGGATCACATTGTGCATGCCCATGGCCTTGGGGTGTGTGCATAGGGGCTAGGTGTCCTTGAATTTTTGTGAAAGTTCGTTTAATTAGTGGGGGAGTAGTATATATCTGTTAGAAATATCCCGGGGCCAAAGTGGACGGCTTGATTCCACTCGGAGGTAGGTCCCCTACGCCCTGATGTTTAATCATAACTTCCATAACATCTTCGTGATTTATTGAAAGTGAATATTATTCTTCTAAATAAAATACATATTCAATATATATATATATATGTTTAAATTATTTTGGTTCTTAAAAATTGATTTCTATAATGTTTCAAACATAAAGTGGCTTTTTCCAAGACATGTGGTCTTTAGGCCTATTTTTTGTAAAAGGAAAATGAAATTTTGTTTTCCAAAGAATATCCAAAATAACCTCCAAATGGGTTTTAGGTGAACATGTTTTCTAAATAAAAATCATTCGTGTAGAGTAATGAGGCACGTTTGGTACCATGAAAATGAATTGTAAAAGCAAAAAACCCCTCTTACGGCATGCACAATTATTTTAAAAACATGACGTGTATGTTAAATGAATGATTTTTGATATGAACCTAGTGAAGAGGATTATGTGATGTTATATGACATAAAAAAGGGAATATGATTAAGGAGGGAGAATGGTGGTGAGAGGATGATTGGATTTTGGATAAATAAAATGTTATGTTCACTAATGTTGTTCGATAAAACCTAATCACCCTTTGAAATGAGCACATGGAATTCTTAGGGTATCTCTGTGGGATGACCAAGACCAGTACCCTAGATGAAATGTTAAGGATTCATCCAAGATTTTTCTAGCAGGATTGATGCATCAATACTAACTAAAAATATTAGTGACTGAAGGTCATGGATTTTAAGCCACTTTTTCTAAGAGTTGTGGCTTCAAAGCCACATTTTTTGGGGATCGTGGATTCTAATCCATGTTTCACCAAGTTAAAAGGTATCAAATGTCCCACTATCACTGAATACCTATAGATATTTCCCATGGTTCTCTTCTGGAATAAGGTACTTGTGAGTTGATTTCAATTTCAGTTGTTTCATACTTAATGTCTTATTTGTGAAAAACATTTTTTAATCTGAATTGGTTTCATTTCATTTTGAAATATCAATGTATTCATGGAACATAATTTTAATTTTTAGTGGAAGATAAATTCAATACATGGAAATGAAAAATTCTTAATTGAATTTGAAAAAATGAAAAACATTATTTTATTATGTTTTATTTTCAAATTGGTGTGTTTAGGTTTTCTTAAAAAAGGAAAGGGAAAAGGGAATTGTTGTATTTTGGAATTCTTAATGAGCACATCGGTGCTCACACCTACTTTAGTTTTTAGTAGCAGGTTCTAGTTTGGGTTAACAATTAATGCTCTGTGGCAACCCACAAGGTCACTTGAGATACGTCTCTTTCCTTTATTTATTATTTATTTTCCCACTTCCAGTTTATTCGGTATATTTTATTTTATTTATATATTTGTTCAGTTTATGGTTATTCATATATCTTGGTTATGGTCCATTTCATTTCCAATTTTTTTGTGTATTTTGATGCCCGACATTAGTTTCCAGCCAGTTGTTATCTAGAAGGACCATCGAGCCATGTCGCAGCCCAGCTCAGGTGATTGTTTCAGGTTCAACCATGTTGGTTCGTTAAAAAATAGTATCATTGGAGATTTAGAAAATTTCTTTTGAGTATGTCTAATATTTTTATGTTAGGATTGAGGGAATCTATGTGGTTAATTGTGGGTATGTTCTTGATCACCACCAATTCGGAATGACCCTTGAATTTCAGGGTGGTCTAAGATAGTCATTCTACAATGTATGTGTCTTGCTCTTAATTTTTTTCAAGGTCCATAGTATTATTTGTGTCTTTTAGGTTAGTTTTGTGATTTATTGGTCATTATTGAGGGCTTCAGGGATGTTTTTCATGGCTTGGAAATCCATACACAAACCATGAACTCACCTTTAATGACTTCTTATATGCTCACCCTTGGTGTAGAGTTAGCAAAACTATTTGACCAAACATTGTATAGTAGTAGTTTGTTTGAGAATTTTGAATCTTGATTTATGGAGTTAATTTTTTACTTGGGGAAATTATGTATGTTTTAGTTGGTTTTGTGGTGTTTTTATCAAGTTGCAAAATCGATGATTGGTATTATTAAATTATATTTTCAAAATTAATATCTTGGTTTATATAAAAATTTAATGATTCGTTTTTGTGATAGAAAGTGTTTTAGAAAATGTATAGTGATCTTGAATATTTTTTAGAAAAGGGAAGGTTTTGTTTTGATTTGGTATTCCTACAGATGCCCACATGTGGGTATAAATGCAATTAGATTTCGATGGTTATTGGTATTCATGGATTGGTGTCTGAGATTGCACATGAATGAATTCATGTAAGATTTTATGGAATAATAATGGTGGGTTCTTAATTTTATATGAATTATTTTTTTTCAAAAGAAATTTTAGATTAATGATGTGATGGGATGTGTTTTATTTATGAAATTTTAAAATGGGATGTGGGATAAAAAATGGGTTTTTATCATTCAGATGGTTTTGAAATGGGATTGTTTTGAAAATTGTCATATTATGAAGTGGGGTTTAGGCTTGGTTGGTGATGTTTATTTTTTATTATTTCAGGTGATATTTGATTTCGTTATGGATTGGTTTTGTGATGTATTAGCCTATGGGTTGAGGACTGATTATGAGTTTCTGTTTCAATGTTGAAATGAAATATTCAGTTTGAGTTAATGATTTCTTGTTAAATGTGGGGGCTTGTTTTGTGATGTGATTCAGGTGGGTTTTGTGATTCTGGTTTAATGTATCCTGCCTATAAATATACAATGGTTCCCAAGGGGACATTTTTAGTTTTTAGTATTACCCAAACTCCCAGTAGAGTGGTGGGGTTATTTTCTCTTCTTTATTTCTTTTTTTCAATGTGGTGGTCGAGGTTCGATAGAGGTTGCAGTGTAACATGAGGAAGTCAAGTTTTTTTCAGGTCATTAGGAACTATAGATGTTTTGAAGTGAAATTTTTCCTCATTTTTTTTGATGGGTTATGTTCGGGCTAGGGAATGGTGATTGATACATTCTACAAGCATGTTGGGGTCGCAGACTGAGAAAAATGGAAATATTGGTTTTTAAGGTTCTCGATAAGGGTTCCCCATCTTGTGCAGAGAGTATAATAGAAGAATATGTTCTTCGAATGGGTCTTTAATTAGTTATATTTTATAATTCCCAAGACCACACAATCATTTGTTTCCAATGTGGATTATTTGGGAACTCAAATTCATTAATCATAATATTCTGAAGGCTTGTAAACAGTGTGGCTATTTGGTTCACCTCATGAAGTCTATATGTTTTCTTTCAAGAAGATGAAGCCTTAATTGGGTGTTGTTAGTTCCTAACCATGGTGCATCAGATGATTTAATACATCAGTGCAGTCAGGTGGTTTCCAGGTAAAAGGGATGTGGGTCCATCCTGTTTTCTATTGTCTGGGAAGTGGCCGATTAAGTTTATGCTTCATGTGGTTTTCTTTTTCGTAGTGGGTAATTATTTTGGAGGTCCTAGTGGTCTCTTTCAAGAAATTTTCTTGGTTGTGTCTCTAGCAGTATAAACTCCCAAATGACTAGTCTTCCCCTCTTGTTGTTTTGGGTTTTGGGTGGTTCATGTTCGAGATGCTCATGTTGTAGGGATGTGGTGAGTCTGAAGTCAATGTTTGTTTTGGTTTCCTCTTATCTATACCCCCTCTACTATGTAGGAAGCCTCCTCGTGTCGAAGGGTCATGATGAGGAATTCAATTTACGTTGTTGAAACTAAATTGAGAGCTCCCATTTGGGTTCAATTGTACTACATAGTTACTAATATGGAGGGGAATCCCACTATGGGGCTCACCTATGTCCTCCCTCAAGTTGGTCATGTGAGACTCAGAAAGTTGAGGGGTTACACCATAGTGTAGGGTTTTTTTAGTTTTCTAATTTGTCTCGATTTGGGAATTCTAGTATTCGGTTGGAGTCTTAATATGGTAGGGAGACCCACATAGGACAAATTTTCATAGAACTTAATCATTGAGATGTTCTTGTTGGGGAAACACTTTTCCTATCCTCCACCCGACCCTGATCAATGTAGATGATGGGTCTTATAGAAATTGTTCATATGAAATCTCAAGAGGACCCTAGTGATTTCTGAGATTGGGCTGGGGTGTTCCATGTTGTGGTTGTGTTTGGAAATGTGAGTTTCGTGTCGTTGGTTCTTATTCCATGTAGTCCGAGACACAATATTTATGTTCTGGGATGGAGTTTGAGTGTTCGATCCTCAAGTGGTATGGGTTTTTTTAGGGTCTTGTTTTCCTAGTTATGAGATTTGAATAGCCAGGTATTTAGGGAATTTCTAGGGGAAGAAAGTGTGATGATGGTGAGAAATGTCCCACCCCGACCCGACACTTCTCGATTATTTTATTTATTTTATTTGTGAGTATCTATTTAACTATATTAATTATAATGTTTATTTTAATTATTTTTATTATTATTAAATAAATTTAATTAAAATGAGAATAAATTAAACCCTAATCTAACCCACCCCATCTTAATCGTGCTCTGGACCCCCTACTCCTTCTTATTATGAAACACTGACTCGTCCTCCTATTAGACATACAGCCAACATCCACTCCCCACTACGACTTCTGGTGACCTCCTCTTTGAAGCCATATTCTTGTCGGCCTCCTTCCCTAGATAGCATAGTAAAACCATCATACTTCCTCTGACAGACATTTCCCTCCTCTCCTGAAGAATCGGCCTTCTGACGACCTTTCCCTAATAGCCACACCTCCTGCCTTGGGTGGCCTCACCCCTTTCCCTTTGGGTTTTCATGAGGTGTGATTATAGTGATGCACCAATTATTAGATGTCTCTCCACAATATGTAACATTGGTACTTTCTCATTGGATTGATACTCTATGTCAAGGGCGACGCGCATGCATATGGATAGGTATATATTTAAATATATATTGGTTCCCCCATTACATGTATATTCCTAACCGGTGGTGTTTATAGGTATGTGTGGCAAGGTGTTCCTATGTATATATATAAAATTTCAAGCGTAGGTGAGTGGAGAAAAGAATTTTCGTATAAGAATATATGTAAGGATCCCCTTACGCATGCCCATGGACATACGGGTGAGTGAATAGGGGCTAGGTGTCTTTCCATGAATGTGAAAGTGCATATTCATAGTGGGGGAGCATCAAAATTGAGTTAGAAAGCACCCAAAGCTGAAGTGAAAGACTTGATTCCACTCTAAGGTAGGTACCCTATGCCCTGATCTTTATTTAGAACTTCCATAATTACATAGTGTTTTATTAAATGTGCATATTCTACTTCTACATGAAATACATACGCATTATATATATATATATGTACATGGTTTTGGTTTTTGAAAATTAATTTCCGCAGTGTTTCTAACAAAAAGCAGGTATTTCCAATGATGTGTGGTCTTTTGGACAATTTTGTTTTAAAAGTGAAATATCACGTTGTTTTCTAAAGAAGCTCCAAAATGTTCTCCAAAAGGTGTTTTAGGTGAACATGTTTTTTGAAGCAAAAGCATTCATGTGGAGTAATGAGCATGTTTCGCATCTTCAAAAGGAATTTTGAATGAGGAAAACTCCTCTTAAGGCATGCCCATTATAACTGAAACATGATGTGTATTTTAAATGTATGATTTGTGGTATGCACATAGGTTGGTTGACCAGGACTAGTATGCTAGATGAAATGGAAGGGGTTCATCCCAATTTCTTGTATTATTATTGACAAAAACACTAACTAAACATATGAATTAATGAGGTTCAGGGTTTCTAAGCCACATATTTTGATGGTCATCGTTTCTAAGTTATGTTTTTTAGGTTCTTTGTTTCTATGTCACATTTCACCGAGTTATGAGGTCTCCAGTGTCCCACATTCACTTTATAACTATAGGGATTTCCCATAGTGCTTGTTTACGACATGGTACTTGTGATTTGATTTCCATTTCAGTTTTTCATACATGATTTATTATTTTTTTTAAAAAATTATTTTAATCTAAATTGGTTTCCTTATATTTTTAAATTTTAATGCATGATTGTAACGTATTTTGAAATTTTGGAGGTAGAGAAATGCATTACATTGAAAAGAAAATATGTTACTTTAATTTGAAAACAATGAAAAACATTATTTTATTTTTCCCTATTTTAAAAATAGTTTTTTCCTAAAAAAGGAAAGGGCATTGGTTGTTGTTGTATTTTTGGCATTCTTACTAAGCACATTGGTTATCATGCATACATTAATTTTTAGTTTCTAGTTCTAGTCTGGGGTCGTGGTTTTTCTCCATGGAGACCCATGAGGTCACTTGAGGTATGTCTCTTTGTATCATTTATTCTTTCTTTTTCCACTGCCAGTTTGTTCGGTCTATTTTATTTTATTTTTATTTTTGTTTTGTTTATTTTTATTAATCTGTCTTTCTTATAGGCCAAATAATTCCAAATTAGTTTATTTTGATTCCCGACACTAGTTGTCAGCCTGTTCGTATCGGGATCGCCCCTCAGGCCATGTCGTAGACCGACTTTGGTGACTGGTTCAGGGCCGACTCAAGTTAGTTCATGGAATTTGGGTTGTTTCTCTTAACATGAATGATTCTAATTGGAATGAAATGTCCTTATCATGGTATCTTCCTCACGTGTCGATATTATAAAGGAAATGTTATATTATATGTGGGGAATCGGTATTGATGCATGTTTCTGTGGCTTATTCTTGTGAATTTTATATGGGTGTTTTGTTTGTTTCATCCCCACATTCGATGTGACATGGGAACGTTTCAGTGAGCGAATATTTTCTACGAGCATTTCATTCACTAGTTTGGAGTTACTCTCTTGATAGTGGCCCATATTATGGACTATTCTCTATATTGAGATTCTTCTTGTAGTTTGGGATATATAGGGTATGGGTGATCGTTGGAGCAGGTTGATGGAATTGGGTGTGTAAAAATAATAGATATAATCAGGTTTAAATATATTTTATGTTATCCCATGACCTCATACGTACTCATATATTCCCTAATAATAATTTTTCAACTATGGATAATTTTTCTTCTATAACTCGTTTGGTCAATAGTGATGTCTTTTCCATTTCCCTTATTGTGTGATCATTTCATCCAATTTTTTATATGGTGTAATTATGTGATTAAATGGATAAATGTGTTTCAAAATGTTTTTGGAAATTTATTTAATTATATTATACAACATCATTACCATAATAAAAAAAACATATAATCCTTCTTTATAGTCTACGATATGTTAGGGACTCATTATTTTGAAAAATGGTACTTGTTTCAAAAGAAAATGGAAAGAGACCATGTTTTTATATAAAAAGTAATGTGTGAAAACCATAATATTATATATTGTATTTCAAACCTAAAATTTATAGATATTTTTTAATGGAAATTCATTTTGAATAGATTACATTATAATTACTACTAATTCATGATACTAATGCATGTAATTTATTCTTATTTTTAGTCATAGGTGGAGGTTATAGCTTGGTCTCGATCACCATGGGTGATGTTCTATTTTTAGATCATAGAGTGAATAGTGGGATCATGAAGAGATTCTTTTATCTTCTGGTTGAGTTTAGTTTTTTTATTATTCATGGATTCTCTATTTGGATTCAATTCAATTTGGTATTTTCATTTAGTTTGAACACAATTTTTTATTTCTAAAGGTTTAATTCATTCCCATCATTACTCTACTCATATCATCAGTGTTTGTAAATACCTCTAGCTAAATGATAATTTTCCCTTGGGATGTCATGGGCCCGTATGAGTGACCAGTTGAGGGTTGAACCTAGTTGTTTCAGGAAAAAATGGTATCAAAATAGGTCATTTAGAAGGCCAAGATTTTATATCTCACATTATATTTTTTTTGTCTTGGTTAAATGGATTAGGAATATCAGAATGTTTTTTTATGTATGAGGGTGTTTTTTTCTAACAATTGTTTTATAGAACCATTAGATACTTTTGGATGTTGGGTTTTCATTGTTTAAATTATGATTTTTGACCTCATTTTTGAATTAAAATCGAATTGGAATTAGGGATGTGGTCTTGAATAAAACATTTTGATAGTGGGTCACTAGCATATGTACTCCAACCACGTTTCCATGTCACCCATCGACACTAGACTCCACTCATCTGTTTGTTTATGTATTTCTCAATTATTTATTTATACTATAAGAACCCTATTTTAATATATTATGTTTTGGATTTTTGAAAATTTAAATTATTTTTTAGAGTTAGTTAAATTATAATATGGAAAATTGGTTTCTATATAAAATAATTGTTCAAAAAATTGGGTTTTAATCAAATTTTCTTTGAGAAAGAGGTGTTTCTTGTAAAATGGGATGTGTATTCAACTATTTAAAATATCAGATTTCATGAAGAGAATTATTAAATTCATATGAAGTGAAATGTAAAGGAGTTTATAGTTTGAAAAAGGTTTTTTAATTTATTGTCATATATCTTTGTATATAGTAATATTGAATTTTTGTGTTTGATTCCTTTTCTATTTGGTGTTATGTTGTGGTGGGTACTTGATGAAGATTTGGTTTTGATTAGGTTTTTTGTTTTCATTTTATCTACTTCTTTAATCAGCTAAATACTTGATTGATATTTGAGGTTTATATACAAGAGGTTCTCCATTTATGGACACTTTAATTGATCATCATATTAACCTTGTCCATGAGATTATGAATTTTAATCCTCCCATAATTTATAATGAAATGGATCCTAATGAAACATATAATTGGATGAATTAAATCTAACATATTATACTTTTATTTGAGATATCTATATCTTTAAAGATTAATATCTCTATATTTATGCTTGAAGTCATGAGAAAGATATTATGGAAGTTGTTCGTTCAAAACAATCCTCAGTAATAACTCTCCAAGAAATTATTCAAGGATTAATCATCTAATTTTAATACTTATTCATATTTTTCTTCCCATTTGAGTATTTGTGTGTTGTTATTCAGCTTTGGAAGTTTGATATTTGACTAGTCGTGTAAATTTGATATCCATGTAGATTCTAAAATAGTGAGAACTTCACCCTAACCTCTTGTGTTATTTTATGTAATCCACCTCTTATTTATTTTTCATTTCCTTATTCTACCTTATATAGTTGTTAGTTGATTATATGTTTCCACCAGTGTTATATGACATTTAGTTATCCATCTCCATTTGAAAACATTGGGATCTTAGAGTAGTCATGATAGTTTTGGTGGTGTTGGGATGTGTCTAGATAGTTTCTTGATGTTTTTCCTTCAAGGCGTCATTGGATTCTGATGATTTTTTTTTGGTATAAGAATTTTTTTTTATTCTACATGTGTTTAAGTATTTTTTTTAAATTTAGGAATCATATCATTTGAGTTTGTGAATATTCGTATTTATCTCAATCAACATGAAATATTGAGGAATAATGGAAGTATAAAGCCTCATGGTCGGGTGAATTGGTAAAAATGATTTTTTATTCTTTTATTTTTTGAACTTTTTTAAGTTGGACTCTCTCATGGTGTTGTGGTGTTTTAGATCGAAATATTAGTTTTAGGTTTTTTTATTCTGTTTTAGGATTTAGGTTCTTGATTTAGGGAAATTCATGTGACCATGTGTGGGATAGTATCATTCTATTTCTTTTTAAATTATAATAGTGTTCTTTTAATGGGTAGTGTAATGATTAAACAAAACCCTGAGGCTCCTATGAGTAGTTGTGACGTATTAAGTGTCATGGGTCAATGGTGCATGACCTAAATCCTATTGGACCAGACCATGTAGAATCCTTGTGCATGGATCATAATTTTTTGGTATAACCAACTTATAGTTTCGAGACATGGATTCCAAACCATGTTATAAAAAACATGTGGGTGTCCAATTTTTCTATAAAGGGGTCCATTGATGTTGTGTGGTTTCAAAATATATATATCCAAACAATATACAGCTCCTAAGTTCATCAAAATAGGTAATTTCTATATTTACCCTCATTTGGTTTTAACCCCAAATGTCTCAATTCCCACCCTCTTAGATCATGTAGCTCAAATTGATCTCATCCATTCTTTTTCATGACTCTCCACCTCTTCTAAAGGTAGGATCTAGGGATTTACTCATGTTTTTGGGCCAATCCATCAAGATAATATTCTCTTATATTCATCCTCTTCATTTTTCATCCACATTCTCTTGAATTACACTTATTACATGGTCCCTTTTATTTTAGGTTAGTTTTTCAGTAGGATTATGTAGGGGTTTTATATTGTTATAGTTCCTTGTGGATGTTCATTCTTATTGAGTATCTGTGATTTTTGTTTCGCGAATCTGTTGCAATAGCCAATGTGGTTTACGGTTGGATTTCCTCATCATTTTCCCATTAGATTGAGAAAACCTTGATTTCATTATTCCCATAACTTTTTTACACTCTAACTACTAATTTAAATTTTATAGAAAAAAATCATATGAACTGAAGTAAAATACTCTTTTTATTAAATTTTATGGAATTATTTTACTAAACCATTCACTCCAACTATTTGTTGAAATGCATAGATGTTGATTAAAAGTCATTTTTTGAAATTAAATGATATATTTGTATTTTTAATTATTTTTTGGTTTAAAAAATGGTTATCTAAATTAATATAGGTTCATAAATGGTGATTTTAACCTTTTTTTGTAAATATTTTGTCACATAGTGGTTTCTTGAGGCCAGTATGGAACCATCACATATTTTTCCCTTTTTAAAACTTTTTTCGGATGGGTCTCTTGCTAGGATATATGTTAGTTATAATGGGTAGACCTTGTCATGGGACTTCCAAAATATATTGATATTTTAATGGTAATAGAATATTTTTTGGGGTGAGTTAGGGGTGATGATTGGGTGTTTGGATTATATTTCTTGTTTATACATTGGTATTTTTTTAGCTCGCCACCAATTTCAATATTACATGGGATCCTATAATAGAAATTATATTTTTTGAGAACTTTTTTGTGATAGTTTATGATTATGATCTAGATTGCGGCCCTTAATATGTATCATGATCTATATTGGGATTGCTCCCCTTGTTTGGATGGGTCTGAAGACTATGCGTTCAGGCTAGTTGATGGCATTGGGTGAAGCATGCATATTGGATGAATCAGGTTTTAGTATGTTTTAGATTTTCTTAGGAGTTCCTAGGTACGACCATGTTCCCTTACACAAATTTCTTTTTAGAGAATAATTTAAGTTCCACAGCTGGGGTTTCCCCCTGTGTTGTGGTTTCGCTTTTTCTATATTGTGCGATCATTTATCCTAACTTCTTATATGTTGTACACATTTCATAAAAATAATAAAATATAAATATTTTCAGAAAATGTTATCATTTTGTTGTCACCTTATTTAACATATAAATAAACACATCAACCATCATTTATTTCCATAAAATGTTAATGTTTTATAATTTTGGGAAATGGATCATTTTTTAAATAAAAATAATAATGGTTCTTTGTATAATTAAAAATAGAATGAGTTTCTAACCTATATTATATTAAATGTTAGACCTAAATTTGATGTATATTTAATTTAAAAGAAAATATTTTTGAGTAACGCAATTTTTAATGCCTACTGAGTCTTAATACTAACGCATATAATACATTATTTATTTACTATCAGGATCAGGTTCTACCTTTATGTCAATTATTGTGGGTGATGTGTGGTTTGGAGATCAGATAGTGGCCCATGAGCTCATGTGTATAATTAGGAATCGTCACACTTGGATGGAAATATTTACATTTATGATTATTTTTTGGGTTTTTATTGATTTTTTTCTACTATTTTAATTTTCTAATGGATTTCCTAAAATTGGATAAATTGTTCTGAATGGTACTCTATTACTGACCTTGGTGCTAGTTGCCACCCCGGGGAGATCAGGAACATGGATTTGGGATATCATGGGTTGAATTGGGTGACTACCTCAGCATTAACTCATAGTGGTTCACGACATGAGGGAGGTCACATTTTATTCATCCCATCAATAGTGAAAGCTTGTTTTATATGGATATATTATTACATTTAAATATAATTGATATAGTAATAATAAGTATAAAATCCTTATTAAAAATTCTTAAGCAATAAAGGAACAAATTTGGTAACAATAGTCTTTTAAAAATGATATATTTCCCTTGAAATAAATTTTTTAATATAATATATTGTATTATATATATAATTGAAATGAAGATAATTTACTTCATGAATATATACTATCACATTAATTATCAATGATTGTAATTAAAATTATAAACATTATGACTAGACAAAATATATAAAATAGAAAAAAATAAAATTAGAAAATATATATCACTCCAATATAGTTGAATCATTTCACCAACTTCAAAAACTGTAGAAAAAACAAAATATTATTAAATGAATCAAAACCATAGAAAATGGAAATACAGAACAACGGTCTGAATTGAGTTAAAAATTGAGTGAATTAATAAATATTTATTTATATACGATAAAGTGATACATGGAAAAGTAATTTGACCATTAGAATAGTAACCAGATGATTGAGAATAGTAATATTACCACTATGAATAATAACATTATTATTTGAATAGTAATGTGACCATTGGAATTGTTACCTCACCATTGAGAATAAGAACGTGACAATTTAAAATAGTAACCTGACCATTCATATCATATTTTTAAATTAAAATAATAAATTATGATATAAATAAAAATTTCCATCATTTATTTAAATAAATATAAATATTATAATTCTAAATAAATTGCCATGATTAATAAAATAAAAGAAATTGTGACCACATTTTTAATAAAAATTATTTTAAAATATTTCATTATGGTCATAAAATTTATACTACAAAAATACATATATAATGAATATATTATAATAAAATGAATATAATTTTTGAAATCAAGATAAATAAAATTTTAATGGGTTTCCTTTTAATTTTGTAAAATACTTCATTTTTAGGTTAATAGTAAAAAATATAGTATTTCATTATATTGGTTTTAGCATAAATGTTTTAATTCCTAATTAAATAATAAAATAATACTAGTTATAAATTTAGATTTCCCATTGAATATTTAATCTCATATATGATTCAATAAACTAGTACAATCTTAAATTCCAAACCTAAATATCACATTCCAAAATCAAAGGATAAAATTGATCCCATAAAATACAATTTGTCTTTCATTCCACTTCCCATTATAATAAACTAATGAATTTGAATTATAAGAGTAGTATAATTTCATAAAACAATTATATTATAATTATATATGATTTAAATTTTGAAAATTTCACTTTTACATGTTTTTCGATCAATTTATTTTTAATTAGATATTTAATTCTAAAAAATACCACCCTCAACAAGTATATATAACCACACACCCACACCTTATAAAAACACTCTTCCAATAATTTCACAACTCTAATATAAATAAATTTAATTCGTCTCAATAACCTTATAATCATTAGCTATATTCTGATATAATATGACTAAAAGAATCAAGGCATTTTTTTGTGTCTTTGAAGAGAAGCAACACTGATGATTAATTCAGTTCTTATCAGCTATTATGTGTTTTTATATGTTCTTCTTCCTCCCATTATTTTTCCCAACCACATTCACAATAAAATAATAATAATAATTAATAATAAAAGACTTTTACATTATATTTATTATTTAAACCAACCATCATAATCACATTACTATATTTAAAACATTCAAACATCTCTTTCCTACTCTCCAGAAAATGTCCCATTGAATGCTTCTTAATCACATACAGAAGAATTTTCTTTTGAAAACATTTAAATATAATCGTGGGAGGATATTATGAATTATATATAATATATAAACATGTAATTTTATTCTAATGAAAATAATATTACTACTGTAAAATTTATATTTAACAAAATTGCTATATTGAAACAAAAAGGTAAATGTTTCTGTTATACAACACATCGAAATAACTATCTTACAAGGATGAAAATTTAGAAACATAATAAAATGAATATAATTTATAATTTCTGAAAAAAAATAAGATATTTAACTAATTTATCAATATTTTAATAAATACAAATTTACTGTCCATGAGATTAAAAAGAAGCAAAATAAAGCATTAATTATGGATATAGGACTCTCAAACCCAACTATATTTCAAGAGGGTTTCCATATTTTACACCAATTTTAGTATATATATTTGTTTTATTTTTTATAAATTTAATTCCATTATTCTCCAATTTTCTTCTAGAGATGTAAATGTTTCCACATTAAAATTTATTCCATATATAATGATTTTATGAAAATGAAATTTCATTCCAAAACAAATCATAGATACCTCAATTGTTGTTTCGTTTTCGATAAAAATTTATATCATATTCTAAAGTATGATCTACATTTTCTTTTGGTAACCCTAATTTATATTTCTAAATATATTCCTTATGAATTTTTTATGATCCCATTCTTTCCAATGAGTTATTTGATGACTATTTTTGTTATCTTATTTATGGGTCATCCATGATTATGTAAATATTATGATGTTATGGGTGAAATAGAGATTTTATATTAGTCAAATGATTTGGATAATGTGATATATCTCCTGATATGTTTTTTATTATTCATATACATGATGAAATATTTTTCAAAATTATTATGTTATGATTATAAAAATATTTATATGGGAACATGGTGATAAATTTGTCCATAACTATGTGTGATATTTGACCAAAAAGACATGATGATTCATTTTTATGTAGTTCCACATTCTCACATTATGTTAATGATGATATTTTTATTAAGTTATTATTATGATGATGATAATGCTCACCCATGCTATATTTATTCATTTACCTTATTCATAATGTTATTGGGATTTTAATTAACCCAATTATTTTATGAATATCAGCTATTTATTACATGTTCAAAAACTAATGAGAGATTTTAGATGTATAAATATATAGAGTTTAAATTAATTTTTATAGTTTATTATGTACAAATAAAATATGAGAAAAATTAAGAATTGAAACTAAACCACTAGATCCTAACACTATTATGTTTTTTATCATAAATTTTATGAAATAGTCATGTATGAAAAGGAATGGTATCTATAGTTGGTATCAAATATAATATTTATTTTATTTGGGAAAAAGGATCATAAAAATTTAGGGAAAATAATTAGGATGAGACTGTGTATATGTCAAAATTAATGAAACATTTCTTAGAAGAAATAAAATCATAGTTATCCCATAAGATATACTTTTAGTGTTAATTGCACAAAATAATGAATTATTTGTTCTTTATTTTTTAAATGACATCATTTGAAAACATTTTATATTTTATAAAATAGTGGGAAATTGGAAAAATTATGCCAATAGTCATTTTGAGGGATAATGCAATGATTGAATGAATGAAGTCCCAAATTCCATGGGAGGTTGTTTTCAAAACTACAATGTGATACATAACAAATTTTCCCATGTTATGAATAAAACCCCAAACCATGTGTAATTTCCCCCATGACCCAATTTGGATAAACTATCGATTGTGAGTTTTATATTAAAAAAACACCAACTTTTAGTGGATATTCTGATCCACTTTTCATGGAACAATGTAGAATATAAATGATGAAGATATTTTTTTCCTCCACTATTTTGAGAATGATAATTGTTCTCTTTCCCTATATCATTTATAAGTAAAATCATATCAATGGTGGTCGTTGATAAATAAAACCAATCCAAATGATGAAATAGAAGATATGGAGCGGGAAGACTTAAAATAACATTTTACCAAGTATTTCCCATGAAATATTCAAATAATGTTGTTGATATATGTTTTTAAAGGTGTAGTAGATGAATGGGAGACTCTCACGGATTATGTGTAAATATTTACAAATTATCCAATATCACATTTCTTTTGTTGTAAAAATGATAGAAAAATAAATAAATTCTTTATTCCTTTAGAAACATGGAATTAAAAGGGTAAGGATATCTAAGACTTTGGATGTTATGAATTGGCCTTTCATTGTGACCTCAATATATATATGGAGTACTATAACAACAAAAGTCATTATAGTACATTATCTCTTTAATGTAATTAGATAGCTTTCACTACACGCAACACTGAGTTCAAGCGCATCACGACCTATGAAACTATAAATTTAAAAAGTGGTTATGAATATTATTAACCAAATTTTGAGTTGTATATATGTTTTTTTATAATTTTAAAATTCATCTATTTTTATAAGGCTTATTATATAGATAATTATAGCTTTTCAGATAAAAAAATTATTTATCATAAAATGACGTTTTTTAGCTTTTAATGGAGATCCATTTTTAAAATAAATATTTGACAACTTTATATATTCAATTTCATTATATTAGAATATTATTTATAATCATGACCTAAAAATTTAGTTTGTATAATTTTTTGATAATTTTCGGATAACTTTTATATTTTGAGGAATAATGAAATAAGCACTAAATTTTAATTGAAAAATCCATTTTCTAGTGAAAAGAATTTATTGTGATAAATTATAAATTTGATTACTATTAATGTATAATTATAATATATTATTACCATTTAATCTAGTTTTTGTCATTGGAAATAATTTCACATTTTAATTAGTCATAAACACATGTCATGTATTTGGTAGTTTTTAATTCTTATAAACCCAATTTTTGGTTTTGACAATGAAAATAAATTTTAAATTAATTTAGGCAACATTTTTATTTTGAATTTTGAAAAAAAGATTCCATATTTGGAATGATGAGGGATAAATTTTGTAAATAGGTAACTTTTATTTTTAGACATTATGAATTATAACTTTAGTAAATATTTTATTTACCATGGCGAAAGGATATATCTGGAAAATAAGGGTGAAAACTAATAATATAATAATAATAAATTATCTTAAAACGTGTCTTAATACAATTTTCTGAAACTTCTCTGACCATGGGAATCTGTAGGTCAATCATGGGACCCCATGGAGCCACCTGTAAGTTAAAATGACATTAAATAAAATTTATTTTAATGATAAGGAAAGAGTAACATAAACATATAAATTATAGTAAAAAAATTTCATATGAGGATATATAATTTATATCTTAAACTATAAATATTAACTAGAAAAATAAATTTATTCCAACATAATGGTACTTTATTTATAATTTTTAGACATTAAATAGTAAAAATTATTTATGACACATAATGGGGAAATATTTTTCATATTTAAGAAATAATCTAATAAATAATACTATAAATATTAAAATATTTTCCAATTGAAACTTTTGATTCCAAAAATGAATTTCATACATTAATATGACCTGTTATTGATGATTCAATGTATTTTTTTTCTATGTAATAATGATTTTATGAAATTCACAAAAAAATAAATACTAAATAGTGACAAAATTGACATAAATGAGTTTTTAAAATAATGACTATTTTATTAAATGATATAGTTTTTCTAAAAATATAAGGATCTAAATAAGTACATAAATAATGTTATATATGTCATTAATTAATCACTTGAGGTAATCTTGAATGTTTGGAATATGTTTATTGACCATATAGTGTAATAATAGAAAAAGACATGATAAAAGATAAACTATTTAACGAATAGCTAAATCTAAATGATAATGTTACCATGGTGACTGAAACTTGTCTAAAAACTATTTTTAGAGAGGTTTTAGACCCATACCCACTGTATAATCTAAATAAATTTATTTGGAGGCCTTAGAAACTGATAATTATTTTAGTATAAATTTATATTTCAATCTTTTCCTCAAGTTCTCTTCCTCTCTCTTATAAATTGGTAATTCCCCATCTCATAAATTCACACCTCCAAACTCATTTGGATTGGACAAAACCTGCTCAAATATATTTTTGTATTCCCTAACATCATCCTAGTTTCCTAACATTAATAATGAAACCAATCTATGAAGCCCCTTTGTTTAAATGAAAAGGAAGAACCCGAAGAAGAGAGAGTTATTCATCTCCTCTTTCAAAGATCTTTTCTTATTCCACCACCCCTTTCATTGTAGTTTACATACCAAAATAATACCCCATGTACCTTATAAATAATTATATTTTATTAAAAATAATTTACAACAATATTCATTATCTATATATCATATGAATGACAATGACATCATACATGCATATGTACGGATTATCGTCTCCACGTCGTGGTGTAGTTTGTTATTCAACACATTATTATTTGCAAGGGTATAAAAATGTTTACAATTAATTTAAATAATAAATTTAAGATGTTAATGAATTGGTATATATATTATAACAACAAATTACATACAATTTAACCATCAATAGAATGAAATTTCCATCCATTCGTACGTACGGTTTACTGTCTCTAGGACCTGATGAGATTAATTTCCACATTCACCATTAAAAAAAGATTATAAAAATATATTTAAGTATGTTATATATGACATAATAATTATAATTAATATAAATATATATATATATATTAACATATTTCTCATTCGCTTACTTTTTTTAAATACAATAAGAAAACAAAAACAACATTTCTCTGTACGTACGACCTATTTTCTTCATAATCAGTGTTTCCCATTTCATATATAAATATATTATACATATTTATATTCTGAACATAAGTGATATAGAAATAATTTTTTTATTATGGATGAAATTAAATCATGATATAAGTGATACGATTAAGAATAAAAAGTTAAAACATGTATGATAATGAAAGTGACTTTTACCGGAAATGTTATTTTAACATAGAAATTATTACTAAATGGGTAGAATAAAGTCATAAATGAATCAAGTATGATATAATAAATTTTAATATGGTTATGTTAAAATTTAATAACATACTATGGTCATTATACAGGATGTTAAACATACCCTTGACCCATGGAAGGTAAAAGGTAAGGGTTATTTCCTCAATCACTTTTTATTCAAGATTGTTTACCTGTAAGTATCTCCTATGTCATATTTATCATCTATGTATGTGTTTCAATAATTTTTTTAAAAAATGGATCTTTTAATGTTTTATGGAATGTCCTCTTCGACTAGATCATCATTTTAAATGTTTTTAAATATTTATTTTTCTAAATATTTTTAATGGATATCCATGTTTTAAAAATTATTTTATGGATTTATGTACATGAAATATATTGTTCTAAAGTATTAATTTCATTGAAATGATTTAAAGTGGTACGGGACACTTTGATTCAAAAATATCTTTTAAAATAATTCCTTTATAAATTTTTCAACTTTTATATGATTTCATGAAAGGGGTATTTCTCTCCAAGAGTTTTCTTGATTATTTTAAACTAGGTCAAAATCCTTTCTTAGATATTAATATTGATTGAATTTGATTTAATATAACAAAATATTCCATATTATATTGAATGAGTAATGATATGTTTGACTATGTATTTTTTTTTACCATTCATAGTTTATGGTTAATGTATTGAAATTTTGTATACTAGTTTTAGAAGGAATGATTATGTTATGATTCACCATTTTTATATGAGGAATGCATTGGACAAAGTATGTGACGGGCGGGGCCCACTATTGCCCCTAAATGCAACTGTAGGTATCACGAGACAAATTAGTGTCTTGGAACATGCCCTTGACAATATTTTTATTTATAGTCATGGAACAAGACTTTGGTTATGTGGTTATGATGTTTTACATTATCCATTCCCTCATAATGAAATTAGTTATTAGGTTTGATTATTCGACTAGAATAATATCCTTGTCCATGTTTATATAGTAATATATGATTTATTTTTTCAATATTATGTTCAGGTTCACATTTAAAAGGCGGGTGTATTTATTACATATCTTGCCTTAAATTTTTATATATTCCACTTAATTATTTACCTTTACTGAGCATCTCGGCTCACCCCTTTCTTATGTTTTTTCAGGATTCCATGAATTGTATTATTATTGATATGAAGGGTTAAGATAGGGGAATAATTTTTCTCAAAATGTTATATATGTTTTGTATTATGTTTTAATGTGTAATTTAACATTCATGTATGTAATATATTTTCCAAGACTGTAAAACTAATTTTTCCTTTGGGACACGATTACATGTAATAATTAAAATGTATTAATATTAAGAACTAGCAAAGGGCTTATGTGGTTGGGGCGTTATAGTTATTACCAGTGAAAATTTAGAAATAACATTGAAATCTATATTTATAAAAAATATTATTAAAGATCATTACCCTAAGATATAATTTAAGGATTAGTATAGATGAACATCCAAATTTTTTTAATGTAAATATTATTTGTATTTTTGAAAAAATAAGTCCCTGTCTGGATACTACATGTAGACATGGTTCTGGAATAAATGTACCTTGGAGTGAAAAATCAGATAATTAGTTTTGGGCTTTACTCGGGGTATCCTGTTGCATGACAGCATTCTATACTAGGCCCTTGGTATGAAACAAAAGGGGTATATTCTTAGGATGATTCTCATTTTATATACAAACCATAATGAATTATTTATGAGTAAATATGTTAGCAAAGAAGCCATTTTTATTATAATGATACTAGATGTGTGAAAAAAATTCTATTAATGTTCATAATTTCTCTAGTTTTTGGATTATAATTTATGATATGATCTAACCAATTTTATGTCATCATTTAGAAATGGAGCCCAGAAGAAGGAACGAGAACTCTATAAAAATGCATGATCTAAATAGTAATAAAGACCATATCTTTCATAGTCTTTTGCCAATATTTATAAGGGAAATATTCTCCCACGTATTATCGTCAGATGAATGAATATAATCATTTGTTAATAAGATATGTAATTAATTTTCTAAGACTATTAGATTTTAAGGGAAGAAATTGATGAAGAGGATGGTAGAGAAATAGATACATAAAGGGAGGAAAGGAATGAAATATTTTCCCACATGTGATAACTATGGAAATAATTACCCTGTTATATTCTTGAAGGGAATGGGAGTTTTTATAAGGGTGAAAATGGACACTAATTTCCTGATTTAATGGGTAAGATAGTGGTTTAAAATGTACAATGATTAATCTGCAAGGAGTTGGGACACTATTCGAATTAATTTCCCAATCATTAGAGGGTACCTAAAATGATTCTATTAGATAATAATAGAGTTGTGAAACTGCTACAGATAAAGAGGACTGAATAGTGTTCTTATGTTTTTATTAAAGAATGATGTAATTTCAGTGTACTATCAATGATTTAATGGTTATATGAATTATGTAAATAAATAAGGTTGGTACAAAACTACTATTTAATTGTGGATTTTAGAATGTAAAGTACTGAGAAAAGTGACTCACTAGCAGGTTAAAATTTTTGGAAAATATATGGTTGAGAGAAAGATAAACCTTAATATGGTACTGATACTTAGGTAGTGATTTTGGAATAAGAGATAAATTAGTTGGATAAATAATATGGGATAAAAATGACTACCTTGTAACTAATTAATAGTTTTTTTATTCCATCATTGTTTTAGATTAAATCATTTTTGGAGTTACGATGTATATAGAATATTCTATGTTTTACATAAAAGAGTGAAGAGATACATACGTATTTAAATAAGGTTTTATGGTACATTATATTGATATAATGTTTTTATAGAATACATGATGAAGGTATTCACATGTTTTTATCTGAAAAAATAGATCATCATTATGTTATGAAATTCTTTCTTATAATTTTTTGGACCGTGATTTTCAACAAAAATATTTTGGATAGTTCTAAATGTTGGAATTGAGTAAGTTGAAAAATCGATATTTTTTGAGGTTAATGTATGATTTATAGAATACTATTACCTATCCTTTTGGTTTTTAGTAACATTTATAGGATTAAGGAAATACTTATAGACCAAATGATTTATCAAATGTGCTTCAGGAATAAAAAAAAATCAGTTTTGAAGATTCATTTCCAAGTATAAGGAATGATTTGAAAATAGATCAAAGCAATACCAAATGATGACAATATGATTATAAAAGACAATGAAATAAATTATGTTTTCTTGAGTTCTAATATATATATTATACTAATCCATTATCTTAAAAATCGTATCTTAAATTTTTTTTATCCTAATAACTTATGTTTTGTTGAAATGATGATACTTTATATCATCATAGATTGATAGCTTTATGGCCATCACTTTTACATGTATTGTTCACATGTTGGTGATTTGTGACCCCAATAACTCACTATAAATATTCATTATTTTTCATCCAATTAGGTGTCTATAATTTCCACCAATTTTATCCAATTCAAAACCCTAATTTGGTGGTGACATTTTCACGTCAATTTCCCTCTTATTAAGACTAAATTTCATGAACCCTATTTCCCATATGGGTTTTCCACAAAAGTATTTTCTATTTTCAACCTTTATTTTCGAAGAAATATATTGAATTGTTAGAACATAATTTATTAAAGGAGGGTAGAATGTAACACACCAAATTTCATAGTATGTTATCTCTTTAATTTAATTCAATAGCTTTCACTACACACAACACCATTTTCAAGCGCATCACGACCTATCAAAATAGCAATTTATAATGTTTTTATGAATAGTAATAACCACATTTTGAATTGTATATATATCATATACAACTTTAACATTCATCATTATTTTTTCAAAAAAATAATAAAAGAAAAAATTCAATTTTTTAGATAAAAGGTTTTTTTTTAAAAAAATAAATTTTTAACCTTTTAATGGTGAACCCTTTTTTAATCATATTTTTGACAATTTCATATATTCGATTTTCTGAAATTAAATTCCTCTTTTAAATCAGAAAAAAAAGATTATAAATGTTTTTTACTTTTCTTATAACTTTCATAGTTTGATGAATAGTAAAAAAATACTTAATTTTAAATGAAAAAAACTTTTTTAATCAAAATAATTTATAGTATTAAATTATAAATTTGAATGTATTTAAATTATAATTACATTATATTTTTTCTATTTATTTCACTATTGGTCATTGGAAGAAATTTCACATTTTAATTAGACATAAACACAGGTCATTCATTTGGTAGTTTTTACTTCGTAAAAACCCGCTTTTTGTTTTGAAAATGGGAATTAATTTTTAATTAATTTCTACAACTTCTGTGTTTTGAATTTGGAAATATGGATTCCCTATTTTTAATCAGGTGGTAAAAATTGTGTAAATATTTATCTTTTATTTTTATACAATAAGAATTGTAACCTGAGTATGTATTTTATTTACCATGGTTAAAGGTAAATGTGGTAAATAACCATAAAAACTAATATTATAATAATATTTAATTACACAAAAATGTGTCCAAAACCTATTTTAAGAGACAGTAACGACCATGGAAAAATTTGGGTCTATTTGGGGACCTCATGGAGCCACATATATGTGAAAATGACACATTGTAAACATAAATTTATAGGTAAGGAAAACATATCATAAACATATATATTTTAGTAAAAATATTTTTATCTGGGGTTATATAATTTATATATTTGACAATATATATTCAATATAAATATAAAACTCTTTCATACATCATGGTGTTTTATTTATAATTTTTGGAAAATAAATAAATAACATGATTTATGACACAATAACGATGCTATATTTTTCTTTTTAATGAAAAAAACAAATAATTGATATCATAAATATAAAAAAATATAAATTGAATGTTCTAATGACATAAAATCTTTTAATAGGTGAATATGACATTTTATAAATTATTGAATGTATTTTTTTGATGTAATAACTTTTTTATGACTTTTAATAAAACCAAATACTAAATAATGTCAAAATTGTTTGAAATGAGTTTTTAAAACAAATGCTCTTTTATTAAATGAAATAATATTTCTTAATATACATGGTCTGGAAAAATGAATAAAATAATGTTATATATGTTATTAATTAAACACTTGAGGTTATCTTGGCTATATATAGTATGTTTATTTAGCTTATAGAGTAAGAATACAAGAAGACATGGTAAAAGGTAAACTATTTAACTAAGAGTCAAATACATAACATAAGGTTAATATGGTGACTTAAATTGTATAAAACCTAATTTTGATATGTTTTAGACCCATCCCCACCTTCACATAGAAATAAATCCATTTGGAGTTATTAGTAATTGAAAATTATTTTAGAATAAATTAATATTTCAAGCATTCTCTAAAGTTCCCCTCCCCTATCTTATAAAAGGTTAATTCTCTTCTATTAAATTCACACCTACCAAGCCATTTGGATCCGCCGAAACGTACTAAAATATTCTACCAACTAACTGAACTAAAAACTAGTGGAATTACATTGATCATAAATCTAACCTATGGAGCCCTTTTGTTCAAATCAAAAGAAAGAACCTGAAGAAGAGGTAATTACATTATCACCTCTTTCAATGTTCATTTCTTATTCCACTTAATCTTTCTTCTTTCTATCCTTATGAAAATAAAAAATTCAGTACATTATACATACTGAGATGTTATTTTAAGGATTTTACAAACCATATTAATTAATATATCCATCGTATGAATGACAAAGTCACCATACGTTGGTACATACGACGTACCGTCTCCACGTCGTGGTGTAGTTTGTAATTCAACACTTCATTATTTATATGGGTATAATAATTAGTATAATTTATTTAAATAATAAATAAAACATGTTGATGATTATTTATATATAATATATCATCCAATTACATTCAATTTAACCATAAATAGAATGAAATTGTCTCTTGTGCGTATGTACGACTTACTGTATCCACGCCACAATGAGATTGATTTCCAAATTCACCATTCAAATATTATTATAAATATATATATATATGTATGTATTATATGACATAAAAAATCTACTATAAATACACACACATATATATATATATATATATTTCATTTTCATACTTCTGTTCAACACAACATGAAAATAGAAACAACATTTATGCATACGTACGACCTACCGTCTATATAAATGTTGTTTACAATTTCATAATTTTATCAATTATACATATTTATATTCTGAATATATGTGACAAAAAATAATTTTGTATATTAAAGATGCAATTAAATTATGATATATGTGATACGGTTAAGAATAACAAGTTAAAACATGTACGATAATGAAATCTATCATTACCCGAAATTTTATTTTAATGTGGAAATTATTATTAAATCGTTAGTTAAAAGTAATAAATGAATCATGTATGATATAATAAATATGAATATGGTTCTGGAATAATTTAATAACATATTATGGTCATTATACAAGAGGTTAAATGTACTCTCAACCAACAGAATGTACATTATAAGTGTTATTTCCTCAAGCTCATTTTGTCCAAGATAGTTTATTTTAAGTATCTACACAAAACTATTTATCACATATGTGCATGATTCATTAAACAATTTAAAAATTAATATTTTATGGTTTTATTTATTGGAATCTATAACTAGGGCATCATTTTTAATGTTTTTAATGATATATTTTTCTAAATATTTTTAATAATTTTCATGTTTTCAAAATGATTTTAAGGATTTATTTACATGAACATGATTATTTTAATGTTTTAATTTATTTCAAAGAATAAAATTGGTATGGGATACCTTGATTCAAAAATATATGTCAAATGGAATCTGTTATAAATTTTGCAACTATTATAGGATTTTCTGAAAAAGGTTATTTATCTGAAAGAGTTTTATTGAATTTTTTTAAACTATGTCACAACCTTTATGGAATATTATTCTTGATTGAGCATGATTTATTATAATACAAAATTCCATATTTTATTGAATGAGATATGATATTTTCTACTATGAATGTGTTTTTATACCATTTCGTGTATATGGTTAATATATTGACATTTTTTATGCTAGTTTTAGTACGAATGTTTATGTTATGATTCACCCTTTTTTCATATGAGGAATTCTTTGGAAATAAGAACTGACGAGAGGTGACTGATATAGCCCCTTGACACATTGGAAGGATTGATGAGACAAATTAGTGTATTGTCATAAGGACTTAAGAGAATTTTTATTTATAGTCATGGCACGAGGACCTGAATATGTGGTTTTGATTTCCGGCATAATGCATTCCCTTGTTATGAAATTACATATTAAATATGATTATTTGACTAGTAGAATATCCATGGTCATGTTTATATGGTAATGTTTGATTTATTTTATCCTTATTCTGCTCATGTTTTGGTTTAAAACTCATTTGTTTTTATTACACATCATTCATTAAAGGATTATATGTTCGGCTAAATTTTTTTTCATTTTTTGAGCATCTCAGCTCATCCCTTTTTTATGTTTTGTTTTCCAAGGATTCCAAGAGGTTTGTTATGGTTAATATACTGGTTTAATATATGGAAATAATGGATTCTCAATGGATTATTTATGTTTTGTTTTATGATTTATTTGGTAATGTAATATTCATGCATGTAATCATGTTTCCAAAACTGCTAAACTGATCGGTCCTTCGGGACAAGATTCCTTGTAATCATGCCAATTTATTAATATAATGCATCGATTCTATGCTTCTGGGGTCAAGTCATTACCGTTTAATGATTTGTCTCATGTTTTTGGATATAAAATGATTGGAATTGATATTCATGTTTGTGGGTCCAATATAAAATTATGAACTTGGACTCAACTTCACACATGTTAAAAATGTGGGAAAAATCACTGGAATTGTGTCTAAGGGATGGGTAAATGATTATTCAATGGGAGGGAAGGACTCCTATACCATTAATTAGAAATATAAAAGAATAAACCATCCAAAATTATGGTGGAAATTATGTAACCACCAAATGCACCACCCATTGATCAATGATTCATCAATAGTGATCATGGAAACTATGAAACTAGCGAAGTACACCATGATTCATTGAGGTTAATCATCATAAAAAAAGAAATTATAAAAAAAATATATAAATAGTATTCAATCACTACTTCTAACGTGTATCATGAATAAGCTGTTTTAAAAGGTACACTTCTAGTTTACTCTATAATGGAAATGTAATATTTGATTATGGTTATATATATTAATTATTATCCAAAAAGTATTCTAGAACCATTGACTGAATTTTCCAATACATTAATGAGGATATATATATATATATAAACAACGTTATATATATTTTAACCAAATTGTTGGACTCTTTTCCGATTAGCACATGAGGAATATTATTCCATTAACTCTCATAATACTTCCCCTTGTGGAATTCAATGAAATAATAGGAACAAATTTTATCATGTTATATAGAAAAAACATCATCTATGTGGAGAATAAATTACGTTTTCATCTTCCAAACCATCCAATAGTCCTATAAAAATTTCAAGAAGATCATGAACTACATTGGAAAACACCTCAATGGTGTTGGTTTTGAAACCCTATGAATAAGAATACCATTCCCTAATTTATGATTAAAATTAATATATAGACATGGAGAAAATTACCATAATTAATGAACAAAATTATGTATTTCTCGTTGAGTTATCCAAACATTCCCAAAATAATGATGTGTATTTATCAATAGAGATCATACACATATCAACTCTTATATTAAAATTCACTAAATGGATAGCCTTGATCAAAAGAGTAAAGTTAATGAAGAATCTACTAGAGATTTTTTTAAAATTTATTATTATTACTTAGTGCATCACCATGGGGTGTTCGGTTTTTTAAGAAATAAAAATTAGTCAATTTGTATATTTATCGATTAACATGACATCAAAAAAATCACCATATTGAAAAAATATCCCATTATGAGGATTAATTTCTTGTTCGATCAATAACGAGAATCTCAATACATAACAATGTTAGATATTAATTCTAGATTTTATCAACTATATGTAATAAATGAAGACATTTAGAATACTATTTTCTGAACATGTTAAGTCCACTATGAATTCATTGTGATGTGCTTCAGACTTTCTAATTCCCTAAAATCATTATGGATTTTTTGAATAATTTCTTCATAGAATACCTAAAAATGTTGATTAGTCTGTATTGATGATTTCTCATTTACACTAAGGGAAAAGTTTAACATGATTAAAATATAAGGATATTTTTAGTGACTTTAAATAAGGACTAAATGAATGATATGTTTATCATGTGTGAATTTTGGAAGTAGAAAGGTCCACTCATGATATAAACCATCCTAAGTGGGGGAATTTCTATAGACCCTTCGAAAAAATGAAATTATGGAAAGGACTAGATGCACTTGATTGATAGAAATAATTAGATTTCATTTAATAGTAATGTACAACTGATTTTTTTTGTGATATTTCTCTCAATTTTCTAGCCAGAAAAATAATCTAACATAGAAATGGGTCATGTGTGTTTGGATGAATGATTTTAGTGTAATATTTAATGATTTCATGAAAACACTAATCACAAAACCTTTAATAACACTAAGAAAATGTGGATATGGTTTGGTGATATACAACTATTCGCAGAAGTATGGCTTAGGTTGCGTACACAAACATGATGACAAATTGATAGCTTATAATTTATTATAGTTGACGATTCATGAGAAGATCTACTCAACTGATTAACTAGAGATAATTGATTTCATCTTCACCTTCAATATTTGGGGACACTATATCTATAGTAAAAAGTGTGATATATTTACTAATCACAAGTCTCTAATGTATATAATCTCATATAATGATATCTATATAATTCAAATAATATGGTTAATGGTTATTAAGAAATAAATTTTCTCTATTCACTTCTATTTAAGAAATGATAAAAAATTATCTCATTTAGTTACCATAAAAATATGCTACTTCTTCTATTATGTGAATTAGGAAATAGATAATGTTCCTGGAAATGCAAAGGATGGATTTAAAATTCATAACATATGCAATACATCCAACATTTCCAAAATTCATTCCCAATAATATATCTATGAGATTATAATAAAGACATAATTGGATGATCTATGGCTACAGTAGAATATGAAGAAGTAAAGAAAGGGAAAATAGATGAGTTCTATATTGATGAAAATAGTTTCATTTTCTTTGGAATGGGGCTTTGATTCTCTTCTATATCTAAGATAAAAATGACCTATTGGATATTCCACGAACTCATCTTTCTATATCCAGCCTTGAAGTACCATAATGTACCACGTTCTTCGAGAGCACTTTTGGTTGGACAACATTATGAAAGATATTGTGGAGTATAAATCCTTATTTTTGTTATGTCATAATGTTAAAGAAAAGATAAAAATGTCTAAAGTGAAGAAAAAACCTTGTATTATACCCATGTAGAAATAGGATTATGTTAATATATATTTTATAACAGGTCTCATATGATATCTAAATGAAAAATTTATATATGGTATGTGGTGGATCGAGTCACCATGAAATCCCACTTTGTCATTATTTAGAAATACTTCTCAGACATATGTACTTTCTATGATATATTTGAAGGAATTTATGTGGTTGTATGGGGTTCCACTTTTGTTCAGCTCTGATCATGATCCATGTTTAAAATATAAATTATAGATAATCCATGGACATTATTTAATTACTAATTAGATTTTTAACAAGGCATATCACCTACAAAATGATAGTGAATCTGAAAGGAGTACTCATGTGCTTGATGACATGATATGATCCTCTTTATTTGAGTTAAATAGTGGATAAGATCAACATCTCCCTTTGGATGAGTTTTCAGATTAAAATATCATCCTATCAGGTTTTCAAATGGATCTATTTGAAGCTATTTATGGGAAGCGATGTAGAAAGAGAACATCTTGGGATGAAGCTTGATAATTTGATATACTTGTATAAGAACATGTGAACGAGATTATAGTGAAGGTTTGATCCATTCAAAAATAAAATAAAAGAATCCTAGAAATGGAAATAGATATATTATAAGGACCCAGCCTTAAACCTTACTTAATCATGAGTTATTAGAAGATTACACATTGAGGATCTTTTCGGGTTTAGAGTTTTAGAGAATTAGATCATTAAACTTGCATTACATTCCACATTTAAACAAAGTGGTTACATAAAATACAGAATTCATTCTTCCCATCAATGAAACAATGTTTAAAATAAAACATGGATTCTTTCTTGACACATCCTTGACACTATCATCACATCATGTACCTTTCCCTTGACCTGTGAAAAACATTTCAAAAACATGGGATGAGCATAAAAAGCCCAGTAAGGGTTATAAAAATATGGAAAGGAAACATGAGTTCATATATACATAATAATGAAATCATAATTTACCCATAAAACATAGGCACTTTAACATACCTCATCAAATCATGAATAAATCATAGAAATCATAAGACATAAAAGGTAACTTGAGGCATTCATAACATTTTTACGTAGGGAGTAACCCTCTTGGTTACGTTTGGAATACCCACCATAGTATATTACCTAAATCTCTTCGGAGAAACCTTAACATTTCACTCCTTCGCGTTACCCAATGCATTGGAGAGCTATATCGGGCTCATCCGCCCTTAGTTTATCACGGAACCACCCGTCTTCAAAATAATGCCCTAGAACCTCAACATAATTGTATCACATAAAAAATGCATAAAGGAAACATAACATTTCCACCTTTAAATCACAATATATTAATACAACACATTGATATAAAAACATTATGGAAACCATTTTCAATACCAAAATAAACGAAAAGTAAAACATGGTATTTATTTTTCTTTTAAAAAGAAGGTATGGCTTGTAGAGGAAGCCGAAACTCAAATAATGGTCACGATAGCAGAGAAGTCATTGTCGCCACATACGTATGACAAAAACATTCCCTTTTGTCGTTTAATAAACACTTCGTATAAAAAATATTCCTTTTGAATAAACGTAAAAGTCAAAGGGGTTTATACACCGTGTAAAAGAAGGTTGTGTATAAAATAGAATATTCCTCAATGAAAGGAGATTGAGATGATGTCCCATACAAAGACGATATCATTGGTTTAAGGATAAATCAATTACATAATTATGTGTGACAGACGAATACACCAAATATAAGTGGATATTAAGTGTAAAATAATCAAAGGTCATTCAAAAATATTCAAAGGATTTCATATTCAATAACTACATGTTGAACCCAGAGAAATCGAAATTGGGTTAAGAAGTTCCCTTGACAGCCTAATGGCGTCACATCAAAATGAGTTGATGAGAGAAAAAAAGGTTTATCTCATCACTTGGACATAAAATATAAATCAACAAGTATATATGAGAACATATCCCAACATAACAATATGTAAATTAAAATACCCAACAAAAAAGTCTTTTAAAAAGAGGAGGGTGAAAGGTTCCCTTACCGACTTGGGTATCTTTCAAAACATACACCCCATGAAAGAAGGACAATACATCATTGATGTAAATAATTATAAACGAAAATATATTACACAAAGATTAGAATAATGGGAATTACAAACACCAATCAAAGTAAATTGTGGCAAATGTAGCATAAATCCCACAGGAATAAAAGTGAGATGAAAAATACCTCACGAAAACTCAGCAGCCTAACGGCGCCACATAAAACTTACAAAAAATGGATTGATGAGATCAAATAGGGTACTTTATCATATTAACTTAATTTTTATAGAAAGATGAATATAAAAGAACATCCCCCAACATAAAAAAGAGGAGCATAAAAGAAGTGACATAAAGGAGAGTACTTAAAAAGAAAGAGAGAGGTTAGATCTCTTACGAAAATTCGGCAGCCTAACTGCGCCACTCAAAACATCCAAAATGGATTGATGAGAGAGAATAGGGTCTCTCATCACATGAACATAAAAATTACATTATGATTAATATAAAAGAACATCCTAATAACAAGAAATATGAGCTTTAAAAGGAATTACATAAAAGAGTGTACTTAAAAAGAAAGAGAGGACTAGGATCCCTTACCTCAAGTCCAACTTGTCTTGTTCGTTTCTTTATATAGTTTAATAATAAACTTTGGTCAATTAATAATTTCCTACGTACCTCCTTTAGAGATTATTATTCAGTTCATATTACATTTATAATGTTATAATAATTGTTTAATAATGTTAGTTCATATCAGACGTTTTTGCCGATGTTTGGTACATGAGTCAAAAATGAACTTGTTTGAAAAAATATTGCCCATGTAGTTATAAATAGATAATTTCCAGAATAGTATTAATGATTAAAATATCATATATATCCAGTAAATATTCATTTTATACTATTCCATATCATTTAGAGATAAAAAACGAAAAGCACTGTTCATGGAGACGGTAGGCCGTACGTACGCATGAACGCTACTTTCATTTTTTATCATATTAATGGAATTAAAAAAAATGAGACAGATATATATATTTTATAATTACAGAATGATATCCATTATTTATATGTAATATATTACATATATATCCATTATATATATATGTACTTATAATATTACATAACATTTTGAGATAAGAAATGAAATGTACCGTTCATGGAGACGGTAAGCTGTACGTACGCATGAACACTACTTCCATTTCTATTTCATATTTAATGGAATTAAAACATAACGATACATAATAGTATTTTAATTCCAGTATGGTATCATATATTATATCATCAAATATATCTTTTATACGTACCACATATGGTATTAACGAATCAAATCACTTTGAGGGGGCGGTAGTCCGCACATCCTTAAATAAAGATATCGCGTTTAACCATAATGGAAACCATAAAGGTACGCCATAAATGAAAAATAAAGAAGCTTAAGTAAAACATAATCATATTAGATATCATATATAAATATAGTGTCATCTTAATGGCCACCTTTGAAGGTGTTAGAATAATGTTGAACAATCATCATTTCGTGAGGCAGAAATTCGCCATCCACAGAAACAGTATGTTCTTTAACCATTAGATGTAGGGGTGTGTAATTGTAGCAAGAATACTTCTTATAACAACACCCTAGTATATTTAATATACTGTATTTTTTACAAAATAAATGAATAAAAAGAGTTTAGGGATTTGGAGAAGCAAAATAAAACAAAAGGACACAAGTGAAGACATTACCTTAAAATGGGGTAACTCCCTTTGGTTTGAGATCAAAGGCTTCCTTGGGAATTCTTCTGCCCAATGTGAGGCTTCAAGGAGTAATATAGGGAAGTGGAGAGACAAAATGGGTAGGGGTTGGCCGAGCCAAAGGCTTTGGGAGTGTGGGTAAGGAGGTAGAGGTGGGGGCCTTTTATAAGAGGAGAGGAGGGGCACTCTTGTAAAGTTACAAAATGTTACTTTATTTTCAAAAGAGTTTAGGATTTTAAAGGTCCCACATTGATGTATTTAGAGGATACGGTGATAGGGGTTCGAAATCCACTCATCCAATAGGTTTCGGACATTTGTAGGTCTTAGATATTACATTATCTTTCGATTTTATTTATATCGTTAAATAATGAGGTCATCGCTGCATCATCATGATGTCATAAATAATTTATTTTATTTAATGTCTAAAAATTATAAAAAGAACTACAATGATGTAGGAAATCCTTTTAGCTTGCCAATTACTATTTATAGTCACAAATATGACTTGTATAACCCCATGTAAAAATTGTTTTAGTAAAACATCTCATGTTTGAGTCATTTGTACTTTAACATTAAATAAAAAGATATTTATGTCATTTCTCATAAAAAGTGGCTCCATGGGGTCCCCAAGATGACCCATGGATTGTATTGGTCGTACCTGACACATAAAATGAGGGTAGGACATGTGTCTAGGTCATTTCATTTTATTAAAACATTATTCTTACCATAAACTACACTAATTACCTCTAATCGCAATTAAAAACATAATAAGTTACTATTCACCAAAATAATTATTTTTATCCCATTGAACCACATTTTACTTCTTAATGACAACCATGTATGTCGGATTTTTGAAATTCAAAACACAAAGATGGCAAAATTTCATTTAAACGGAAAAATCAGTTTTTATAAGTACCGCTTAGTGGTTTCACTATTCATCAAAAATTGAAGTTTTTCAGAAAAAAAACCCAAAAATTCAGCCAACGCTATATTTGATATTCCGAATTCAAAAATGAATTCTATTTTACAAAATTAAAAACATATAAGTCACATTAATTAATTTAATAATTAATTCCCGCTGTCAGAGCAAATAGAGTGTTTTTATGAAACAATAAGTATCAAAAGATTGACACTAGTTTAAGTCTGATTTCAAAGTGAAATTAATTCCAATGACCACTATTGGATTTAATGGTAAAAATATATTCTAATTTCACTTTAACACCAATTAAAAATATAATCTAATAATATAAATAAATTAGATTAAAAAGAGGTTTTGAATTAAAATACAACATTTTACACTATTCATTAAAAAATGAACTTTATCGGAAAGATACCAAAAATTTACACAAAGTAAATTTTGATGTACCAATTCTTAAGAAGAGTTTTATTTGGTCCAATAGAATGTATAGGAGTGAAAAAAACTATATTTAATTTATGGTTCTCCATCAAAAGGCAATAAGTTAACCTTTAGTGAAAACTAGGGCATATATGCCTAAAATTGAATTCTTTCCATATTTTAAGCCTTTATCTTTTATTGGATAAATGTAAAAACATTTAAAAACATATATAATCATATATTAGCTATTTCTATCCATTCCTTCCAATACAATGGCTACATGTTAACTACCATTTAAAATAATATTATCTTATTATTAGAGTGCAACGTAACATTCCCAAGAAACTCGTTGTTGCGTGTTGGGTACGCCATCGAGCATAGCGTCCCCTTTATAGTAATATTAATATTTTATTCACAAAATATGGATAAATATGAAAATTTCATATTCTTTATTTACTTGGGGTGTTACATCCTTCCCCCCTTTTGGGAATTGCGTCCTCGCAATTTTTAAAATTGAGCTTGGAAACATCCTTGAAAGTCCCACATCGGAAATAGAGTCGGTAAAACAATCACTTTAAAATAAAGTAAGATAAGTACAGAGGTCACCCGAGTTAACCCATACTATGATTCCATGTATAAAAACATGGACATGGAAGAAAAATAAAAGGTGTATGTTCTTGAGGGAGAGTGATAGTAAACATGTCTAGGAGAAAGTTAACCATAAGAAAATCACAAACTTGTGATGGGTTAAACGGTATTCGATTCCCCATTAGGAAAAGTTAATAGACAACATTTTTGTTTTCAGTTACATTTTATTGAGGAATTTATTCATAAGGAAACACAATCAGTTATCATGTTGACTTTCAATTTTTACTAGATTCCTTAATCAAACTCATATTTTTTTCCAAAAGACGAGTATTTAAGAAGACATTTTCACATTAAGAGTACTATAATCAACTTATAGAGAATCACCTAATCCAAAAAAGAGAACTATATACTTCTCATGTCTTTAGGCTTTATCCAAAACCAAAACCAAAAAGGTTAGTACAAGGTCAGATAATCCAGAAAAGGATAACCCTTTTAAAATAAAATCTATGCTTAATCTCCAAAATTTGTCCAACAAAACCCAAAGTTCAACGAAGACCATCCGATAAACAATTTTTCCATAAAAATTTTCAAAATAAACATAAATAATATTGAAACCCAAATATTTGAAGGATTTAGTCACATAGTCTTCCAAGTAAAATCGTAACATTTATCTCCAAACAACATCAGTTGCTCTTAAAGTCTCGTATTGAAAAGTAATTAACCTAATCAAATATCCTCCATGATAGGTTAATAATTTTCATAAATAACCCAAAATCAACTTACTCTTAATTCATAAAATCATATAACTAAAAAGAATCAGTCAAACTAACCAGGGACTTCATGTAGTCCAGTGGTAGGCGATAAATACCAGTTGCACATTGGTTGTGGGTTCGATTCCTGCAGCTTTGTCCGACGCGATGGGTAGTCACACGGTCTCCGTGTTGTCCTTTTTCCAAAACTATATAATTTTAAAACATCCCCCAAAACGAGATAAAATCATCAAAAATAACCATAACATAATTTAACCTCAATTTTATCTCATGCCTTTCACTTCAATCATAACATATAGTAACCCATAATTACCTCAAAAGTAAGGATCATATAAACCCAAATGGTTATTTATAACTATGTCAACAAAAGAAAAGATAACTATTCCTGGAATAAAATTTGCATATATTAAACATCAGCGTTACACATAATATAAAAAGTCTTCTAATGAAACCCCATCATTAAAAGAGACTTAATACTCTTAATAATTTCACCATAACTCTTGAAGCCCTTATATGTTGACATCTCACTCATTCAACATTCTTCATGATCCATTAACCATTCCTTTCCAACTTATTCCGAAATACCTCTTTCCTACAAACAAAATCATGAATCATATCCTAAGATTCCAAAATAGGAAAACAATAGTCATGAAATAATACATACCTTTGATTGGTCATTGTCAGTTTCTTCATCCTCAATCGGAATGGCATTAGGTATTGGTAAACGAAAATTTGTATGCTCGTGGTGATATCATTCACGAAACTGCTTCATAGGACATGTGTTTGCATAATGACCATGAACACCACAATTAAAACATTCAATTGATCCCTCAGAAAGAACTTCCATCCCTTTCCTCGAGTCAACTGGATGCTTCCTTTTTCCATGGCAGGTTCTTGCTTTATGACCTTCATTTCCACATCTATAGCATATTTCTGTCCCTTTGAAACATTTTCCTAGGTGTTTCATTCCACATATTTGACACATAGGATTTTGAACACACTTACATTTATGATTACTACCTGTACATCCGTAGGTATTTATTTCTCGCATATATGATGCCTTAGAGAAATCACCAAGGTATAGGTGGTCAATCATGACTCCAGATAGTTGGTTGAGGATAATCACAAGAGTTCTCATTGCAGCTCCCATATCATTCAGTTGCTTTCTCAAAAAACTGTCACAGTTTCCTTCACATCCACTGTTACTCTGGTGCATGCTAGATCCAGCCATTTACTAAAACCAAAAAGGTCAGTGTGAGTATATCATAAAAACAATCATGTACTAATGAGGAAGATAAACACTAAGATATACTTACTCATTCATTTTATCAAAAACTAGGACTCTTTCTGAAATCTTAACCATTATGGTAATGCCACTTTTTCTTAAAGAATACCCTAACCTCTAAAGTTATCTAAACTGACCTTTGATACCAACTATAAGGCCCCAGACTTAAACCTTACTTAATCATGAGTTGTTACAAGATTACACATTGAGGATCTTTTCAGGTTTAGAGTTTTAGAGAATTAGATCATGAAACTTGCATTACATTCTACATTTAAACAAAGTGGTTACATAAAAGACAATATTCATTCTTCCCATCAACAGAAACATGTTTAAAATAAAACATGAATTCTTTCTTGACACATCCTTGACACTATCATCACATCATGTACCTTTCCCTCGACATGTGAAAAACATTTCAAAAACATGGGATGAGCATAAAAAGCCCAGTAAGGGTTATAAAAATATGGAAAGGAAACATGAGTTCATATATACATAAGATTGAAATCATACATTACCCATAAAACATAGGAACATTAACATACCTCATCAAATCATGAATAAATCATAGAAATCATAAGACATAAAAGGTAACTTGGGGCATTCATAACATTTTTACGTAGGGAGTAACCCTCTTGGTTATGTTTGGAATACCCACCGTAGTATATTCCATAAATCTCTTCGGAGAAACCTTAACGTTTCACTCCTTCGCATTACCCAATGCATTGGAGAGATATATCGGGCTCACCCGCCCTTAGTTTATCACGGAACCACCAGTCTTCATAATAATGCCCAAGAACCTCAACATAATCGTATCACATAAAAAATGCATAAATGAAACATAACATTTCCACCATTCAATCACAATATATCAATACAACACATTGATATAAAAACATTATGAAAAAACATTTTCAATACCAAAATAAATGGAAAGTAAAACATGGTATTTATTTTTATTTTAAAAAGAAGGTATGGCTTGTAGAGGAAGCCGAAACTCAAATAATGGTCACGACGGCGGAGAAGTCGTTGTCGCCGCATACGTATGACAAAAACATTTCCTTTTGTCGTTTAATAATCACATCGTATAAAAAATATTCCTTTTGAATAAACATAAATGTCAAAGGGGTTTATACACCTTAGAAAAGAAGGTTGTGTATAAAACAGAATATGCCTCAATGAAAGGAGATTGAGACGAAGTCCCATACAATGACGGTATCCTTGGTTTAAGGATAAATCAATTACATAATTATGTGTGATAGAAGAATACACCAAATATAAGTGGATATTAAGTGTAAAATAATCAAACTTCATTCACACATATTCAAAGGATGACATATTCAATAACTACATGTTGAACCCAAAGAAATCGAAATTGGGTTAAGAAGTTCCCTTTACAGCCTAACGGCGTCACATCAAAATCAGTTAATGAGAGATAAAAAAGTTTATCTCATCACTTGGACATGAAATTTATATCAATAAGGATATATTAGAACATATACCAACATAACAATATGTAAAGTAAAAGACCCAACAAATGAAGTATTTTAAAAAGAGGAGGGTGAAAGGTTCCCTTACCGACTTGGGTATCTTTAAAAACATACACCCCATGAAAGAAGGACAATACATCATTCATGTAAATACTTATAAAAGAAATTATATTACACAAAGATTAGAATAATGGGAAGTACATACACCACTCAAAGGAAATTGTGGCAAATGTAGCATAAATCTCACAGGAATAAAAGTGAGATGAAAAATCCCTTACGAAAACTCGACAGCCTAACAGCGCCACATAAAACTTACAAAAAATGGATTGATGAGATCAAATAGGGTACTTTATCATATTAAAATAAAGTTTATAGAAATATGAATATAAAATAACATCCCCCAACATAACAAAGAGGAGCTTAAAAGAAGTGACATAAAGCAGAGTACTTAAAAAGAAAGAGAGAGGTTAGATCTCTTACGAAAATTCGGCAGCCTAACGGCGCCACTCAAAATTTCCAAAATCGATTGATGAGAGATAATAGGGTCTCTCATCACATGAACATAAAAATTACAGTAAGATAAATATAAAAGAACATCCCAATAACAAGAAATATGATCTTTAAAAGGAATGAAAAAAGGAGTGTACTTAAAAAGAAAGAGAGGACTAGGATCCCTTACCTCAAGTCCAACTTGTCTTGTTTGTTTCTTTATATTCCTGAATAATAAACTTTGGTCAATTAATAATTTCCTAAGTACCTCCTTTATATATCATTATTCTGTTCATATCACATTATATAATGTTATAATAATTTTTTAATAATGTTAGTTCATATAAGACGTTTTTGCCGATGTTTGGTACATGAGTCCAAAATGAACTTGTTTGAAAAAAGATTGCCCATGTAGTTATAAGTAAATAATTTCCAGAATAGTATTAATGATTAAAATATCATATATATCCAGTAAATATTCGTTTTATACTATTCCAAATCATTTGGAGATAAAAAACGAAAAACACCGTTCATGGAGACGGTAGGCCGTACCTACGCATGAACGCTACTTTCATTTTTTGTCATATTAATGGAATTAAAACAAAATGAGAGATATATATATATATGTTATAATTAAATAATGATATCCATAATTTATATGTAATATATTAAATATATATCCATTATATATATGTACTTATAATATTACATAACATTTGGAGATAAGAAATGAAATGTACCGTTCATGGAGACGGTAAGTCGTACGTACGCATGAACGCTACTTCCATTTCTATTTCATATTTAATGGAATTAAAACATAATGATACATAAATGTATTTTAATTCCAGTATGGTATCATTTATAATATCATTAAATATATCTTTTATACGTACCACATATGGTATTAACGAATCAAATCACTTTGAGGGGGCGGTAGTCCGCACTTCCTTAAATTAAGATATCGTGTTTACCCATAATAGAAACCATAAAGGTATGCCATAAATGAAAAATACAGAAGCTTAAGTAAAACATAAACATATTAGATATCATATATAAATATAGTGTCATCTTAATGGCCACCATTGAAGGTGATAGAATAATGTTGAACAATCATCGTTTCGTGAGGCAGAAATTCGCCATCCATAGATACAGTATGTTCTTTAACCATTAGAAGTAGGAGTGTGTAAGTTTATAGAGAATAATTATTATAACATCACCCTAGTATATTGAAGATACTGGATTTGTTACAAAATAAATGAATAAAAAGATTTTAGGGGGTCGGAAAAGCAAAATAAAACAAAAGGACACAAGTGAAGACATTACCTTAAAATCGGGTAACTCCCTTTGGTTTGAGCTCAAAGGAATCCTTGGGAAGACTTCAGCCCAAAGTGAGGCTTCAAGGAGTAATAGAGGGAAGTGGAGAGACAAAATGGGCAGGGTTTGGCTGAGCCAAAGGCTTTGGGTGTGTGGGTAAGGAGGTAGAGGTGGGGGCCTTTTATAAGAGGAGAGGAGGGCCACTCTTGTAAAGTTACAAAATGTTACATTATTTTCAAAAGCGTTTCAGATTTTAAAGGACCCACATTGATGTATTTAGAGTATACGGTGATAAGGGTTTTAAATACACTCCTAAAATAGGTTTTGGACATGTTTAGGTCTTAGATATTACATTATCTTTCTATTTTATTTAAATCGTTAAATAATGAGGTCATTGCTGCAACATCATGATGTCATAAATAATATAATTTATTTAATGTATAAAAATTATAACAAAACTAATATGATGTAGGAAATCGTTTTATCTTTCCAATGACTATTTATAATCAAAAATATGACTCGTATAACCCCATGTAAAAATTGTTTTAGTAAAACATCTCATGTTTGTTTCATTTTTACTTTAACATTAAATAAAAAGATATTTATGTCATTTCCCAACCAAAGTGGCTCCATGGGGTCCCCAAGTTGACCCATTGATTTTCTTGGTCGGACATGACACATATAATGAGGTTAGGACATGTTTCTGGGTAATTTAATTTTATTAAATCATTATTCATACCATAAACTACATTAATTACCTCTAATCGCGATTAAAAACTTAATAAGTTACTATTTACCAAAAAAATTATTTTTATACCATTGAACCACATTTTACTTCTTAATGAAAACCATGTATGTTAGATTTTTTAAATTCAAAACACAAAGATGGAAAAATTTCATTTAAACGGAAAAATCGGTTTTTATAAGTACCACTTAGTGGTTTCACTATTCATCAAAAATTGAAGTTTTTCAGAAAAAACCCAAAAATTCACCCTAAGATATATTTGATATTACGAATTCAAAAATGAAGTATATTTTAAAAAATTCAACAAATATAATTCACATTAATTAATTTAATAATTAATTCCCGCTGTCAGAGAAAATAGCGTGTTTTTATGAAACAATAAGTATCAAAAGATTGACACTAGTTTAAGTCTGATTTCAATGGGAAATTAATTCCAACGACCACTATTAGATTAAATGGTAAAGGTATATTATAATTTAACTTTAAAACCAATTAAAAAGATAATCTAATTATATAAATAAATTAGATTAAAAAAATAGATTAATACAACATTTTACATTATTCATTAAAAAAATGAACTTTATCGGAAAGATACCAAAAATTTACACAAAGTAAATTTTGATGTCCCAATTCTTAAGAAGAGTTTTATTTGGTCCAATATAATGTATAAGAGTGAAAAAAACTATATTTAATGACGGTTCACCATCAAAAGGCGATAAGTTAACCTTTAGTGAAAACTAGGGCATATACATCTAAAATTGAATTCTTTCCATATTTTAAGCCTTTATATTTTATTGGATAAATGTAAAAACATTTAAAAACATATATAATCATATTTTAGCTATTTCTATCCATTTACGCCAATACAACAGCTACATGTTAAGTACCATTTAAAATAATATTATTTTATTATTAGAGTGCAATGTAAGATTCCCAAGAAACTCGTTGTTGCGTGTTGGGTACGCCATCGAGCATAGCGTCCACTTTAAAGTCATATTAATATTTTATTCACAAATATGGATAAATATGAAAATGTCATATTCTTTATTTACTTGGGGTGTAACATCTATGCAAACAATAGTTGATGTTACCCT
Organism: Viscum album; assembly: GCA_963277665.1. Lineage (NCBI taxonomy): Eukaryota > Viridiplantae > Streptophyta > Magnoliopsida > Santalales > Viscaceae > Viscum > Viscum album. The sequence continues at coordinate 936,991,881 of OY728163.1, read as the reverse complement.
GAGAATGATGTGGAAGAATAAAATTTCCACAATTATCATTATGAAAACGAGTGATGTGATTTGGAAGGAAGGGAGAGCCCAGTACAAGGTACATTTGACCAATTAAATCCATGATCACATATGATCACAGGCCTATTGAAATTAACTTCAACAAAGTACAATTCCAATTATTTATGTGAACCACATATCTCCCATTAGTAAGTAACCAAACTTATCCCATACATGTACTGAATCCTTAGGTAGTACAATAAGAGAATGACAACACAAGTATAGAGTCACTGGTGATGTTCTTGACTATAGAAAAAATGTTATATGCAACATGATAATGTCACAAGTCAAATTTTTGTGGAATAACTATATGTAATATGTGTTGTCAAGGGAACTAGAGGAAATAATGAAACATAAGTACCCACAAATATTCAAAACTGAGAATATAAGTTAAAATTTCATGGAAGCAATTTCTAATGGGTGGAATAATTCAATAAACTATAGATTATTAATCACATTTCTCTCTATAAATAAATTTTCTTTATAATAAATTACATTGTATTACATATATAGTGAAAATAATAATAATTTATTTTACTAAATAAGACTATTATATTCCTCAGCAAATAAAACAATTAAAATTCCATACATTACTAATGGGAATAATATATAATACAAAAAATCTATTGTGGGAAAATTTGGATATCCCCAATCTACTAGATTCATCTCCCCCACTACCCACAATATATAAAAGAATCAATATATTATTCACCCTATCATTATCATATAAAATGGAATTATAAAATCCAAATCAAAATTGATGAAATACGGATTGAAATATTTAAATGTAATTTATAGGACAAAATGTGACCATTTGAGTTGATATTTGACTATTTTTATATTAAAATAGTCACTGGTAATTGTGACCTGACCATTGGGAAATGAACATGATCATTATGGGTAGAAACAAACCCAATGAAATATTGATCATTAACAGGTATTGAGTTGAATATTGAGGAAAATAATGATAAGTATCTATAAGAGGTAAATATACTATTTAAATAGTAATTTAACTATTATGAATAGTAACATGACTATTGAAAATTGAAGCCTGAATGTTTGAAATGTAATGTGACCATTGGAATAGTAAAATTACAATTGGGAAAAAACATGTCTTTTTGTAATAGTAACTTGTTTATTGGAATTGTAATTCTTCCCAAAAATAATAATTTTTGATATAAATAATATTTATCATGATTAATTTATGTAAATATAAATATTATAATTCAAAAAAAATTAATTATCATGATTATAAATGTCATATAATATATAGTAATTGTTTTCTAAATTACATTTTAATGAATTTCTTAAAAGTCAATTTTTTTAATTAAAAATTAAAATTACATATTTAATAATTTTTTTTTGAAAAAACTAATTTCATTTTTTCAATCATTAGCTTGTTATATTCAAAAGTGTGTTTTATTTGATATTTTTGGATGTAATTCATTTTTCACGTTAATAGTAAATATACAGTTTTTTCATGTAACTAATGTATCTAATATGGAATCATTTATGGTTTACTCACCATGTTGTATTATGTCATGGAAAAACCTGATATTTTAAAGTAATACAAGGTTTTGAAAGGACTATCATATAATGAAGAAGTTAGAAAGTATAAAAAAAATTATTGTAATTGATCAATAATGGTAAAATTATTACAATTTACTTCTGTATCACTATTTTAGTAAATATAAGTTTATAATTTAGTGGGTGAAAATGAAAAGAAAAAAGTGGGTATTGATGTAAGGTGATTCCCTATCCCTACTCCCTTTCTTTGGGATTCCCTATTTCCCACCAATTTATGTTTCCATATTATATTAATGTCACTTATATATCATTCCATTTTTATTCCATTTGATTTTTGTGGGTATAAATGTTTTGACAATAATTTTTAATCAAAATATAATAATTTCCCAAAAGTAAATTTCATACCAAAAAAATATTCAACTCTCTATTGGATTTTATTCTATCAAAGATGGACTCTTATTTAAAATTTTATCTCCTTTTATTTTATAAATAATAAAATTTATTTAATAATATAATATTTGGGAAATCCATCTGATACACATTCATTTCCTTGGGTTATTCCATCACTTTTATTTTCATATCGTCTATGTGGTATGCATGATTATGTAAATATGACAATGTGATATTTGGAACTATAATTTTATAGCCCCAAAATGAATTGATTAATTTCGTTTATTCAATTTAATGTTGTGTATTATGGATGGACATGATTCTAGATTTCATCAAAATGATTATTTTATGATTATTCCCATGTGTTCTGTGTATACATGATGTTATATTCTTTCAAAAATTATTTTTGTATTCTTCCACTATGACAAGAAGATTCATTTTTTTAAATTTTCAAATTCCTTACCATTATCACATTTTCCATCATGATGTTGATGATGATCCTTTCCATATTGTATAATGATGAAAATTATTATTATTCCCACCCATGTAATTTTAATTCATATCCCTTATTCATAATCTTTCTGAGATTTTATCTACCCTCTTTAATTTATGTATATCCTCAGGTGATTACATTACTAAAGAGAATTTTATATTTTATAACTATAAATAAATTCACAATAAATAAATTGTTGTGTTATTTTTAAAATGATATATGAGCCAAATATTTTCATGAAAATAAACTTTTGGATCTGGGATTGAATCACTATTATGTTTTTCATTCTAAAAATTATGTAATTATTCTATAAGAAAACTAGGTTCACTATTAATTAAATGTATGACGTGGATATATAGAATATAATACTATAGAGGATGCCATTATGGAAAATATTATCATTTATAATGTGTGGGTTTCTCTCTCAATAAAAATAAATAAATACTCACACCACTAAACTATGGTCATAAATGATAATTCCCCCATTCCATAGTACACTTACATTATATAATCCATTTATGTGATTCATAATATCTACACTAACCCTACACCATTCAACACAATGTATCTACATGAATCACATTTAGTGTGGTTATATAGATGAAGTAGGGAATTACGACACCAAGGAAAATGGGATTCATATTTACCATATTAAAGATATACCATATCCAAAATCCAAGAACATAAATTAAATTTTATACATTATGTTCATTGGTGAAATCCATTATGTAGAGAATTTTTCCATGCCTCCCATAACATCCCTGCAACTTGTATTGAGGTTTATATTTTTTTTTTCTGAATACGCATTATTGTTACAATACTAAACGTCGCAAATGTGTGTTGTAATATACTTTCAAATAATCTAATGGTGATATAAATACCAAGAAAATATTTTGTCTAGTGCCAAATAATACTTCTTTATCTTCCCTTGAGGAGAATATGATCAATGGTTTCCAAATTTCAATTCAACATGTTATTCAATTTGTAATATAGACTATTTACATAACATTAACTATGGGAGTTAATGGGGATTTCTCATTAATGATCATGTGAATTATAGAAACAAAATTTGATTGACATTGACATTATCTCAAAATTAGAGCCCTGTTAGTTGTTACCATGCATATCATGAATCGGTTTGTAGAGGATTTATGTGCAGTCTAATCCAAATTAGGTTGTAGTAAAGACACAAAAACTATGATTCATAAAATCAATAATATTGGAAATTCATTTCTACATCTCATCCTAAAAACATTAGATAAATTATATATAATATTCCATGACATTAGGAGTCTCAACTTTATAGATGTTCACCTTACAAATTATAGATTTTGACCATAAAAATATTCAATAATGAATGATTTGTTTCCAAAACAATCAATCAAGTTACAATTGTCAATAAAATTTTTACGATCATTGTGGTGACTCTACCGGAAGTTTAGTGATTCATGGTTTTTTCAATATAATGCATCTCTAATCCCCTAATATATAAATAATTCTCACAAAGGTGCCCAAAACCAGTACACATAGCCTGTTAGTCACATGAACTAAAATCAACTTTTCCATATGCCATAGGCTTCCAACTAGTTGTGATGGTCTAATATATAACATTGGGAGACTTTACCTTCTTTAATAATGAATCACAATTTAGTACCACCGGTTTCTGTTATGTAACCCTTACATTATTCTATTCATGGTTTTAATGTTTAGGGTGTTGAATGGGAAAGTCAAAAGAACTTGAAATGATGTTTTGAGGAAAAGGGGAAGTCGCACGGGCGGCGCACAGTTTGTCTAAACTGTGTGGCCAAACTGTGTGCAGTGGGTCTTGGAGGTAGTATCCTCCACATGGTCAGCGCACGATTTGTCTAATCGTGCGGCCCAACCGTGCGAGAAGGACGGTCGAGGCAGCAGCTAACCCACGGTTTGTCAAACCATGCAAACTAACTGTGTGTCCACTAAAACGAGATCCTTAAATTGTGGATCTCAAACATTTTTACCTATAAATTCCTTGTTTAAGCTCCTAAGAGTCCCTAACTCGGATTTTGGTTCTTCTAAGGTCAAGGATGGTTCTCCCATCATTCCAAAGGAAATCAGATGGCTTCTCTTGGCGAATCGAAGCAGGATTCTTGAGGTATGTGATCGTTCGTGATCGGTTTCTTAGATCTACTTAGATCAACTTCTCCTCTACTCTCTGTTTCTTAGATCAATGCCTGTTATGGGTAGATCTAATTGTGTGGATGCCAAATATAATGATATTTTGTCTTAATCTTTCTAGGAGAATAGATCTAAGGTGTATTCATGGAGAATCAACACCGTTTTCTTGTGCGTTCTTCGTTAATTGGGGTTTTCATCAAATCATTTGAGGTTGGTGGTTTCAATCTTGACTTCTCTTGTAATAATTGATTTTATTAGATTAATTTTTTTTATTTGAATGGTTTTTATTGTTAAATTCATATAATAAATCTTCTTTAGTGATGATTTATTATTGTGATGATATTGTGAAATCTTGGTGAATTATTGTGCAATGTGATTTGGCTTGTTTAATTTAAAATGTTTCTTTTAAATTATGAATATGATGAAAATGTAGATGGTTTGATGAAACATGGGATTTCAAAAAAAGGGGTGCTTTATTGAAATGGTTTGAGATTGAAATTACTTTGAAGGAATTGGTTTTCAATAAAAAGGTAATTGTATTGAAATGGTTTGGGATTGAAATGGTTTTAATGGAAATGGTTTTAAAATAAAATGTTGTTATTGTTGAAAGGGTGTTTTGGCATGATTGATTGGAATATGTGTTGTCTGTTTATATTGCATGTATGAGGCTTGGTTGAAATAGGACCTTGTGCTCAGTGCCAAATGTTTAATGGAACATGGTAACTACTTGTGTGAGGCTTTGATGAAATATGACTTCGTGATTAGTTCTAAAGGTGTAATGGGACATGGGAAACAATTAACTTGTGATCACTTGGAAGATCGACGAGAGACCACTCATGAGTATTGAACTGTCATAACGTCGCATGCATGGTTGATTTTACGTGTTTTTGAAATGGTTGGGTATTCCACAAAGGGATTTGTGAAATGGTTCTCAAGCTGGATTGGTTATTTTTCAAAAAAATAACTTGTTGGAAAGTGGGTTTCATTTTCTCTTGGATGCTTTTGGTAACGAATGTTTTTGGAAACTTGTTTAAATTTAGTTATAATTTTCTTTTCAGAAAATGTTTTATATAAACTGTTTTTATATTATTGTTGCTAAATCTTCTAGACTAGTGGCATTAGTTGGGAATTCATTGTGGAGAACCTAATGAGTTTTACACTCACTCCTAATTTAGAAAATTAGTGTTTTTTTTGAATTTCTTATTTCGAGAAATAGGTAAATATAAAGCATCTTACTACTACTGGTTCGTGGTGATGCTTAGGAGATGTGGTGGTGCTTGGTGCATGGAGCTCAGTGTGGAGCTGTGGAGTGTGTCTTGGCTTGTCTTGGGTCCTTTTTTTCTTCCTCTTGGTACTCTGATATTGTGTTGGTTATGTATTGGTTTGTGGAACAGTGAGGTTCTCTTTTAGTAATGCATGGGTTGTTTGTTTCATTAACATGCATCATATAGTAGTTGTTAGTGATTTCATTTTTGGTTTATGGGTTTGTTTCTTAATGGGTAAATCTTCCCCCACTTGTACATGAAACACTCTGGCATTTATTTCCAGCCTTTTCCCCCTTGGGGACGTCGCATAAGGCTTAGTAATGACTCTCTGTACTCTCTAGCCAATGAAAATTGAGGGGTCATTCCAAATGGTATCAGCTAGTTTGGTCCCTGCATAACAAGTAGTAATCTATGTTCTTGTTCTTGGAGTAGAAATTCATTCTTTTCTATACCTTGGGAAATCATAGACAGGAGTAGGATTGTCGAAACTTGAAATGTATAGCATAAAAGTATGTAGCTAACCCGTATATGCTGAACATAATGTTACCAGGTTGTTGGGTACATATGTGTTTTTCATACACTTCTATAATTTTTTAAATCTCCTTTTCATGGTTTTAGCCAATGAGATGATAATGACATGCATTATAGAGTAATGAATTCCCAATAGGATTTCATATCTCATTTTGAAAATGATTTGTTATTTTGGGAAAGCTGTGAATTTTTTAAAAAATGACGAAATGATTTTGAAAATAGGGTATTTGGTGTTATGAAAATGGGTTGATTTTCAAAAGGCATGAGGAATGTATTAAAAAATGGTTGAACATGGAAAAAGATTGTTTTTTGGAAAAACAATGTTGTGCTAGATGATGTGATAGAATTTGAATCATAAGGCATCAGTTGATAGAGAGTGATATTGATGGTGTTTGTTATTGGTTTAGGAAAAGGAACGTGGTATGCATCTTAGAAACCATCCCAAAGAAGATGCGGAAAATGTGGTTGCAACTAAACCACGTGTGAACGAAGAGCTTGTTCAGAGTATCCTCCTAGCTTTTCAAGTTATTGAAACGGGGAACCAGAGGAATGAACCAAGGCATGTGGATCATACCATCCAGTTCATGAAGCAGAATCCACCTATCTTTCAGGGTGATGCTGAACTCGAAAAGTCGGAAGTGTGGCTACGTAAGATGAATCGTATACTCAATTTCATTGGCACACCAGTATAGTTGAAAGTAATGTTGGCAACATATATGCTCGTGGATATTGCACGTCAGTGGTGGGATCTAATGATGTAGGATAAATTGGATGAAGGCCTAACATGAGAGGATTTTGGGGAATTGTTCAACACACAATTCTATCCTCACACGTTCATGATCCAAAAAATGACAAACCTCTTTATCCTGAAACAAGAGAGTCTCTCTGTCACAGAGTATGTGGCTATGTTCATGAACTTAGTCTGTTTTTCCCTAGAGGGCGCGACAAGTGCATCATTTAAGGCGCGCATCTTCGAATCGGGGTTAAGGCAAGAGATTTGATCGAAGATTGTGGTGCTCTATATTACAAATTATACAGAGATGGTGAATAGAGCAACTATTGCTGAACATGATATCTCAGGATCGATAGGAGGATGAATGTTGATACCTATAGGAAATAGTGGTATGTCAACCTCTAGGAACAAGAAGAAAAGGGACACCTATTTCCATGGTGTAAGTGGAAATCACTATCAGACAGCAGGATCAATGAACCTTTTTCAACGACCCCTGAGCAATGAAGTTTTCTTTAATGTGGTTCGACTGATCACATATAGAGAGAGAGTACGGCACAAACTAGAGCATGTAATAATTGCAACATGATGGGGAATCTACAGTGCTATTGTTGGAAGGCTTCAAGGTCAGGTGCACGTGACACTTCTCAGGTGTCGCAAGCATGAAATGCTTTGACAAGAAAATGACTATATAATTAGTCTCCCCATCATAACAGATCTTTCCATGGTGATTCTCAAAATACCATGAATCCTTAACCAGGGAAATCTCAGTAAGGCAACAAGGAGAAAAATGCAGCGAAGAAGCTATTTTCTAGAGCTGAGAAGATGATGGACGATGATCAGTCTGGACCATCTATGGTGAGAGGTACGATTCGTTTGAATTCTACCCCTGTACAAGTTCTCTTTGATACTGGTTCATCACATTCCTTCATTTCTTCTCGTGTTATTGACTAGCTATGTTTAAACATGGAAATGATGCCTTCTATTTTGAAACTGAAAACTCCTCTTGGTGAAAGAGAATGTCAAGTCTTTGTTTGTAGAGCATGTGCTATAACTGTTAATGGAGCTGTGTTAAAATGGGAATTCTCAATGTTGGACATGGATGTCTATGACTTAATATTGGGAATGGATTGGTTGAAAATTTTTAAGGCTCACATCGATTGTTATAAGATAATAGTTAGTTTCACAAATGAGGATGGCGTCAACCATCTCTTTAGAGGAGAGAGGATGGTAAAGCAATGTTCAAAGAGCATGTTATCACCAATAGTGGGAACAATATCTTACCATATGGAATCATTGACATTGGAATTAATGTAAGAGATTGAGTAAAATTGTTTTCTAGTTTTTTTGGATCAGTTTCTAGATGTCTTTCTCAATAACTTATCATGGTTACCACCTCTATGGGAAGTGGTGTTTACGATTGATCTCTTTCTGGGGACCATTTCTATTTCCCTTCCATCTTATAGGATAGCACCCACAAAGTTACGGTGATTGAAAGTGCAGTTAGAGGAGTTGGAATGAAAGGGTTTCATTCGACCAAGTACTTCTCCATGGGAAGCACTGTTGTTGTCTGTGAATAAGGCAGATGGAACTCCTTGGTTGTGTGTTTATTATTGTAAGCTTAACCATGTTAGGATAATGAATAGATATCCACTTCCAAACATTGATGACCTGTTTAATCAATTAAGGGGAGATCAATGGTTCTCTAAGATTGACTTGTGATCAGGATATCAACAATTGCGAGTTCAGAAAGAGGATATTCCAAAGACAGCTTTCAAAAGCAGATATGGCCACTACAAATATATAGTAACACCTTTCGGTCTGATGAATGCACAAGTGGACTTCATGTATTTGATGAATCGAATATTTCAACGATATCTGGATTCTTTTTTTGTGGTGTTTGTTGACGATAACTTGGTGTATCCAAAGACAAGGTTTGACCATGAGGTACACCTGTAAACAATATTACAAATCTTGAAAGATCATCATTTCTATTCCAAATTATCAAAATGTGATTTTTGGATATAGGGAGTACGTTTCCTTGGCCATTTCATTTCTGAGAATAGTGTTTCTGTTGATCCTGAAAATATAGAAGACATTATCTCTTGGAAACCACCGAAGAATGTGTTCGAGATACACAGTTTTCTTTGTTTAGCTGGTTACTACCGACGGTTTGTGAATGATTTATCACGACTAGAATAATCAATTATAGATTTGGATAAGTAGAATTCTCTGTTCCAATGGATAGAATAATGTCAGAAATCATTTCAGGAACTGAATGCTCATCTTACATCGGCACTTATCATGATCTTTCCAGAATCAGGATCGGGTTATGTGGTGTATTGTGATGATTCAGGATCATCTATGGGTTGTGTTCTCATGCAAAGAGATCTGTGGTTACTTATGGTTGAAGGCAGTTGAGAGTGCATGAGAAAAATTACCCAACACATGATTTTAAGTTGGCTGAATTCATCTATGCTTTGAAATCATGGATCCATTATCTCTTTGGTGAGAAATTTACTGTTTTTACGGATCACAAAAGCTTGAAACACATTTTCTCACAGCTTGATTTGAATATCAATAAAAAATAGATGGATGGAGTATCATCAAATGTTTGACTTCGACTTGAGTTACATTCCTAGAAATGGAAATTTGTTTGAGGATGCATTGAATAGAAAGTGATATGCTCAGTTGGCAAAAGAAGCTTCAGATGAATGGAAGTTGATGTCGGCCTTAGCCGACATGCATGTGGAATGTGACGGCCAAGGTGATGTTTCCATTTACTTTTCATCTACACTTATTCCTAATTTAGTAAAGATGATCAAAGAAGCACAAAACTCTGATGCAAAATGTCTGGTTGTTAGTTCAAAACTCAATGGTGGGGAGACCATTGATGGATGGAAATTTGATGGGGGTTCAGTTTTGTGTTTCATAGATCGAATGGTTGTACCTAGGGTTTGTCAGGAACAAATCCTTCATGATTATCCCCATTCAAGATTTGATGTACAACCATGTACACGGAATATGTATATGGCATTGAAGGCACTATTTTGGTGGAGTGGCATGAAAAGGAAGGTGGCCATGTTTGTCTCATGGTGCTTAACTTGTCAGTATGTTAAATCAAAGCATCAAAGTCAACCAGGTATGTTACAATCATTACTTATCCCATTATGGAAATGGGATCAGATAGCAATGGATTTTGTTACAGGTCTTCCAAGAACGGTTCGGAAACACGATGCAATTTGGGTGATAGTGGATCGTCTAACAAAGTCGGCCCATTTCAACCATATTCATGAAACCCATATGTTATAAGATCTCTTAGAAATCTATATCTGAGAATTTTTAAAGAGGCATGGCGTACGAGTGTCTATAGTCTCATATAAAGATCTGAGGTTCATATCTCATTTCTGGGAATCATTATAGCAAGCCCTTGGAACCCAGTTGACTATAATCACGACATGTCATCCTAAGAAGGATGGGAAATCCAAGCGGACGATACAAGCATTGGAAGACATGTTTTGGGATTGTGTATTGGATTATAGTGGCTTATGGGAGGATCATATACCCTTATTGGAGTTCTCATTCAATAATAGCTATCAAGACGTGATATGCATGGCTTCATTTGAAGAATTGTATCGGTGTTCTTGACATTCTCCAGTATGCTGGTTGGAAACTGGTGAAACATCACAACTTGGACTGAACCCCGTCCAAGAAACAATGGAGAAGATTCCGTTGATTAGAAATAGAATGAAGAAGGATCTGAGTCATCAAAAATCATATTCAGATCACCGTCGAAGACTGTTGTTGTTCGTTTTGGGTGATCATGTCTTATTGAGGATCTCTCCGAGGCATGGACATCATCTTTTCAGGAAGACGGTCAAGTTATCTCCAAGATACATTGGCTCTTTTGAGATACTGGAACATGTTGGTGAGGTGGAATATCGGTTGGCATTACCACCAGAGTTTAGTTCGGTGCATAATGTGTTCCATGTATCTTAATTGAAAAAGTATTAGCTTGATCCTGACCATGTGATCAGATGGGATCACGTTGACCTAGATCCATATGATTTGTTGATATATATCCTAGGATGGATTTTGGATAGGCACAATAAAGTCTTGTGTGGAAAAATCATCGGTCTACTACGAGTTTTATGGCAGCAAGGTGAGATTCAGGAAGAGACTTGGGAACTTGAAAAGGTTACGAAAGAGCAATTGATGGAACTCTTTCAGCTGGGTGATGGTTTTCTACATTCCGAGTTCGGAAAGACCAATGGTTTGGAGAATGTAGTACCCCCGTTTTCTGGTATGTAAACCATACTTTATGATTTTAATGGTTTTAAATTTAAGGGTGTTGAATGGGACAATCGAGAGAACTTGAAATGATGTTTTGAGGAAAAGGGGAAGTCACACGGGTGGCACACGGTTTGTCTAACCCGTGCGGCCAAACCGTGCGTAGTGGGTCTTGGAGGCAGTAGCTTCCGCACGGTCAGCGCACTGTTTGTCTAATCGTGCATCCAAACCATGTGAGAAGGATGGTTGAGGTAGTAGCTAATGCATAGTTAGCATACCGTTTTTCAAACCGTGTGAACTAACTGTGCTTCCAGTTAAATGAGTTCCTTAAATTGTTTATCCCAAGTGTTTTTACCCCTAAATTCCTCGTTTAAGCTCCAAAGTGGACCTAACTCTGGATTTTTCTTCTCCTAAGGTCATGGAGGGTTCTACCATCGTTCCAAAGGTGATCTGAAGTCTTCTCATGGAAAATAAAAGCCAGATTCTTGAGGTAGGTGATCGTTCTTTATTGGTTTCATAGATCTACTAAGATCTACTTCTCCACATCTATAGATTTCTTTGATCTACACCCGTTATGGGTAGATCTAAGTTTGTGGATGCCAAATATGATGTGATTTGGTCTTAATCTTGCAAGGAGAGGAGATCTAAGGTGGATTCTTGGAGAATCGACCCGGCTTTCTTGTGTGTTCTTTGTTCATTAGAGTTTTCATCAAAACTATTGAGGTAGTTGGCTTCAATCTCGACTCCTTTTGTTAGAATTGATTGGATTAGATTAAAATTGGTTTATTTGAATTATTTTGATTGTGAAATGCATAGAATAAATCAATTTTAGAGATTATTTATGGTTGTAATGAGATTGTGAAATATTAGTGAATTGTTGTGCAATGTGATTTTGCTTGATGAATTTAAAATGTTGATTTTAAATGATGGATTTTCTGAAAATGTAGATGGTTTGATGAAAAGTGGGTTTTCAATAAAAAGGGATGATGTATTGAAATGGTTTGAGATTGAAATGACGTTGATGGAATTGGTTTTCAATAAAAAGGGAGATTTATTGAAATAGATAGGAATTGAAATGGTTTGGAATTGAAATGGTTTTAATGATAATGGATTTCAATAAAATGGAGTTTTTATTGAATGTTTGTTTTTTCACGATTGATGGGAATATGTGGTGTGTGTTCATATTGTATGTACGGGGCTTGGTTGAAATAAGACCTTGTGGTCGGTTCCAAATGTTTAATGGCACATTTAAACTACTTGTACGAGGCATGGTTGAAATATGACATTGTTCTTGGTGCCAAAGGTGTAATGGCACATGGGAAAAAATTACCTTGTGGTTTCTTGGTAGATCGACGAGAGACCGCTCATGAGTATGGAACTGTCACAATGTGGCATGCATGGTTGATTTCACGAGATTATGAAATGGTTAGGTATTCCAAAAAGGGATTTGTGAAATGGTTCTAAAGCTGGATTGGTTATTTTTCTATAAAAACAACTTGTTCGAAAATTGGTTTCATTTTCTTTTGTATTCTTTTGGTTACAAATGGTTTTGGAAGGTTTTTTATATTTAGATACAAACTTCTTTTGAGAAAATGTTTTATCTAAACTATTTTTATATAATTGTTGCTAACTCTTCTATACTAGTTCCATGAGTAGGTAAGTCCTTGGGGATGACCTACTTAGTTTTATACTCACCCTTGATTTGGAACATTGGTGCTTTTGCAGATGTCGTATTCTAGGACATAGGTAAAGGTAAAGAATCTTACTATTAGTGGTTCGTGGTGATACTTGGGAGATGTGGTGGTGCTTGGTGCATGGATGTAACACCCCAAGATTTTATGAAAAATATTCTATTTATTTCATTAATTTCTTGTGTTGTATGCTACACCAAGATTACATTTCTCTATACGCAACACCGTATTAGCTTGCAGTATACACAACACTATTCCTGGATCGTGTTACACACAATTTTGATAATAGTTATTCTACGCAACATTGAGTATATATATATATATTAAATGTATAAATGAAATATGGTTGTATTCTGTTATACGAAACAACGAAGAATTCTTGCACAACACGCAACCCTGACTTGTCTTGCATTACACGCAATCACGGCCTTCCTCGATAGTGTGTGTTGTACGCAATACCGGGTTTTACTAAACAACGATATATTATTATAATATTATTATTAACAAGCCTTTATGAATAGTATTAACTAAAATTTGAATTTTATAACATTATTATTCATCTTGCACATTTTCTAGAACATGGTATAAGAACAAAATAAATTTTTCTGGTAAAATAAGTATTTTTTAAAAATGCAGTTTTTCCGCCTTTTGATGGCGCACCCACATTAAATCTAGTTTTTTACATGTTTATAAGTTCAATTTGACAAAATAAAATTCTTCATTGAAATCCTGAAATGAAAATTTATTTTGGATAAAATTTTCATATTATTCTGGTAACTTTCATATTTTGATGAATAGTAAAAACACGCTATATTTTAATTAAAAACAACTTTTTTCATCACAATAATTTATATGGTTAAATTATAATATTGAATGGTTTTAATGTATAAATAGAAAAAAAAATTACCATTTAATAAAATTTATTTCATTAGCATTGATTTTAACTTGAATTCGTATGATAGATCAATTCAATCTTTTGCAATGTTTTAAACAAAAACCTGTTTTCTTTCGACAACGGGATTAATTTTAATTTAATTTCTTCAAATTTCGTGTATTGAATTTGGAAAAATGGATTCCATATTTGGAATCAGTGGGTCCAAATTATCTTGATATGAAACTTCTTTTTTTGGAAATATGAATAGTAACTACGGTAACTTTTATTTGCCATGGTTAAAGGTAAATCGGGTAATTAAGGGTAAATATAAGATTATAAAATTAACCTAAAACCGGCCAAAATCCTATTGTATGACTAAAAGTCTACCCATATCACCTAACGGTCGGATTAGATTCATTTAATGGACTTTTGTCCATGAAAATAATTTAATTATTATTAAAACCAAAGAATGTGACAACATGTCACTTTCTTAATTCTTATAAGTATAATAATTTAAATTTAGTGATAAACTTAATTAAACTTCAAACATGAATAGTCTCCAGAAATCTAATAAAATTATCTACATCATAGAAATTTATTTAGAATTTTTATGGATTAAATAATTATCATTTATTATGACACAAAGATGATGCAGTAATTATCTTATTAACGAAATATTGACATTATAAATACCCAAATAAATGTAATTTAAGAGTTTATATGAATTAAACTAATTTTATAGGTTAATATGACATGTTAGTATTGATTTAATTAACTTTTTTTGAACTAATCATTCTGTTATGATTTTCACAAAAAATCAATTACAAAATAGTGTCAAAATTGACATAAAATAGTTTTTAAAACAAATATTATATTATTAATTGTTATTTCATTCCTAAAAAACAATGGTTAGGCCAAAAGACTTAGACAAGGTTATATATATTAATAATAAACAACTTGTGGTTCGTTTGGCTTCCTATAGTATGTTTATTAACCTTATAGTATAAGAACACAAGAAGACACGGTATAAGTAAAATTATTTAACTTAATGTTAAATCTAAATGATAAGATTAAAATAGGAACCTAAACTTGTCTAAATTCTATTGGATGAGAGGATTTCGACCCATCCCCACCTTAGATTCAAAATAAAACAATTTGGAGCTATTTAAAACCGAATTTGGCTTTATAATAAAATAATATTTTTTGTTATTCCAAATGTGCCCCTCTCCTCCCTTATAAAAGGGAACCTCCTCCCTCTCTTCCTCACACCACGTTGAGCCTTCATGATCGAACAAACCCTGCGAAATTCACTTCTCCACTTCGATAGAAACATCATATAGGTTCTGGTCTTCCTCAAAGACCAATTTTAGTGCCCTAATAGGAGATCTCAAAGAGGCGCTTCAAAGAAGAGGTAATGCCCATTACCGATTCTTTCATCATTATTTCTTCTTCCAGTTCTTCTTCTTATGTTGTTTTATGATGAAGTAATAACATCAGTATCACTCATATACTGATATGTTATTATAAGTATGAAACAACCCTATTTCACCATCTCTCCATCCTACGGAAAATGAAATCACCGCGCGTGCGTACGTACGTAATACCGTCTCTACGCCGTGCTGTAATCTATTTTCCACCACCACCATACTTGGATGGGTATAATGGTGTAAATAATAACTATATATGATTATTTTAAAGTGATATTGATTCTTAAATAGTATACATTAACTCCAATACAATACCACGATCATTAGAACGATATCATCGCTCGTGCGTACGTACGGACTACCGTCTCCACGATTCGATGAGATTCATTCTCCACGTTACCCATTCATGAATAATTAAAAAGAAAATATAATAAGTAATAATGAAATATATGAAATAATAATTATACTGTATTTATGTGTATATATATGTATGTCATCTACTTAATTCCATTCAACTCAATAAGGAAACGCAAACAGCGTTCATGCATACGTACGGCCTACCGTTTCCATGAACGGTGTATTTCTTTGCATTTACTGATTTATTATATATATGTATATTCTGAATATATATTATATATAAATCATATTTTATATTCTGGAATTAATTAATCATGATCTAAGTAATCATAAGAATAATTAAAAGTCAAAACACAGACGACAAATGAAACAATTATACCCAAAACGCTCTATAGCATGGAATTTACAAAAGAACGGGTAATATAAAGTCATAAGTGAACCATATATGATATCATAACAATGAGTATGATTCTAGAATAAGTCAATTACATTATTTAAATCATTATACAGGAGGTTCGGACACTTACGAAGCATATCAGACATAATGTAAGGGAAATATCACAATCTCATTTTTATCCGAAATTATTTATACTTTGGAATTTACAGGAGTGTATTTTATCATCCACATCCATGTTTCCTCAATATGTAATATTTATATCCTTATACAATAGTTTATATCCAATTTTACCCTTCGGTGAGTTTTTAGTAAAAGATATGAAAGGAATCTTTTGTCATTTTTCGTACGAGGTACTTTTTGACTTTTCCGAAAAAAAGTACGATAAGAATGTTTTGTTTTAACTTATACGACATGAATAGATTTTTAAAACATTATTTCCAAGAATATTCCCTTAAAAGTTTTTAAGTTTATTTTTAATCAACTTCTTTTAGTTAAAATTTTATGACATGTTAAGAAAGGAAAAGTGTTTTTGAAGTTGAAAGGATATTTTCCTCAAGAATGGAGTTCAAGTGCTTTATCAAAATTATTTTCCATCTAAGATAATATAGGGTTCTGTTTATATCCCTATTATTACATTGATTTGATTATGTTGTGATGGAATTATTTTTATGAATTCATTTATCTTATATGAATTCTTTTATGATGTCATGTTGTTTAAGAATCCCATGTTTACTACATGGGTTATGCAATGATGTATGATTTATGATTTTGTGGCACACATAAGAATGGTATCATTATGAGATGGGTGGGACCTATATCTACCTCCAAATCATTAGGTAAAGGTTTTATATCTCATGAGATAGACATGGATGTAACGGAAGGTTATACCAGTTCAGTAAAACAGGACTGAAACGAGGAGTGAACTCGGTTCAAAAATGGACTTTGTCCACTAAGATAGTCTTGGAAATGAGTCTTGACTAATAAGAAATGATTCTATATGATTATGTGTGTATTCCACAAAGTCTCATGTTTTATGTTACGATTATTGGGATTTCATTTCACTACAATTATTTATCCCATGTTATGAAATTATGCTCTCTTTTGCAGGTTATGATTTCCAAAATGATATGTTCTTATGAATATGGTGTGATTGATATTTCCTTTGTTTACCCTTACTGAGCATTTGAGCTCACCCTTTTATGTTTTCTTTTCCCCAGGATATAAAGAAAGGTTTTAGGTAAAAAAAAGGAAGATATTTATGGGAGATGTTGAAGATCGTTCACCATGATTAGAATATTATATTCCGAGTTTCCAAAGACATTAAACTATTACGATCCTTGTGTGTGTGTTTTTTCTATGTACTAAGTATTCCTCAAAAGTAATGTAATGTCCATGTACGTTAGGCATTGGGTCCCTACAGTTGGTATCAGAGGAAAGGTTTAGTCAACCTTTGTAAACTAGGATGCAAAAACGTTAGTGAGATCCCTAGAGATATTTCTAAGGTATGTCTAGGGATGTCTCTATGGATAAGTATACATATAGGTTATAGTCCTAGAATTGCGATAACGATATTAGAATTTAACCTAAGATGTTAGATATTTAGGGTACTCCCCCTTTACTATGTTGTTTTCTCTAGCATGATTTTTGCCTCTCAAAGAATTCTTTTTGTGTTTTAGTTAGTGGAGGGAACCAGAAGGAATTCGTTTAACATTGAATCCAATAGACAAATTGGTTACCATATGCAACAAAATTGTGTAATGCCTAGAGAGAAAGATATTGTGATTATGCTGAATCGATCATCGTGATATATGATTAACAAGGTGAAATTTAGTGGAATGCCTAAATCATCAAAGAAGAGGAAGATAGACCATTAAGCATGTTTGCATGTTGAGGAGCATAAAGAAAGGAAGATTGAGATTTCTAAAGAAGGGAAGAAGAACCTTGAGGAATACCTCCAATGGAGGGACCGATGTTATCTGTGTGGATAAAAGGGTCATAGAGTGACAGACTGTTATGGAGTTCAATGTATTATTTGTGGAGAACATGGGCATTACCCAACTCAATGCCCTGACCTAAAAAGTTACTTATAAGTCAAGGAAGTACTTATTCCAGGACAATAATTGAAGAGGATAGATTGAAGTGTTTATGTGTTGGTATTCATGAATAATGTTGTTGATGTACTTTTATTGTGTATTAGAATATTTTTGAATTATTATATATTGGTTTTCAATAATTTTAAGGTACCGGTAACCATGAAAAGTGATTCAAATATTTTTGAAGGCAGATGATATGCGCATAATGAAGGGATAGGGAGAAAATGAAATGTTTTACAGTATTCATGATCTCATGATTGATATAAGGACTAAGTGATATCATGGTTTGAGTATATAGAATTTTGAGGATTTTGGTATGTGGAATGAGTTAACTTTTAACAACATTCATGTATTCAATAAGTTTCAATGGGTATTCATTATTAAAGATAATACATGATTAAGGTATTCACATGTTTGTAATTTGACCAACAAGATATATCTTATGATATGTGGGGGATAAATGATGGCATTCACGTGATCATTTTCATTAAACTATGAGCTTGGACCGAAGTATTTTAGATAATCCTACAGATTGGAATGGATTATGTTAGACATAAGTTAGTATTGTTTAAGGATAAAACTTTTTTTTGATATTATTGATGTGATGTTATAGTAATATAGCTTTAGAAAAAGGACAACCTGCAGGACGGGCGATAGCCCATCGCGTCAGACAAGGCTATGGGATTCGAACCCACAACCGAAGTGCGACTGGCCTTTATCACCTACCACTGGCCTACAAGAAGTCCCTGTTTAGTAGAAACTAGTTTTATTATATTAATAAGTATAATATAAGAAGTATAAGTCCATTTTTGGAACCATATATGATTAATCTCACTATATATGGAATTACGTATTTTTTTTGATAACTTTTCTAACCTTTTTTTTGAGACAGGTGGAATGACCCCTCATTCTATCACATGATCTTCTAACACATCACAAATGACAAATTCAACTTCATTTCGTTAAGAGATGAAGTGGAAATTGTCCAAAGAACGTCCAACAGTGAGACTATACCGAAATCACGAAAGTATTTCTTCTAATTCCAATTTCATCAACTTTAGGGAAACGATCTTGAAAACCAAAAATGTTGTC
Source organism: Viscum album (assembly GCA_963277665.1). NCBI lineage: Eukaryota > Viridiplantae > Streptophyta > Magnoliopsida > Santalales > Viscaceae > Viscum > Viscum album. The sequence continues at coordinate 936,972,522 of OY728163.1, read as the reverse complement.
CCAGTTCCCTTATATCCGATGAATCTGATGGTACCTTAGATCATCACAAATCAATAGCTTTGTGATTGTTGGCTTTTTCATACCCATGTTCTCTACCACTCTCCATCAGAACATGATGGTTAGATTTTTCTTCCATATCCATATTTTCACCTATGTTCTACTACGTGGAAACCTAGTGATGAGTTAATTTGGGTAACCGTTACATTTCATACTTTACTTTTTAAAGCCATGTTTTTGTATTCCTTTTTATGATGTGGGTTTCTATTAATGAAACTTTCGAGTAGTAAATCATTTATAACCCCGATGAATTTCGAGGGAAAAATTCATTTTAATGGGGGTAGAATGTTACACCCCGAGATTTTATGAAAAATATTCTTTTAATTTCATTAATGTCTTGTGATGTATAATACACCAATATTACCTTGCGCTATATGCAACACCGTATTAGCTTGCAGTATACGCAACACTATTCTAGGATCGTGTTCCACACAGTTTTGATAATACTTATTCTACGCAACATTGAGTATATATATATATATTCAATGTATAAATGAAATATGGATGGATTATGTTATAAAAAAAATTGAAGGATTCTTGCACAACACTCAACCCTGACTTGGCTTGCATTACACGCAATCACGACCTTCCTCGATAACGTGTGTTGTACGCAATACCAGGTTTTACTAAACAACGATATATTATTATAATATTATTATGAAATATCCGTTTTGAAGAGTATTAACTAAATTTTGAATTTTATAACATTATTATTCATCTTACACATTTTCTAGAACATGGTATAAGAACAAAATAAATTTTTCGGGTAAAATAAGTATTTTTAAAAAAATGCAGTTTTGCCGCCTTTTGATGGTGCACCCACATTAAATCTAGTTTTTGACATGTTTATAAGTTCAATTTGACAAAATAAAATTCTTCTTTGGAATCAAGAAATGAAAATTTACTTTGGATAAAATTTCCATATTATTCTGGTAACTTTCATATTTTGATGAAGAGTAAAAACACGATATATTTTAATTAAAAACAACTTTTGTCATCAAAATAATTTATATGGTTAAATTATAATATTTAATTGTTTTAAAGTATAAATATAATATATTTTTACCATTTAATATAATTTTTTTGATTATCATTGATTCTACCTTGAATTCGTAGGATAAATCAATTCAATCTTTTGCAATGTTTTAAACAAAAACCCGTTCTCTTTCGACAACAGGGTTAATTTTAATTTAATTTCTGAAACTTTCGTGTATTGAATTTCGAAATATGGCTTCCATATTTGGAATCAGTGGGTCCAAATTATGTTAATAAGCTACTTTTTTTGGCATTATGAATAGTAACTACGGTAAATTTTATTTACCATAGTTAAAGGTAAATCTGGTAATTAAGGGTAAATATAAGATTATAAAATTAACCTAACACCTGCCAAAATCTTATTGGATGACTATAATTCGACCCATATCACCTAAGGGTCGGATTAGATTCATTTAATGGTCTTTTTTCAAAGAAAATAATTTAATTATTATTAAAACCAAAGAATGTGACAACATGTCACTTTCTTAATTCTTATAAGTATAATAATTTTAATTTAGTGATAAACTTCATGAAACGTCGAACATGAATATTCTCCAGAAATAGAATACAATTACCTACATAATAAAAATTTATTTTGAATTTTTAGGGATTAAATAATTATCATTTATTATGACACAAAGATGATGCAGTAATTATCTTATTAATGAAATATTAACATTATAAATACCCAAATAAATGTAATTTAAGAATTTTTATGAATTAAACTAATTTTATAGGTTAATATGACATGTTAGTATTGATTTAAATAACTTTTTTTGAACTAATAATTCTGTTAGGATTTTCACAAAAATCAATTACTAAATAGTGTCAAAATTGACATAAAATAGTTTTTAAAACAAATATTATATTATTAATTATTCTATTATTCCTAAAAAACTATGGTTCGGCCAAATTACTTAGATAAGGTTATATATATTAATAATAAAAAAATTGGTGTTCGTTTGGCTTCTTGTAGTATGTTTATTAACCTTATAGTATAAGAACACAAGAAGACACAGTAAAAGTAAAATTATTTAACTTAATGTTAAATCTAAATGATAAGGTTAAAATAGGAACCTAAACTTTCCTAAATATTATTGGATGAGAGGATTTCGACCCATCCCCACCTTAGCTTCGAAATAAATCAATTTGGAACTATTTAAAACCGAATTTGGCTTTATAATAAAATAATATTTCTAGTTATTCCAAAGGTGCCCCTCTCCTCCCTTATAAAAGGGCTCCTCCTCCCTCTCTTCCTCACACCACTTTGAGCCTTCATGCTCGGCCAAACCCTGCCAAATTCTCTTCTCCACTTCCCTAGAAACATCATAGAGGTTCTTTTCTTCCTCAAAGTCCAATTTTAGTTCCCTAAAAGGAGATCTCAATGAGGCGCTTCAAAGAAGAGGTAATGCCTGTTACCGATTCTTTCATCTTTATTTCTTCATCCACTTATTCTTCATAGGTTGTATTATTATGAAGTAATAACATCAGTATCACTGACATACTGATATATTATTATAAGTATGAAACAACCCAATTTTACCATCTATCCATCCTACGGAAAATGAAATCACCACGTGTGCGTATGTACAGAATATCGTCTCCACGCCGTGGTGTAATCTATTTTCCAGCACCACCTTACTTGGATGGGTATAATGGTGTAAATAAAAACTATATATAATTATTTTAAAGTGATATTGATTCTGAAATAGTATACATACACTCCAATACAATTCCACGATCATGAGAACGATATCATCACTCATGTGTACGTACGGACTACCATCTCCACGACGCGATGAGATTCATTATCCACATTAACCATTCATGAATAATTACAAAGTATATATAATAAGTAATCATGAAATATATGACATAATAATGATACTGGATTTATTTGTATATATATGTATTACATCTACTTAATTCCATTCAACTCAATAAAGAAACGAAAACAACATTCATGCGTACGTACAGTCTACCGTCTCCATGAACGGTGTATTTATTTCCATTTACTGATTTATTATATATATGTATATTATGAATATATATTATATATAAACCATGTTTTATATTCTGGAATTATGTTATCATGATCTAAGTAATCATATGAATAATTAGAAGTCAAAACACGGACAATAAATGAAACAATTTTACCCAAAACACTCTTTGACATGGAATTTACAAAATAACGAGTAATATAAAGTCATAAGTGAACCATATATGATATCATAACAATGAGTATGATTCTGGAATAAGTCAATGAAATTATTTAAATCATTATATAGGAGGTTCGGACACTTACTAAGCATATCTGACATAAGGTAAGGGAAATATCACAATCTTATTTTTATCCAAGATTGTTTATACATTGGAAATTATTGGGGTGTATTTTTTCATCCACATCCATGTTTCCTCAATATGTCATTTTATATCCTTCTACAATATTTTATATCCAATTTTACCCTTCGGTGAGTTTTTAGTAAATGATATGAAAGGAATCATTTTTCGTTTTTCATACGAGGTACTTGTTGTCTTTTCCGAAAAAAGTACGAGAAAATTTTTTTCTTTTAACTTATACGGAATGAATGGATTTTTAAAACATTATTTCCAAGAATATTCCCTTACAAGTTTTTATGTTTATTTTTAATCAACTTCTTTTAGTTAGAATTTTATGACATGTTAAGAAAGGAAAAGTTTTTTTGAAGTTGAATGGATATTTTCCTCAAGAATGGAGTTCAAGTGCTGTATCAAAATTATTTTCCATCTATGATAATATAGGGTTATGTTTATATCCCTATTATTACATTGACTTGATTATGTTGTGATGGAATTATTTTTATGAATTCCTTTATATTATATGAATTGTTTTATGATGACATGTTGTTTATGAATCCCATTTTTACTACACGGGTTATGCAATGATGTATGATTTATGATTTTGTGGCACACATAAGAATGGTATCATTATGAGATGGGTGGGACATATATCTCCCTCCAATGAATTGGTTAATGATTTTATATCTCATGAGATATACATGGTTGGAACGGCAGGTTATACCGGTTCAGTAGAACAGGACTGAAACGAGGAGTGAACTAAGTTCATAAATGGACTTTGTTCACTAATATAGTCTTGGAAATGAGTCTTGACTAATATGAAATGATTCTATTTGATTATTTGTGTAGGCCACAATGTTTCATGCTTTAAGTTATGATTATTGGGATTTCATTTCACTACTATGATTTATCCCATGTTATGAAATTATGCTCTCTTTTGCAGATTAAGATTTCCAAAATGTTATCATCTTATGAATATGATGTGATTGATGTTTGTTTTGTTTACCCTTACTGAACATTTGAGCTCACCGTTTTATGTTTTCTTTTCCCCAGGATATAAATAAAGGTTTTAGGTAAAAAAAGGATGATTTTTATGGGAGATGTTGAAGATCTCTCACCATTATTAGAAGATTATATTCCTTGTTTCAAAAGACACTAAACTATTACGATCCATGTGTCTGTGTTTTTGTTATGTACTAAGTATTCCGCAAAAGTAATGTAATGTCCATGTACGTTAGGCTTCGGGTCTCTACAATGGAGCTCGGCGGAGAGCCGTGGAGTGTTTCTTGGCATGTTTTTTGTCTTTTTTTATTCATCCACGTGGTACTATGATATTGAGTTGGTTATGTATTGGTTTGTGGAACATTGTAGTTCTATTTTGGTAATTCATGGGATGGTTGTTTCATTAACATGCATTATATAGTAGTTGTTAGTGATTCTTGGTTGGTTTATGGGTTTGTTTCATTATGGTTAAATCATCCCCCACTTTTACTTGAAACCCTCCAATATTTATTTCCAGCCTTTGGCACCTTGGGGATGTCGCTTAAGGGATAGTAATGACTCGTTGTACTCTCAAGCCAATGAGAATTGGCGGGTCATTACACACAAGAATAGATATACATAAACACTATTAAAAATATAATAACCAATAACCATAACAATATTTAACCGTAACATAATAGTATCAAAAGATATACCAAAACAATAAAACAATATCCATCCTATAGAAGTAGAAATTACATGAAATATACGGGTCAAGTGCAAAATGGAAAACCAAAAATACTGACACTGACAAATCCCAATAGGTTTTTCATTTCATGTCTGGTTCCTGAATCCCTTCTCCATCCCAAATCATCCATCTATCATAGGTATGCTTCCCGTGTTCTATGTTGAATACATGAAGTCAATTTAGGTACCAATCTAGACTCTTAGGTAGGGTATGAGTACAACTCAGTGGCCAACAAGTAATGGTTTCTAAGAAAATATGGTTTATAAAAGTGCATGATGTTGCAAAATGAATAAAATAAATAAATGAATTTAAGTATCTTTAACATTAAATTATTCATTAATTAACCACATAAATTTATTTGGTTTATGATGACACATGAACCATAAAAACATTAATTGTCTAGTGTTGGGGTATGAACTATCATCATAGGGATGAAATATTTCCTTCAAAATTTCATTTTCATTTATTAAATCATTCCAATTTCAAATAAAAATAATGGGTCCCCAGAGAAACAATTTAGAAACACATGGGTATTTGGTGAAGCATCCCTTATCCATCAACTTATTAACAATTTTGTATATAAATATATTTGCGGATTTCATTGGATATCTGGTAGCCTATGGATATTTAGATAAAAATCACTATCCCAAAACACATTGATAGAATCAAATCTCAAGGTTTCTATATTTCCATCGATTTATCATCCATTTACATAATTAATTATTTACCAATTTCACACTCCCATAAATCAAGATGACATAATTAAAAAACATTAAATTCATCGTATCGAAACACCCTAATGGTGGATACTATTTTCATGAATCAGAAATCGCTAATTTCATAATTAATTTATTTAATGTTTAATTCAAATTCCCAACATGGAAATTTCAATTTCAAAATTAAATTAATGTATTCAATAAAAACACAATAGGAATTTGCATTCATAACACCTACCTCAAGGTCATTGATATATTTTCTATAAACAATAACTCTTCAAATTTAATTGAAAATATCAAGTTCACAATGGCGTGGTCGGTCTAATAGTAATGCCAGTAAACTGGACCAAAAATTAAATTTCATCAAAACTGATCTAATCCCCCTGAAATAGAGTAAAACTCATCCATAATAATAGATAAAGATATAAAAGAGATAAAAAACTAAATTGGGGATGACGTTACTTATAAAAATGGTCCTTCAAACAGATCATCAATATATTGTTAATGGGGTTTGAGCAACCATAGAATCCTCCCAAGAGCACCCAAAAAATGGAAATAGATTAGTAAAAATAAATGTTTATTTATATTTAATACCATGGGGTTTGGATTATTTAAAAAAATATGAGATAAAAATTCATGTGAACCGTTTCTAAAGTAGTGGTACATGACTTTCCATAACATGCACCTTAACCATGAACCTCTCTTTAGGTGTGGTAGATTTCTCCTAAGTGGGAGATACATTTAAAAACTAATATTTGACATTGAAAATCCTTAATAAATGAGGGTTATCAGTTTTCCAAGATGTCCACATGGTATGGATAAACCATGCACCAACAATTCACTTCAAAAAATTCCCACAAAACATAAAAAATTTCCCCATATTCTCCTATGGGAATCTATAAAAAAATTTATTTTAATAACAATGGTAAAAGAATACATGAATTGAAAATGAGAATATACCTAATTTTTTGGATCTTATAATCTCTCCACCTTATAAAAAATCTTCTTTATGTTTAACTCCCAATAATTTCAATGGGTCTGAGGTAAAAACATTAGGCAACTGAGTCTCCTTTATGATTCACTATCTCTTGTATTATCAAGTACACAACCTTGTATCCAAAATACTACATGTAATGGAACAATACATCCCCAAAACACATCCTCACTATGATCCATTACACGTATCATATTATTTGAAATGTTTATTTCTGTCTCATGTTCAACACCATCCACATCGATCAAATGGAAATGGTTGGGGTGATGATATCGTTACTATGAAACATGAAAATCATCATTCATTCAACTGTAGATTTTGGAATATCTAATCTGAATGAACCCACATAGATTCAATCCACAATATCCAAATTTCAAATAAATTGCCTCCAACATTACCTTCCTTCAAATCCTACATTCAACCAATCTTGGATACATCCAAAACAAAACAAGATCACTCACTTCAAACTGAAGAGCTCACAAACTTCGATCAGTATATGAATTCATCTGACTCATAGACAAGTCCATAATCTTCTGAATTAGTTGAACCTTATGTGATTTCTATAGAATGACACTCGTTCCCAATAAATTTTACTCACATTACACCACTAAACATATAGGTGACCTGCATGGCCTAAAATAAAGATCTAGATATGGTTCCACCAGAATAGTCGCATGATAACTACTGTTACAGGTGAGCGCAATGACTACTAAGTTCTTATCCATATACCCACCAAGGTATAAGATTTCACTCATAGACTATACTAAAATATCGATATATTATAATTTGACTTCTCACATTTCTGTGGGTAATAATTCATGTAGATAAATACCTATACACAATGTTCCTTCTCCAAGACATTCCTAAAGCAGGACGTGATAGGAGATTCATGGTCTGAAACTATATTCCCCGGTTTTCTCTATATATGGACTTTCTCTCAAATGTACATATCTCTCAACTGGCCCACTAAAAAATCCTCTTAGGTAGGAAATAAATGTGCTACTATCTCCAATAGGTACACAATCACGAAAATAGAATCATTCTTTCAAGGTTTTCTTTGGATACCCAAAACAATGTCCATGGTTATATCATCCTACATCCATTTTAGAATAGGAATGGATATTTTAATACTAGAGGTCATTGATGGATGAACTTCAACTATTAGTAGGTTGAATCAAATCATAAACCATTAAATAACATTTTTCATTCCCATCCACGAATACTATTGGAATAGGGAACAATACATTTTCCTCAAACCATGATCCACTAACCATAAGAAGGTGTCAAAAAAGTAATTATATACACTCATATACTCTAAAAAAAATACACATATCCAAAAACAGATGATCTAATCCTAATCTACGTTCTAATTGGAATGTGATTATGTACCTTCATGTTTGTCCCTCGTGGAAAAATAATATGTATCCTCATATTGCCTTTCTATGATACAAATCATAAATTTAGACTCAACTAATGTGGACTTGAGGACCATATACTTCTATCCCTATCGAACCACAAAACACATATCATCCAACAAGCTCATTATCTTATACATAGAATTATATACCTAAAATTCCAAAACATATATCTTCCAACTCAATAATTTAGCAACACTATTACATTTTCCTAAAATATATTCTAGAAAAACAAATACTGACTACATATAATCAACGAACCGTCACTAATAAAGACACAACACTAGAAGATAAATGATATATTTTATTCAAATGTGGCTATTGTGAACAATAATAATTTCACAAAATATATTATTTGACCAATAAATAAATTTAAAAACCACTATATCAAAATAGATGGTGTTCCTTGCGTAATTTTGATCAGGTAACCTCAACTTCTATGACCCAAGTACCACAACTATATATCATTTCATCAACACATATTCCAGTTTAATCCATGATGAATCAAAAATCACCGTATAGTCCTCCCCCATTATATGATGGATCAAAATATGTATTGTTTTTAAAATAATTTTAAATCATGGAAATTGTTATCACAAGCTCCAAACCATTTAAACAATATCCCTATATTCATCATTCCCATAATAGTGATTCCAAGTTAGAAAAATCATGGATGAACCTCAAATAATAACAGCAATACCTCTAAAAGATATGGATATCAAAATATTTAGGGGGTTCTCCTGAGAAACCATTTACTTCACCTTCCAATGGTCCACTAACACACCTACTCGTATGATGATGTGACCTAAGAAATATACCTGGTTAATAAAATTCTTGAACTATGACAGCATTTCAAATATGCAATGATTTATTTGTATAGTCTGGATGATATCAATATGTTCCTCATAATATTCATATGTATTCCAGTGCACCATCGTTATATCCGCAATGAAAACCAAAAACTGATTCAAGTACGAGTGGATGATTTGGTACATCAAGGCCATAAACACAACGATAGAACTCTCAAGATGAGTAGAATCAATGTCAACTCATAAAGTCCATAATATCTTATGAATTATGTAGTATGTTTATCAAAAGGTTGAACACTCAACGAGTGAAACATAAAAATAGAGTCAATCATTGAGAAAACATATAATCCACTCAACTAGTAAATGAGAGAATTGATACCCTAAAAGGGATACTAGTTCTTCAATGTCTACTTTTCAAACTACAAAAAATAAAATAATAAGCAGATTTTATCAGCGGGAATCATTTAAAACGAGAATGTAGAATTCCATGGAAACATACAAGGATATATAAAGTACTTATCCATAAAACATTCCAACTAAGTCATCATCTCATAAATCATTTTTAATGGAATTAGTAAAGTGGAATTGAAACTAGTGCAACATTAGATATGAGTTCAATTACAACCTCAATATCCTTCTTAAGAGGAGGCCATCAGAAATATTTTGGATCCACATCTGATAACCAATCCACAATGGGTGGAAATGAATTAGATTTAACACCTCCATTTTGTAATAAACTGGACCTACAGGGACTGCCTGGATATATCACACTCCCAGATGAACATATATATTACCCAAATGATATTTCATGGTCCATCTCTTATAGTATCAACAAATTTTGCCTCAGTGTGCTACCAACTATTCCATAAACAATATCCTGAAAAAACCTAACATGTCGAGTATAAAAATATGATAGAAATAATGATAATACCTAACCACCAGAAAACTTCCCATACATATTGAGGCATCTGGAAAATTTAATCCATATCGCTTTTTTGTCAACCTGTCCCTACTCACAATATCCATCGTTAAACACAAACCATTCTGTGGTTTTGTAGATATAATGTATTGAATGGATACAGTATCAAATAAGTCAGTAGAATTCTTAGAAGGTAAAAGAATAGTACATATGAATTTTTTTGCTATGAAATACAAATAAAAAAGTGTATACTAAATTACATGAAACTTCCATATCTCTATTTTCTATGGTGGATTCTCATTTCACTGAGAAGAACAACATTAGTGATATGGTAATTCTTTCCCAAAGTTACCAAAACGACAACCTCAAAAGCCATATATAGTAGAACTTCAACTTCCAAATTGATATGCGGTAGAAGAACCCTTACTATTTTTATGACTATTCCTATATCCTTAGTAAATAATCATAGTTTAATGGTCTCAGCAATACCGCTACTAGTAACCTTTTCTACCAAAAAAATTTCACTCTTCTAGTAGCTAGGGACACTGGCTACAAATATGTCTCGAACTATCATATATGTTGAAGTGTATCTGGTTATAGATATGATTCATTGATCAGTATGTCTAGGCACCCTATTTTCTCCCTCCCTGGATGACATTTTCATAGTGATGCTTCCTAATTTCAGAAGGCTACCTTCTGGTCAACCAGTAGAATCCACATGAATTGTATTGGATACTTCCTTCAAATTCCCCTCTGAAATGATATCATGATTCAACACATAATAACGTCTTCACCCAAAAGATATTATCTTTTGAATTATTATCACAATTCACATGATCATACAAATAATTCACTACATTATCCTTATCCCCGACCAATACTAGAACAATTAAATGTAAATAAATTAATTGACAAAATACCCCATCACAGATATATTCCCCTAGGTCAACCCTAAATACTTTGCTTCTATATCCTACCTAAGTGTCTCAGGATAATGGTGCTCCTCGAACTACTCTTAGATGTCCTTCCACTCCATATTCTATAGCTTTTAATCTCGAATATAGATATCCCAATAAAAAATCGCTTTAACTTAAATCCTATAGCATCCAGTTTGACTCTCCTCTCTACACTAGTATATAATTCATAAATTATCATCTATATAGACTCAATCCAAAACTATTACACCTTAGGTCACCCTCTCCATGTAATTTAGGAGGGTGCTGATGTAACTCCCCAATGTAACGCACCAACCCCAGTTACCTAGAGTCGGTGCATTATTACAAATCATTGGGATGATTACAAGGAATCAAGTCCCAAAGGACCAATCTGTTTAAAAGTATTGGAAAATAGATTACATACAAGAAGTTTAACATTATAACTTGAAAAGAAAAACAACATTAATTTATTCCATTAGAAACGTTCAAGCCTCCTTGATTATTCTTGCAGGTCACTCATAATTAACTTCCTTATATCTTAGGAAAATAAAACATAAGAAATGGGTGAGCTCAGATGATCAGTAATGGTAAATAATTTAGTGAAATCTATAAACTTTTAAGGCAATATGGGTAGTAAAACAACAACCTTTTAAACAAAAAAAATTGAACATAATATAGCAAACAATAATCAAACATTACCATATAAACATGGAAATGGATATTTTACTAGTAGAATAATCACATGTAATAAATAATTTCATAATAAGGGAATGTATAGTACCGAACATTAATTTTTGTTTCAATGCCTTGTCCTTGGACTTATGGGATAACTGTAACCGGACCCAAACCTGGAGAGCCTCTTTAACCGGACTCCATCCCAGAGAGCCTCTATAACTAGACTCCAACCTAGAGAGCCTCTATAATCAGACTCCAACCCGGATAGCCTCTGTAACCGGATTCCAACCAAGAGGGTCTGTTGTAACTGGACACCAACCCAAAGGGCTTTCTTTTATCAGTCCTCAACCCTGAACATACTAGTCCAATACATTCATCATAATAAAATGTTGAAATATAACATAATAATTTGTATTAAATCTAGCATATGAAATTTCAATAGTTTATCCATAAACCAAGAATGGAATAAAAATAACACATCCATAGTAAATCATATCACAAAACCGTAAACACAATATGGAGGGGTTGTATCATAATAAATGAACATCAAAATTTATTAAAATCAATTAATGGATGTTGACATAAATGAAAATGATCAGTAATATTATTTTAGGGAAATACCAATTTTCATGTAATTGTTTAAAATTCCCACAATTTATAAAGGTAGTCACATCAAAAGGATTTTTGAATCAATGTGTCCCATGCATATTTGACACTTTTTAAAAGAATTATCATTTCAAAAAATTCCTTTCCATATAAAAAACCCTTAAAATCATTTTGAAAACATGGACATTAATTAAAAGGGTTTGGAAAGATAAATCATTAAAACATTTAAAATGATGATATAGTAAAATAGAACGTCCCCTAAAACCTTAAAATATTCCTTTTAAAAACATTTTTATAAACTATGGGTATCTATGATAATTATGTCTCAGAAAATACATACACATGAATAATCTTGGATAATAATGAGATTGAGGATATGACCCTTACCCCGTTGTAATCAATCGAGTCATATGAACAATAGTCAATAACCACCAAATGATTCAATAAATATCATGAATATATAGAGAATAATGATAATATATATCAAATGTTAGTACAAAATACACCACATAAAATAAATAAGTGGTGATCAATCAAAATATCACTGAAATAAAAGTGATAAATGAAACCCCTTACCACGTGTCCGACTTGACTGGCTTTTATGTTCCTTGCTCTTCTAGAATATTAAAATTAAGTTAATTTATAATTTATTAAGAATATTTTAATGTTTATTATTACTTTTATATCACTTTTTACATAGTTATAACAATTATTTAATTATTTGAGTTCATATCGTACAATTTGTCGATGTTCGGAACTTGAGTCAAAAATGAACTTGTTATAATTATAAATTGTCCATGTGTTCAAAAGTCCATTATCTATATAATGATATTACTCATTTATAATAAATATATATCATATATTTACAGTATATATATGTATATGTATTTATAACAGTATATAACTTTTGAATAGAATACATGAAATGAATCGTTCATGGAGACGGTAAGTCGTACGTACGCATGAACGCTACTTTCATTTCTATTTTGTATTTTAATTGAATTAAAACATAATGATTCATAGGTATATTATAATTCTAGTATAATATCATATATAATATAATTAATTCAATACTTTATACATCCCACATTAGTCATTAACGAGTCATATCACTTTGAGGGGGTTGTAGTCCGTACATCCTCAAATAAAATTATAGCGTTTTAACCCTAATGGAAATCATAATGGTATGATTTAAATTGAAAATAAAAAAGAACAAAGAAAACAAAAACATAATATATATATCATATATAAATACAGTTCCATCTTAATGGCCATGATGAGAGGTGGTAAGAGATAATCGAACCATCATCGTTTCGTGAGGCGTTAGTTTTCCAACCACAGAAACAATATGTTCTTAACCAATTGAATGGTGGTGTGTGGAAGTGTAGTTTGAATAATTCACATAAAAAATCCTAATATATTTAGGATAATAGTTTTATCATAAAATAAAGGAATAAATAAATTTTAGGGGGTTGTAGAGGTATAATAAATCAAAATAAAAGAAACGAATTAAATAGAAGTCGTTACCTTAAATTTGGGTAACTTCCTTTTCTTTGAACCAAATGGAATTTTTTAAGTGACTTCTAACTGTGTTAATGATTCTAGGTGTAAGATATGGATTTTTGGATCTTACTTGGGAAGGGGATGAATGAGCCTTGGGGATTGAGAGGTGTGTGGAATGTGTTAGAAGTGATGTCCTTTATAAGGGGGAGAAAGGGTTCTTCAGGAGTGTGTGGAAATATTATTTTATTATATAATGATTTTAGGTTTAAAAAGTTATAAAACTAATTAAGGTCAAATATAATATGACTCATGATAGATATAAAATCATCAAATAATAATTGGATAACTTTTTGGATGTTATTTTAAAATTTATAATCTTATTTATTTAAATCATTTATTAATGAGGTAAATACTGCATCATTTTTGTGTCATAAATAATTTAATTTATTTGATGTCTAAAAATAAATAAAAAATTAAATTATGTAGGAAACCATTTTATCTTTCCATATAATATTTATAGTAAAAAAAATAACATATATAACCCCACATAAGAAATGATTTACTAAAATATATTTGTTTATGTCATTTTTGCCTTTACTTTAGGTTAATAAGAATAAAGTGTCATTATCCGTCATAAGTGGATCCATGGGGTCCCAAGATCGACCCAAATATGCACATTGTCAGCCATGACCCATCAAATAAGGATAGGACAAGTTTGAATATAATTTTGTGTTATTATGATATTATTTACCTTTAATTACCCAATTTACTTTTAATCGCGGTAAACAATATTCAAAAGATACAATTCAACAAATATTATTTACATCTTATTGAACACCATTTTACTTACTGAGGTTAACCATGTCTCTCAGAGTTTTTAATTTCTATTCTTAGAAGCGGTAAAATTAATTTTATGCAAATTTGCAGATTTTTCTAGGAGGTGGGTAAAAGACAGTAAAAAGTTCAATATAATTTTTATATTTATAAATTTATTATAAATTGACTCCAATGTTTTATATTTTACACATATAGGTATTATAAATCTATTTTGAACTAAATTAATTTTAAATAAAATAAATAATTATTTAAATAAAGAGTCGGTTTTAACCAATAACTCAATATTTTTCACTATTCATCGAAAATTTAAAGTTTTCAGAAAAATACCAAAATTTCACCCAAAGAATAATTTGATATAATGAATTCAAAAATTAATTCTATTTTACCAAATTCAAAACATATAAGAATCATTTATTAATTTAAAATTAATTCATGTTGTCAAAACAAATAGCTTGTTTTTAAGAAACAATATCTATCAAAAGATTAACACTTGTTTACATCAAATTTCAAAATAAAATTAATTATAATGACATAAATTTTATTAAATAATAAAATAATCTAATTATACTTCAAAAAAATTCAAATTCATAAATTATAAAAATAATTTTTTTAGATAAAAATGTGATTTTTAATTAAAATTTAGTATTATTCACTATTTAACAAAATAAGAAAGTTATCATAAAAATACCAAAAATATATCATAACTAATTTTTTATGTCTCTATTCTAAAGAAGAAGTTTATTTTGTCATATTGAATATATAAAAGTCTCAAATATATTATTTCAATCAGGTTCTTCATTTAAAGGCGGTAAAATTGCATTTTCTGAAAAATACATCATTTATCTGAAAAATTGGATTTGTTCTTATATTATGTCTATGAACCAAATAATATGGATGTTAAAATTATATGTAATATATAAAATTCAAAATGCAGTTAATATTGTCCATAACCATTTTTGAACGGCTAGTTTGGTAAGTCGTGGGCACTCTAATATGGTGTTTCATGTAACGCAAGTTATTGAATTACATTGAAGAGATACCATACTATGAAATCATAGGGTGTTACATTCTCCTATCCTTCAATAAATTTCATCCTAAACATTTGAAATTATTCTTCTAAGATAAGTTTTTGAAAATATAAAATACATTTGTGGAAAACCCACAAAGGAAAAAGGGTTAATAAAATTTAGTATTAATAAGATGGAAAGGGAAATGAAAAAGTCTCCACCAACTTAGGGTTTTGAATAGGAGAACATTGTTGGATATTAATGAAACATAATTTGAGAAAAAATTTAAATATTTATAGTGATTGATTGAGGTCACCATTCACAAACAAGTTTAAAATTGAGGTCCTCAAAGCCATCAATCTAAGATGATTTAAAATATCATTTATTCAACAAAACCTATGGTATTAGGATAAAACAAATATGGTTTTAATATCACTTACCTAAGTATTAAGAATTAATTTCTTTATAGAATAATATATATATATATATATATATACTTGACAAGTAGAGTTCCATCCTTTAACTAATTTCTACTACAAACTCATCTTTCAGCACAAAAGATAATAAGAACTCATAAATGTTATATTTATCCATATAACATGAAAAAAACTAATGTATAATAACTAGGGACATACTGTAGGCTAGTTGTAGGTTATAAAGCCTTATCACACTTTGTTTGTGGGTTTGATTCCTATATCTTTGTCCGACGCGACATGTTATTTCCCGACCTGCATATTGACCTTTCTCTAAAATTATAGTTTTATAACATTCCAAAAATATTATTAATAAATAATATCTGATGTTAAACATAATCCATTCAAACCTTTATAGATATCGAAAATAATTTTGTCCAAAATCATATTCCAAAATTTATAAGTAAGGTAATG
This sequence comes from Viscum album, assembly GCA_963277665.1. NCBI lineage: Eukaryota > Viridiplantae > Streptophyta > Magnoliopsida > Santalales > Viscaceae > Viscum > Viscum album. The sequence goes on along the minus strand of OY728163.1, from coordinate 936,956,061 downwards.
AAAATGATGAACACTTTTTCCACGTAATAACATATGAATACCTCCATCATTTATTATTTTAAAACATGGTAACACCCTGAATTAACATAAAACCTTATTGATTGCATTCATGCTTCCTTGTTCTTTATAAAATACTAGATATATGCTTTATATCGATTATTTTTATATTCCAACAATGATGGAATAATCAATCAATTAATTATTTCCAAGATAGTCAAGAATATCCAATATAATTTATCCAAATAAACTATCTCTTATTCCAAAATCACTAACTCATTATCAGGACCGTATTATGGTTTACCTTTCCGTAAACCATACATTTTCCAAAAAAACTAACCTGAAATTGAGTCACTTTTCCTGGTTCCACACAATCTTAATCCTTAATGAAATAGTATTGTAGTACAATCATTATATACTATATTATTCTTATAACACGTATATCATTAATATAATACATAAATGACACAATACATTAATAACATCGTAACAAATCAAATCATTCCTCTTCATCTTCGGTAGTATAATAACATTATTATTATCCAATAGCAGCATTTGGGGTATACTCTGATGATTTGGACATTGATTTGCATAGTGTCCCAACTCATGGAAGTTGAAGCATTTTGAATTTGAAACCTTTTTTTCTTACCCTTGGACTCATGTAATTGGTGTCCTTTTCCTCTACACTTATAACAAACTCTTATTCCCTTAAAACATTTACCAAGGTGATTCTTTCTATAGTTATCCCATATGGGAAAATAAATCTTTTCCCTCTTGCATTAATCCAGCTTTCACTATTCCATCCTTTTCTTCTCTTACTTCCCTTCAAAGAAATAAGTCATAGAGAATTGTTTACATATCTTATTAACACATGGTACTATTTCTTTATATGTTGAGAAAACATTGGAGACTATTTCCCTTCTAAATATTTGATTAATACCGTGAAAGATATGATCATTCTTAATCTTGGGATCATATGCATTGCTGAAGTTCCCATTCATTCTACTGGGTGCCATTTCTATACAATGGCATACACTAGGTCAGTTTATGAATTGCAATGAATAATTCCAAACATGTTAATTACATAACGTAAATTGAACAGTTTATGGATATAATCCACTATTATAAAAATATTTTCATTGAGGAGATATATACTCATTAATCCTTCATAATGATTTGTAAATAAAATGAAAATTATCCTAAGCATATCCCTTGGGAGTGTCGTAACCAACAGTGCAGGAAGGCCCATTGTCATGCACCTATTCCCATTCGAGTCAAGCTCAAAGTGGTGTTTTTGGGTTTTACCCCAAGGTACATCTATGCCAGAGCCGCCTCTACCTACTCGTATCCAGACAAAGATATATTTTCTTTATAAAATCACAAAATACCTACATTACCAAAATTCTATTAAGTTCTTCTATACAAATCCTCAAAGTCTATCTTAGGGTAATGTCCTCTAATAAGAGATTATATAAATCTAGTTTCCCAGGTTATTTCTAAACTTCCTCTAATACCAACTGTATTGCCCTGACCCCAGTTACCTAGATTTGGTGCATTATTACATAACATTTTCAAGATTACAAGGAATCATGTCCGGATGGACAGATATGTTTAGTATTCTTGGACAATAGATTACATACCTGAAGTTTAACATTACAATTTGAAAAGAAAAATATCAGTAATTTGTTCCATTAAAAACGTCTAAGCCTCCTAGATTATGCCTACATGTCACTCATAACTAACTTCTTCAAATCATGGGAAAATAAAACATTATAAAGGGGTGAGATCAGATGATCAGTAAGAGTAAATAATTTAGTGGATGCTATAAACTTTTAATGCATGATGTGTAGTAAAACAATAGCCTTTTAAAAATAAACATGAACATGTAATGGAAAAAATAAATGTAACCTTACCATATAAACATGGATATGGATATTCTACTAGTCCAATAATCACATGTAATAACTACTTCAATAATTAAGGAATGTATAGTACCAAACATTAATTTCTGTGTCAAGGCCTTATGCCAGGACCTATGGGATAACTGTAATCGGACCCAACCCAGAGAACCACTGTAACAAGACTCCATCCCAGAGGGCCTCTGTAACCGAACTCCAACCCAAAGAGCCTCTCTAATCAAACTCCAACCGAGAGAGCCACTATATCCGGACTCCAACCCGGAGGGACTATAGTAACCAGACCCCAACCTAGAGGGCTTAATTTTACAGGTCCCCAAGTCGGAACATACTAGTCCAATACATTCATCATAAAAAAAGGTTGAAATAAAACATAAGCATTCTTATAAAAATAGCATACAAATTGTCGATACATTATACATAAAACATGAATGGAATAAAAATAACTCATCCACAGTCAAACATATCTCAAAACACTTAATACAATATGGATGATTTTTATCATAATAAATCAACTTCAATCAAGTTTAAAATACATTAAATTATGTTGACATAGATGAAAATGATCATTAAAATGCTTTGAGGGAAATACACCTTTTTCATGAAATTGTTCAAGATTCTCACAATTTATAAAGATATTCATTTAAAATGGATTTTTTAATTGTTGTTTCCCATACAAATTTGAAACTTTTTAAAATAATTATCATTTCAAAACATTCAAGTCCATATAAATAAATCCATAAAATCAATTTAAAAACATGGACATTAATTAAAAGGGTTATGAAAGATAAATAATTAAAACATTTAAAATGATAATCTCGATGAATAGACCTTCCTATAAAACCTCAAAAGATTCCTTTTGATGTAATTTTTATAAAATATGGGTATCTATGATATTTATGTCCCAGAAAAGTTTTACCCATGAACAATCTCATAATATAATGAGATTGGGGAAATAACCTTTACCTCGTTATAATCAATCGAGTTGTATGATCAACTGTCAATAACAACAAATGAAATAGAAAATATCACGAATATAAATAGAATCATGATAATATATATCAAATGGTAGTAAAAAATTCACCACATGCAATAAATATGTGGTGAACAATGAAAATCTCATGGAATTAAAAGTGAGTTAAGAAACACTTTACCACATGTCTGACTTGACCCGATCGTATGTTCCTTTTTCTTCATGAATAATAAACAGAAGTTAATTTACACCTTATTAATAATATTTTAATGTTTAATATTTCATTTATATCGATTATTTCCTTTCTATAACAATTAGTTATTTATTTGAGTTCATATCAGACATTTTGTCGATGTTCGGAACTTGAGTCAAAAATAAACTTCTTATATTTATAAATTCTTCATGTTGTCAAAATTACATTATCTATATAATGTTATTAATCATTTAGATATCATATATATCATATATTTCCAATATATATATATATTTATTAAATTACATAATATTTTATGATAATAAATGAAATGCACCGTTCATTGAGACGATAATCTGTACGTACGCATGGACACTACTTTCAATTATATTTAGTATTTTAATTGAATTAAAACATAATTATACATAGTTATATTATAATTCTAGTATAATATCATATATAATATAGTTAACTCCATATTTTATACACCATACATGATTCATTAACGAGTCATATCACTTTGAGGGGGTGGTAGTCCGCACTTCCTCAAATGAATCTATCACGTATTACAGATAATGGAAACCTTAATGGAATGATATAAATAGAAATCACAGAATAAATAGAAATCACCGAATAAAAAATAATGCACAAAAAAAAATATATTTCATATATAAATACAGTTCTATCTTAATGGCCACCATGAGAGGTGATAGGAGATAATCGAACAATCATCGTTTCGTGATGTGTTAGTTTTCCAAGAACAGAAACAGTATGTTCTTCACCCATTAGATGGAGATATGTGTAAGTATAGATCGAATAAGTCCCATTCCAAGATATTAGTATATTGAGGATATAGTTTTTTTCATAAAGTAAAGGAATAATAAAATTTTAGTGGTATGTAGGAGTAAAATAAAACAATATAAAAGAAAACATTTCAAGAGAAACTGTTACCTTTAATTTGTGTAACTTCTTTGGTTTGAACCAAAAAGATTTTTTCAATTGAATTATGCCTAAAGTAAGGCTTATAATTGTAAGATACAGATCATGAGAGCTTATTTGGGTCGGGTTTGGATGAGCCAAGGGGCTTGAGATGTGTAAGGAATGGGTTAGAATGATGTATTTTTATAAGGGGGGTGATGTGTTCTTTATAAAAGCGTGAAAATATTATTTAATTATATAATTATTTTAGGTTTATAAAGGTCTAAAACTCAATAAGGTAAACAATAATATGACTAATGGTCGAAATAAATTAATCTAATAAAAATTTTACTAGTTTTGGATGTTATTTTAATATTTATAATCTTATTTATTTAAATCATTTATTATTGAGGTAAATACTGCATTATTTTTTCTTCAAAAATAATCTAATTTGTGTGATGCCTAAAAAATAGAAAAAAATACAATGATGTAGGAAAAATTTTTATATTTCCACTTAATATTTATAGTCAAAGAGATAACTTATATATCCCAATGTAAGAATTGACTTACTAAAAGATATTTGTTTATGTCATTTTTCCCTTACTTTATGTTAATTAAAATAAAGTGTCATTATCATTCATAAGTCGCTCCATGGGGTCCCAAAATCAATGAAAAGATGACCAAGGTTGGACTTTACTCTTAAAATAAGGTTAGGACAAGTGTTAAGGTAATTTTTTATTATTATGATATTTTTTTCACCTTGAATTTCCCTATTTAACTTTAACTGTGGTAAATAAAAGTAAAAAGTCACTATTCACCAAAAAATTATTTTCATCTTATTGAACCACATTTTACTTAATGAGGTTAACCGTCTCTATAGTAATTTTTAAATTCAATTCACAGATGCAGTAAAATTATGTTTTATGCAAATTTGCAGATTCTCCAACGAGGGGGTAAAAGATGGTAAAAAGTTCAATAAAAATTTTATATATCTAAACTTATTATAAAATCACACAAATGAATTAAATTGAACTTATATAGGTATTATGTATCAATTTTTACCAAAAATAAATTTAAATAAAATAAATAATTATTTAAATAAATAGTCGGTTTTAACCAATAACTCGATATTTTTCACTATTCATCAAAAATTGAAAGTGTTCAAAAAAATACCAAATTTCACCCTAAGCGAATTTTGATATTATGAATTCAAAAATTAGGTATATTTTACCAAATTAAAAACATATAAGTTTCATTTATTAATTTAAAAGTAATTCCATTTGTAAAATGAAATAGCGTGTTTTTAAGAAACAATATCTATCAAAATATTGACCTTTGTTTATGTCCAATTTCAAAGTAAAATTAATTATAATGAACTAAATTGTATAAAATGATAAAAATATAATCTAATTATACATCAAAAACATTCAAATTCATAATTTGACACTATAAATTATTTCTATTAAAAAAGTTGTTTCTAATTATAATTTAGTATTTTTCACTATTCACCAAAATATGAAAGTTATCATAAAAATACCAAAAATTATATCAAAACTAACTTTTTATGTCCCAATTATAAATAAGAAGTTTATATTGTAAAATTGAATATATAATAGTGTGAAATATTTTATTTAAAAGTGTTCTCCATTAAAAGGCGGTAAAATTGCATTTTTTGAAAAATAATTCCTTTATCTGAAAATTTAAATTTGTTCTTATATTATGTCTAAGAAACACATAATATGGATGTTAAAATTATATGGAGTATATAAATTTTAAAATTCATTTAATACTATCCATAAACATTTTTGAACGGCTAGTTTGGTAAGTCGTGGTGCGCTCGAATTCCGTGTTTTGTGTAGCACAAGTTATTGAATTATTTTGAAGAGATAACATAATATTAAATCTTTAGGTGTTACACCCAAGATATTATGATAAATTTTTTAATTTTTTATATCATATGTTTCAAAAAATACCATGATTAAACAAATAATGATGTACAATTAAATGTCATATTTCCATATGATCGGTATAACCTAGCAACTAAATTTGTGGGAATTAATAGTATTAATGAAATCAATATATATTATATTTAATAATAGAATTACACATTCATCCAAATTTTTTTATAGTCATAGGATAAAAATAAATCAAATTTTACACCTAAAAAGGATATATTTTTTTAATCATCGTTTTACCACTATTTATTGGAGAAATTTTATAAATACATATTTTGACATATTTTTAAATAATATTTGACAAAATAAACATTATTTTTATTGAATAATATCACATTTTTCTATGAATAAATTTACTGTAGTTTAGTGTTATGTTTCATTTTTTATGAATTATAATGTGAATTTTTTAAAAATAATGTGAATGATGGGAATAGTAATTAAGCCATTCGAATAATAACCCCACATGTGAATGTATTAACATATTTTAGAAATCTTATAGATGGTAATATGATATAATTATATTATAGTATAATTATATAAATGATTTATAATTTTTTAATTACGTGTTAATAGTTTTATAAAATATTTAAATTTTATTTAAAATTTATATCTACTACGATGGTTTAAAAGAAAATATATTTTCATTAAATGTATTATAGAAATAATTATTTTTTATTTTATGATAACATTGTGAGACTATAATTAATTTTTTGTTTGTCTTATAAAATGATTTTTGATTTTATAAATTGTATTTTCCATATAGGTATTGAATGTAATTAAAAAATAAATTTCTCATATATATATATATATATATATATTTTCTTAAAATAGAGTTCATTTTGGAATTTTTCACGTTGAAAATGGTTATAATGTGTTTTTGGAATTTTTATGAAATTATTATATTTTTTGTGAATAGTGAAATATGGTAATTTAAGTCATATATATATTATTACCTAATTACACTATTAATTAAGCCAAAAATTATTTAATAACCATAATATAGAATATATATAAATTTTTTTATATTTTTTATGATAATTGTAAAAATATTCATAGTATTTTGAAAAAATTAAAAACCAATGAATTAAATATAAAAAACCCCTCTCCTCTACTATAAAGGCTACCCCTCACCACATCTTCTCCACCCACCTAAAAAGAGTTGTGACATATAAAATTTCCAACCAATACTCATCCCAATACTCTCCCCATTAACTATGACCTTTGTTCTCAAATAATGTCCAAAACATATCCACATAGAGAGGTTCTTAGAGAGGAGAATTCAAGAGGTAAAAAACCTCTTTCTTTCCTTTTATATTATTATCAATTTATTTTATTTTCGAATGCTTCCCTCACCTCCCATATCCAAAAATAACTGATAACTTTAATATCATTTATATAGTTAAATTTTATCATATTACAAGAATATCCATCAACAAACACCTCTGGCTCTCCCGTTTATTCTATAAATGAATACATCACCCATGATGTGTCAATCTATCGATATCGTGGATGATTAATTTTCATCTTCCATTAACTCTTTCAATGATGGTCATAAAAAAATATAAATTTTTAAAAAATAATAACATATTTATTATAGTGTATGAAATTTTATTTTAATATTATATATAAATTATGGTAATTAATAAAACCAAACTAGTTTGTGATGATCAATAAACCTCCAAATTAAGCTAAATGATTATCAGTAACGTCTTGTCTAATTAATCTTCCTCACCACAATATCCAATGAATTATAAAACCATTTACCTTTATTGATGTTAAAAAATAAAATATAACTTCAATTGAGGAAATCTATTCCTATTTTACATGATTTACCATACTCATATACATGTAAATTAATCATGATAACCAATTAAATGAAGGCTCCTGAAAAATAAAATTTTATCTTATAACTAATAAAAAGGCCATAAATGTAAATAATAAAATTATATTAAATTAAATACATTTAGAAATGATAATTATTTAATATATTAATGTATTAAATTTTATTTTCCATGACATTTTGGTCATGTGAAGAACACTTTTGGACATAAGGTAAGGGATTCATCTAAAACCTCCACGTTCCATTTGGGTTATGCTTTCTCCTTCATTAACCAAATTTAATTCATCATTACTTTCATATAATTATTTTAAATTCAGTTTATATGTTCAAGACTCATATATGTTGATCACTTCATCTTTATTAATAGGAGAATACATGTTTTATAGTGTTCTATTTTTAGTACCCCATTGTAAGAAACCATGGTTTATGGGAACCTTGCAATTTATTACTAATTTTAATGTCTAACACATAATATGTTTTAAGATAACAATCCTTTTTCAAAATAACACACTTTATCATTAAATATTTTCTTTTTTTATTTCTAGTTTTAAACAAAAAATAATTACATTTTCTGTTATACAGACTCATTATTATTTTTCAAAAACCACATTAAATATTTTCATTAATAAAGTTTCTTAAATACCATTTTTACATATTTTCACTTGAGTTAGACATAATTTATGCCTATATTATAAATTTATTTTCCATTCCATTTATTTTTTGTAATATAATTGCTTAAAATCTGATTTTATTTAAAATATAATGGATTTTTGAAAAAATAACAGGTTTTTCCGAAGTAAGAAATGTTTTTTCTCCTCACACTCTTACATCTATAAGATATATGCCTTGTCCCCCCACTTATTCCATGTTTATAATATATGTAATTCATATTTCTATGAAACATCACGAGTCATATTATTATTATTATATTATAAGTGTCATTTAATGTTATTCCTTTTTAAGAATTACTATTTAAAAGATTCAAAGGGGGTGTTAGACACATTGGAATTTATAAAGATTATTTTCCTAATAGTTTTAGCATTTATTTTATTAGATTATTTTTTTATATTATTATTATTAAAATACATAAAATTGATATGGGACACTTTTTTTGATGATATATTTTATTACAAATTTTAGGAATGTATTTTTATTAGTATGGGTCTGGCCGGACCCACTATACCACTATGTTGCATCAGTAGGTCTCATAAGATAAACAGAAAATGGATTTTGGTGAAGGTATGAACTAATTATTTTAAAAATACATGAACATGGGATAAATGGTAATTTTATGATGTTTGGATTATATATTCCCACATTATGATTTTAGTAATCATTAAATAATTTGATTTTTTAACTACTAGAATATCTATGGATAAGTTTTACATGAATATTTTTATGGAATTATTTTTTCATCTTTTATTGCTACCATAAAATTCATAATATTATGTTTTCATGCATTGAGTTTTAGTAATTCACCTTGCCTTATTGTTTATTTTTATGAATGATTCTCCCATGTTGATTGCCCTTACTGGGGTTCTGATCTCACCCATTTTATATGTTTTATTTTCCACTAGGATGTAAATATGTATATTATTAATATCTTTTACGTATTATATAATAGTAATGGATATTAATATTATAGTTCCTATGTTTTATTTAATTTCATGTTGTAATATATTTTAAAAGTTATTAATACAGTTTCAAAAATTGCTCAACTATTCAATTCATTGGGGTAAGAACAATTTTTTTTACTATGAGGTATTAATTTAAGGAAACAGCTATGAGAAACAAGGGGTGTGGACATTATAGTTGGTATCATAGGATGTTTATTACACACCAATGGATTTTAATTTAAGGAACATAGATTTGGGTACATAACCCAATGATATAATTTTAGGATAATCAATGATGGACTTCCCATAATTTGTTTATTGTATATATTTTTCCTAAAAATACATCACTCTTTGGATAAAACAAGTGGACGTGGTTCTATTACAAATGAACCTAGGGGTAAAAAATCTAACAAGGTGTCCCAGGCATTACTCTAGGAAACATGAGAACTGATAATGGGTCTTTCTCTTTATCAGATTTGACACTCAAGGGAGATATTTCTAGGATAATTCAAATTTTTTTTACAAACCATAATGACAGATTTTAAAGTAAATGTGTCCCTAATGAATCAATGATAATGATTTTGGGATTTGAGATGCATAGATTTTATATTTATGTTTTGTGTTTTGATAGTGTGAGATCATGCATTATTATTCATAATCTAATTTAGTGTTTGTAATTTTTTAGAAATGGATCCTCTTATAAATAATGATAACCTTCAGAATTAAAATGACTTAATGAATAAGAATAGCCATATATTTTATGGTATTATTCTGATATTTTTTAGTGAAAAATCCTCTAACATAATCTTACCATCTAAAAATACAATATAATGATCTATAAAAATAGGGAAAGAATTACATATTTATTTACATATAAAAGATGTTAGATAAGAAGAGAATGACAAAAAAAATTAAGGATAAAGCGATGAAGAGAAATAATTATTTTCCTAAAACTAGTAATTGTAGAAAAAGCACTCTAGTACTTTTCTTAAACAAATTGGAGTTTTCTAAAAGTGTGGAGAGAAATTCCACTATACATATTAATTAAATGGTTATAAAAAGGTTTCTAATGTGAAATGATTCAAATATAAGGATATGGGAGAGGATGAAAATAGATGAATCATGTATTAAAGAAATATATCACAAAAGTGGTTAATATATCATGGTCAGGCTTATAATACAACCAAAAATTAAGAGGAATGATTATTAGGATAATTATTGGATTTAATAATTATGTTATTTTTTTATTTTATAAATAATTTAATGTTTATAATAATAATATATATAGTTATTGTACATAATTACTTCTTAATTGTGTAATTTGATGCTTCTGATGACTAAAACTAGTAATCAAGAGGAGTAATTTTGTAGTCTGTTAATCTTCATGAAAACACATAACATAGTAAATATAACACGAAATACTATTGAAATAGTGGGTTCCCTAGACCCAAATATTCAGTGATTTCGATTACCATATCGTGTATACAGTATGTTATGATGTCATCTTACCATTATAGTGTAGACTGTTCTGTATCCACTTTTAAATGGTAATTTCCAATGATTAATTGTTGCAATGATAGGTTATAGCAGTTCCCATGCTATAATGAGAAACTCTATATACTATGACATTAATAGTAAATATATATGTTCTATGTTCTAGATACATCTTAATAATTGGATATTGTATATTTTTGAAAATTAGGTGCTAGGGGATCATAAGCATTGCGACTTCTTCTCATTAATTTCGTACTTGGTGATCTCTAGTAGTGACATCATGTGGACTGACCCGCCAATAGTAACTACACATGTTTCGAGTGTCATTAGATGTTCCTTTATATGATCTTGGGTAATGTTCTCTTGACTTGAGATCATTACCAATGTATTTCATTTGATTGCGTACATTGATGCAAGACGAAAACCATGGAAATGAATTCGTGGTGATGTAGATTGTGTGGGGAGTGTCATTAGTGGCATGATATAAGTTGAATGGTCATGAAAGGGTTTGTCGCTTATGGGTTATGGATTTAATATATGTCAGGAAATGTTTATATGGATGGAAGTACCTTTATAAGACCATGGCTGTGGGAATCATGGGTAAATATATCAATTTACATCAACAAACAATAAAGCATGAAAAGGGCGATGACATAAGAGTGCAACCTGTTTTATGAGATATTCTAGACAAAGAGGTTCTATTACACAGTGTGTGTTCGTAGGTTTGATGTTTGTACTGTAACAATCCTTGTTTCTTTAGGGTCCCTGATGGGTTGTAAGATCCCACTCTTAGTCTATGAAAACTATTCACTAATCTCGCAATAAGGTCCTAGAGGCTCACTCACAATAGCGTATTCACAAATCTTCCATATTCAATTGAATAGGAGTTTTGGACATGGTGGGCCCCGCCACATGAGTATGGTATTTGTCCATAGTTAAATGATCAACACTGAAATAAATAAAATCATATTATTCATGTTTATAATGATGACTATGGAATTTAATTGTTAAATTTATTTATGAGTTTTAAGTAAATACATGAAAAATATTAATTTACGAATATTAAATTATTCAAGGTTCAATTAATATTTATGAGAGCGGCTAGTCAAGTTAATGACCTAATTATTATCATAAAATATATTTTAATATATTAGAAGTAAGTGATAATCATATTAATGACTCTGACAAGTATTTGTAATATGTCGTTGATAGTGCGTTAAGTATTCGGGGACGGCAAGGCGATACCAGGTATTTAAATTAAGCACTATAAATAGAAGAGGAGGGGAATTTTACAAAAACTATTCATGGAGATTCTATCTCCTATTATCTCTACCATGATCTAGAGGCAGATGCTCTGGATCTAAAAAGCTCAGATGGATCTCTCTCTTAGGAATCACTAGCAAAGTGATGCGGTGGTCGTTGGAGCGTCAAAGGCAATGTCACAAATCCACGCTAGCACCCGTATTATGACGAATAATGCTCCTGCAGATTCCTTGAAGCGTGTGTGGATGATCTAGAGGAATTTGAGTTCAAATTCTTCGACTAGAGATCACCAACAATGAGTAGATTTCATTCGTGGATTTGGATCTCAACTAAGTATTTTACAAATTATGTTTGTGCTTAAAATCCTTCATGTGTGGTCCTCAGCTAAGACCGGGTTGCTGTACACTGACGCCGACAAGTATACGTTGTTCATCAGTGAAAAAATTATAAAAACCCACATGTTTGGGGCTTCATCTGCATGCCCTATTATAACAAATACATGATTGGTGTTGAGATGATAAAAAATATATTTTTATGGATTATTGTTGGTGATAATGATGGTGGTTAGTTGTTTTTATGGTTTATGTTCTGCTAAAATTAAAATATTTTTTTATTTAAGGACTCTACTCAAGAAATAAGGCATGTTTCATAATTTTTTAAATGATATTAATTTATTTATTTATTTTTATTGACAAAATAATAGATACTTTATTTTTGGAATTTTATTGTAGGATGATTTTTTGGAAATTCAGTGACATTCATTCAAAATTTTTGGTATTTGAATTTGGATCGAAATATTTTTCATGAGTTTTCTGTTTGAATACTTATAGAATTGATTATGGATATTATGGATGAATAATATGTTTTTGATTTACTATATCAGATAACATGTGCTAACTTTTTTATTTTTATTGAACATTTAAAGGATAATGGTTTGACGTAAGGATCATAATATTTGTTAATTGTGCATCGTGTGGGAAAAATAAATCATGGACACACATTTATTGGAGTAATATATGAAGGGAAACTAGATATAAGAAGAACTAAAGGATGATATCATGATTATAATAGGAAAAATAATTGATTCAGTTTATTTTCATTGTTTCTCATATGAATAATATATGATTCCCTCATCTATTGGTAGAATATTTTAGAAGGAAAACATTATATGTTTACTTTTTGAGAAATAAATTGTTTTTTAACCTATCTTAAATTTATGGATTTGTGATGGTTAAAATAATAATTACCATGTTCTCTACCAGGCTCCCTCAAAACTCAATGGTTATATTTTTCATAAATTTCCATATGTTTACTTTCCACTGATATTATTCTAATCGAATACCTAGTTTTTTGGTAACCTCTAAGTTTTCCCTTTACCTATTAATAAACGGGAATTTTATTAACCCAACATCTGATATAGATTTCCCACAATGGAAATTTTAATTGTCGCCTTTGATATTTTATATGTAGGATTTCAAATTGTGAGGATGAAATTTATTGAAGTAGGAGAGAATATTACAAACTATGATTTTATGATATGATTTTTTTAATTTTTTTCATTGATAGCATAGGTTTCAAAGAACCAAAATCTTAAACAAATAATGACACATAATATAATTTCATTATTTTAAAATAACCATTATAACCTTGCCATTAAATTAGAATAATTAATATTATTAATTAAATCTATATATTTTATAATTGATCAAATTTTTTACATTCAACCAAATAATTTTTTAGGTATTAGATAAGAATAAATACATTTTTACATGTAAAATGATATATTTATCTAAACAATGATTTATATCCTATGAATATGAAAATTAATTTGAATATAAATTTTGAAACTTATATAAGTTATATTTTATAAAATAAATATAATTTTTTAAAGCATAATATCAAAATTTACATTGGTTAATATTTTTTTAATTTACTGATTAGTTTAATTTTTATGAATAATAATGCGACCATTGGAATAATAATGTGAATGTTAGGAATAATATCATTCCATTAAAAAAATAATGTCACATATAAACTAATAAATAAAATATAGTCATATCGAAAATAGTAATATAATGTAATTATTCCCTAGTATAAGTAAATTAATGTTTATGAAATTACTAATTAAATGTAAATATTTTTTTAAAAACATAAATTTTTATACACTATTATAAAAGTAAATTAATGATTTAGAAGAAATAAATTTTTTAAATTTATTCAAAAAATAATATTTTTTGATCTTATGATTAAAATAAAATTTTATTAAACTATGATCATTTTTTAAAATTCTATAAAACCAGTTATAATTATAAAATTTTTCTTCTCTATTTCAATGATGGTTTTATTTAAAAATTAAATTTCTCATATTTACTAATTTATATTATTAAAATTGAGATAATATTTTAGGTATAAATGTAAAAAAATGGTTTTGGTGAATATTTGGAATTTTTTTACATAATTGATATTTTGATAAATATCGAAATACAGTAATTTATAGTATATACATATTATTAAACTAATACAACAATAAATGATCCATGGTTGATGTATGAAACATAATATCAGGAATAAATAAAATATATTAATTAATTTGGTTATAATTCTAAAAATAATTTTTTCCTTGATCCAAAATAAAAAAATGTATTAAATATTAAAAAAAACTCCTCTATCTTCACAATCAATACCTCCTCTCATCAACTCCTCCCCTCACACATTAAAAAATTTTATCCTTTTCAAAAATTTCCCAATACTCTTAAGAAAACCATCTCCATAATCGAAGAGGCTTTGGTCTTAAAATAATTCTTCAATTATTCCCCTTAAGGATGTTCTCATGAACTAAAGTTGAGGAGGTAAAAATAATCATAATTTTATTCTATTTTTATATCAATTTATTTTATTTTATTATACATCCCTAATATCCCATATAAAAATAAAAATTATAACCAAAATATAATTTTTATACTTTAATGATATTATCTTAATTCAATATCCATCATCAGAATCCATTCTCTCTCCCTTTTATTTTTTAAATGATAACATCACCAATGATGGGTCACTTTACTGACATCATGGACGATTCATTTTCATTTCCCATTTACGCCATCATAGATGGTAATAAAAACAATTTTTTGGTTAAAATTTTATAATATATGTATTAAATCCTATGTAATGTTATAGAATCATAATATAAAAATTATGATAATTAATAAAACGAAAATATATTTTTATGATAAAAAACTGCCAAAATAATCTAAATGATTATCAATAAAACCCTATCTAATGATTTACCCTCGCCCCAAATATAAAAATAAGTTACATAACTATATAATATTATTTATGTTCATTAATAGAATATTAATTGAATTATGGGTATCTCTTTAAATTTTACATGAACATCCAAATTCCTATACAAGTAAATTGAACATGGAAACCAAGGATACAAAACCTCCTAAACGATAAACATTTATATTATAATTCATAAAAATATGATAAAATAACATAATATATTATATTAAAACAATTACATGTATAAAAGGATATTAAATAATATATTATTGGATTTATTGTGATTATCAATGACATTACAGTTTTATGTAGAACACATTCAGACATATGGTATGTTTTTTTCCTTGAACCTCCATTTTCTATTCAGGATACTCTTTCTCCCTCATTACCCCAATGTAATTATTCATTATTTTTATATAATTCTAAATGAAAATTTATATATGTTCCAAAAAAATATATCCGTAACAATAAATGTTTTTTATGAGTTAGTGCATGTTTTATAAGGTTTTATTATCTATACCTCTCGATAAGAAATCCCAATTTTAGAGAAACATACAATTTCTTACCCATTTTGTTAAACCACCCATAATTTTTATTAAGCTGACAATTTATTTAATATCTCAAATTTTATCATGAGAAGATATGTCTTTTCATTTAATAATTTATCATTATAATTATTAATTTTTTTATGTTTTAAATACTCTTTAATATTTTCCTTAAACCACATTAAAAAGGATCCTTTATAAAGATTCCTAGGCACTTTTTTTAAATAGTTTGACATTATTTGACCATAATTTATACCTCAAATATAATTTCAATTTTCTTCCCTATTTTTATGGGATATATAATTTTACAGTCGTATTTTATGGAAGTTTATTTTCTTGAATAACTTTTCTTTGCAATGTAATTTTTTTTTCTAATCTCACATTTACTTCTGTGAGAGAAGTGCCTTTTTCACCACCTCTTCCAGGTATATGATGTATGTATTTCCTTTTGATATATCATATCGTGATTCCATGTATTCTTATGATATTAAAATTTCATTTAATTTTACTCCTTTATAAGAATTATGACTTAAATGTTTCAAAGTGGTATGGGACACTTTTGGAATGATTAATGATTACATTCCTTATGATTTATTCAATGATTTTCTTAAAAAAATTTATTCTATAATTATGAATAAAATTTTTTTTTTGAGAGAATTATATTTATATATTCTTTTTATTTTACATATGAAGAAAGAAATGGACATAGTAATTGTTGGGTATGGCCCGCTATGGCTCCTCAGTGTGTCAGCATGTCTCATGATTAAAACAAAAATGAGTTTTTTCTATGGCATTAACCATTTATTTTAGTAAGTCTTTGTATAGGACTCAATGATATTTTTATGAGGTATCGAATATAGATTTTCTCATTATGATATTACTAATTGATAAATCATGTGATTATTTTACCATTAGAATATATATGGTTAATGTTCGTGTGATTATTTATATGTCATTATTTATACACATCATATTCAAGCCATATTATTTTCAGGATAATGTTTTGTTAGAAGGACTTTTAATTCATCACATTGCCTTATTTATTATTATTATTGAATATATTGTATTATTTACCCTTACTAGTCATAGGATCTCAAACATTTCTTATGTTTTATTTTTTATCTAGGATTTGATGATTTATATTATGAATGACTTGCATAGATAATCTAGGAGTTATAGATATTTCCAATGGATTTTCTACATTTTATTTAAATTTATGATTAATGAATTTCCCAGGTTTCTGATCTAGTTTCCAAAAAATAGTAATATTTGGTGTGTTCTGTTGAGAATACTAGTTCATAGTACCAATTTGTCAATGTGACGAACTAGATCTAGGTTAATTGGGAATAGTTCCTTAGATCTGAAATTCGATCTCCTATGTCAAATTAGGAAAATTTACTTCAATCTTCCTTGGGTATCACTAAATATACAAAATACGGTGAGAAAGATTCTCAAGGAAATATTTTCTTACTTCCTCTCCTAAAACTATCAAGGCCTCTAGTTCTAGTACTAGTGTCACATTTCTTGCCATGTCCACCAATCATCCTATCAATAATCATCATCGGGTAGGCAAATACCTATAATTATAAAAAAAATTATCAAGTCATATTACACAACATTTACATATTTTCAAAATATGGATTTACATAAATACATAAAAATTCATCACTCAGGCCCTACCATACGGTCAAAATCGAGGGAATATCGCTATCTTGAACCATCCTTCATCTATGTCATGGATAACATAGGGTTGACAGTATCAAAACTCATATTTATCATTTCAAACCAAAGAAATTTTCATCCATTATAATCCTAATCATGAATTTAATTAACCATATTTAAAATATATTTAAATAATAAATTTAATATTATTAACCATTTCATTTAAATAACAAAAAAAGCAATGCATTTTCATTTAGACAACTCTCCCAAAACACTATTTTCCATAACAGCCTAAAAATATGCATTTAACAATAAATCATGATTAAATAGAATAATGAATGTATACATAACTCTTATACCATACCAAGACAAAAATAAAATTCCATAAAAATAATAACATCACACAACAAGTCCATAACCAATGTTGGAAAGATATTCAACTATAATATAAAATATCTATAACGATAATCCCACCTAGGGTATTTGGGTTTCCCACCATAAATGGGTAAGCTATCCAATACCTGAGCACATTACCAAGGCCATAGACATCCAATATTCAATTATACCATTCCAAAATAGAATTAAAAAATAATAAAAATTCACTCATTTGACACAACTTTGTAATGTCCTGACATTGTTTCCACATACTGGCCTTTGATATGGTCGGTCACATGATATCAGGCTCACCTCAACGTACATCAGATGTTTTCGAGTTGTAGTGAGGGTCTAATATATAACATGGGGATATTATACCCTCTTCATCAAAGAATAAATAAATTAAAATAAAACATAATAACCACAATATAATAACCCATGACCATAATACTATTGTAACCAATACCAACTAGTAGCACATGATAATCCAAATCCAAAACTCAATATCCGACCTAAGGAAGAAGATATTCCATTCAATAAATTTGTCATGTATAAACATAAAAGAAAAATTTAACGACCTATAAGTATCCCATTCATGTTTTTATATCATATTTGGTTCATCAATCGATGCTACATCCATAATCATCCATCTAACAAGGGGATCATTCCATTATACTATAACGCAAACATATTTTCTATTTGGCTGTCGATCCGAATGCCTTATTATGGTGAGGCTACAAATAATTAGGCCATAACCAAAAAATTATAACACAAAATACTTTATATGAAGGTTGATATATTTGTTTAAAAAATAAAAATAAAAAAAATGTAAACATTTTCTATATTAACTTAATCATTAATTAACCACAAAAGTTCCCAAGTTCACAATAAAAACTGAACAATCAATACCTTCCTCAATCCATGCCAGATACAAAATAATCACCAAGGGTATGAAAAATATAATTCTACTGGGGTTTTCCATTAATTAATTCATTGTTGTTCAATATTGAAACAACGGAGATATAGATTAGCAGTCTATAACCCCATGGGTATTGGGAGCATCAGTCTATGTCACACATCATTATAAATAAAATGTATACATAAATATATTGGGGGCCAAGAGTATTATACTATCACCCTATGGATATTCAGAGTAGTTGTACTTGTCCCAAAACATATTCACAAATATCACATCTCAACGGTTCTATATTTAAATCTATTTATCATTAATTATCATAAATCAATTTTTCCAATTTCATAGTCCCATTAATCAGGAAGGAAAAATTACCAATCATCATTTTCATCATATTGGAACACCCCATGGGTGACTAAAAATTTCATAAAATATAAATAACTTGTTTCATATATTCTATTATTCATCGATTTCATACTAATAATTACAACCAATTACTTTATCACACTCGAAATACAAATAAATCATTAATTCATTTAAAAATTAAAATTTCCAATGTAGGAACTAAATTTACATAATTACATACACATATTAAAAATAAAATCTATCAGAATTTACAATTAGACCGCCTACCATAATTTCATTGATGGGAATTATCTAAATTGAGAATCCATAAATTGAAATGGAAATATCATGATCAAAATGATGCAGATGATCTAAGACTAATATCTAATTCCACGATCAATGGTATAAACATCGATAAAACCCTATATATAAAAAATCAACCATAGAAACCTATTCAAGGATCCAAAAATTGATGGAATTAGTTTTGGAAACACCTGGAGTTATTTTTCATTAGTACCAAGTGTACATAAATTCCAATAAAATAAATTTCTAGAAATAAGTCTCACTCCAATGTTTTCTTGGGAAATGGATCACTATCTTGAAAACCATGAGCCTTAATTATTCGCCTCTCTTCAGGGCCCCATGTTTTTTAGGTGTGTTCACAATTAGATAATTATTTTTCCAACTATTCTAATCTTATCTATTTGAGGGTGTACAATTTTTAATGATGGGTATAGAGTCTTCCCAAAATATGTGCCTACCATGAACTACCCAAAATCCCCAAAAAAAATATCATTGATTCTCTCAAGACAATTTTCAACCAAATATGATATAACTAGATTAACTTAATACCTAAAAATGTGTGTGAGGAATCTCTTGAATGGTAGAAATAATAAAATATGTTTAATGGATGAATTTTAACCCTTGGGTATGACTTGTGAAGGAATCCCATAAAATAATTTAATAAATAATTTTAATTATTTCCTTAAAAATCAATTTCATGTTAAACATATGTTTTCTACACTATTTGACACCGAATTAATTGAAAATGGAATTCTTTTTTGAAATCTCACTAAAATCAATGATTAATGGTTTATATTCTAGTTCCCAGCATTGGGTACCTTTTTAAATGCTAAAATATACATTGGCCTCATAGTAAAAAAACAATGTTCTGGGTGATCCCTCAATGAAATGATAGAGAAATACACCTTATGATTGAATTCTGGCTTGTAATTCTATCTACCCAACAATAAATTTATTTTATATGAATCCTTCCTATGAAATTGTTGTTCCAAGATAGTTCATTGTAATGTTCCAAAATAGAACTCTCATTTATGTTCTAGGTATATTTTTATACTTGGTATATGAACTGTTTGTGATAAAAAATTCATTGAGCTATAATAATTTTTTCAGATTAAAAAATCTAAAAATATTATAAAATTATTTAAGGATCTAAATAGAGAAAAAAATCCTATTAAATAAAGGATCATATCAACAGAAATAAAAAATTTTGATAGGAGGGTGAATCATTATCTAAGCAGAAGGTAAACACATCCACACACAAGATTATTCTAATGATATTCTTACTAAGAGCATCATGTCCAAGGGTAAAAACATATAGAAATAGGGTTTCTTCTATAGAGGACTTACATTGACATAATGAAACTATATGTATTCAAAATAAGGAAAATAGTTAATCATAGGGAAATATAAAAATAAAATATTATATCACTTAAAAACTATGAAAAACATATCATCATAAATATAAAATTTTAGTTTTAGTATATTAGAAAACAATATAATTCAAGGCCCACATTCTCTATGATATTGGTTCTAATCAAAATCTTAATACTATCCTAAATGAATCTTTTGAGATAAAAAAATGGAATACTTAATGGTATGTGCTTATATAAAAACCTGAACATTCATATAAGAATAACTACGGAAGGTAATAACAGTTTCTATAATTATAAATATTTGGTAGACTATTTTATGAGACATTAAACAGGTTTATAATCAAACATTGTTGAAATATGATAGGTTAAGAACGTTAGGGGGAAAAATTAATTTTTTCATACATGATTCCATTGGATGTATATTCTGTAGAAAAATAATGAAAGGGTTTAAAAAATGAGCATATGTTTTTTTTCATTACACCAAAAATTATAACATTTGGAAGCTATTTGGGTTGGGGGAACATTTATAGATAACATTATAATCAAAATCCATAATATTATCATTTTAATATATGTGTCTGATAATTTTATTCATATAATCATTTATATTCATAATAATTCTATCAATAAATATACTAGTGTATTCAACTATATTGTAACCACTCTTTAAAACTAGGTTTAAACAAGTGTAGAGGGTGTAAAAAAATAAATATCAAAAGGACCACCAACCATAAAGTTACAGTTAAAAGATCTATCATCCAGTTTGAATTTGATATTACATATCAATTTCTACTCATTTTTCAGATCATTAGATGACTTTGAATTCCTTTGGCCTAAAATAAGATAATTAATTCATTAGATTTTTTAGGTGTTTATTTATTCAAAAAAAATAAGTTAACCATTTTTCAATACATGTTATTTCATGAATAAAAATAGTCATTATTATATATATCCAATAATCATGAGGTAAGATAACTGATTTTTAGAACAAATTAGAGGCTCACATAACAGTTGGGTGGATATTTTCTCATTCTAACAAATATACATTCAAGAAACCCTATTGTAGTAGTATGATAGTCCGAGTATTCCCTTTAATTGGAGTGTTACAATAATATTGAACTCTATTCGTGAACATTTCATCTGATGTATAATATATTGGGAATGAAAATATTCAACATACACCCTGTGATTAATTGCGGTTAAGAAATAGTGGGGAGTATTTTAAGATTTCTTGAGCCATTTATGTGACATTGGTCTTAGTAAAGCTTGTTATACTAATATTTATGGTGAAACACCTATTAATGAAAATCCAGTTCATTCTACTACCGTGTTTATTATTACAATAGGTATATTTATTATCAATGAAACTAAAGGCTTTATGGATATTACTAACTGATAAAAATTTTAATACATTTAAATTGTTTTCTTCTAAATCTATTATCACCCTATGTAATTAAGTAATGGATAATTTTTTTATGGAACGTCTTCTAATCTCAAATGATAATGTTATTAGTAGTATAAATATATAATCTGAGGTATTCCCTTTAATAAACACCACACATATCCTTTACATTGGTATAATGAATTAGAGAATATTAATGATCCCATTAAACTACGATTTTATGAGGTTAGGATTAAATCAATTTCAACAAAAAATTGAATTCTAAAATTTCCCAATTTTTTTTATTACTAGTCTTAATTCATGAGTTTCTGTATGTGTTACTAGAAAAAACAGTTGAATAGAAAACTCATGATGCCTCATTTGATCGATTTTAATAGGGGTGATAATGTTATAACTAAATTCATTTAATTGAAAATTATATTCAAATAATATTTAATTCCAATAGAACTCCAAATAATTAATGAATTTCATATTACTCTAATATAGGACACTTGATGGTCATCATCCCTAATTTACCTGATCCTCAAATAGAAGTGAATTTTGAATAATCACATATTTTAGAGTGTGATATGGTTTATTTTCTTGCTGAATATATTGAATTAACAAGAATAATTCTCTTCTGCATAGATTCAGTTTAAAAAATGTTAGCTTTATTAATAAATAAATGGGTATCTAAAGAGTGGGAAAAGAATTAGATGATATTACAGGGGGACCTTTTTTGAGTTTTATAAATATTGATTTGGGAATTGTGCTAGAAACTAGATAAATAGGGTCCTTCTAAGGATGGGGTAGGAAGGCTTGATAATTTATGGGTCACATTCATGGTTAATTGTTGCCATAGAATAAATCATGATACTATCTTTATTACTGTACTAATTATATATACAAGTTGTTATTTTACAAGACATATCATATTCTATAGATTCAACATAGGTGAAGGTAGTGGGAGAAGTATAAGTGTGACTACGAGGAATGTTTTATGGTGTGGGTTGTATGGAATATAAGGGGGGTGATGAATTTCATATTATTATATATTACATTGATGGAATCAAGGAACCATCATTATCAGCCTCTCTATTCATTGTAGATATTCCCATGTTTCTCTTATAGTATATTTTATAGCCAAAAAATCAAAGATAATATTAGGAGAATAAATAAAAATCATGTTAGAAATATCCAATGAGAAACAAGAATTTATGGGTGTAAAAACAAAACAAGAACACATTGGATGTATAGATTGGCCCAACGTGGTACTAGGTTATGGAGGATATTGTATCATTTTATGGAAAAGTAATTTTTTAAAAAAGAAATGATATTTTATTTTATTAATTTATTGATTAATATTAAGAAATTTTTATGAGATTAATCTATAATTCCAGTAATGTTAACAATGAATTCAAATGGGGGGATTGTTATCCATATTTTTGTAATATTGTTTCATACCCCACCCCACAATGGCCTGCGTGGTGGAAAGAAGGCATGTCCCAATAACACCAAGGTCACATCATATTGGATATGTGTTGGTGTCAAGAGGTAATAAATAATAAGTAAAATGAGAGTTCTTTCTCTAATATATGTTTATGTAGGCACACAACAATATTTTTTAAAAATAAATAGGAATATAAATAAAGGAATCATGAATATAGAAGAAACTCATGCAAGAAATAATCTTTTTAGAATACATCAAACTAACACATTATAAACCAATTCAAAAAAGTTATAAAATTTGTTCCTATACATAAATGCAATCCCGACCTATAAAAATCTGGAATATGGGATATAATGAGAGTGATGTCACCTCTTAATCTCTATGATCAACCAAAGTATACATCCAATGCACCCATGTGTCACTAATATCAACCATAGTCTATATCTTTTATCCAATCATCTTCACAATACATAAAATATGTTGGTCAAGACATTTTTTGGGTGAGAATATACTTACCTAGTATAATTCATTTAAAAACACAAATGAAGTAATTAAAAGAATAAAATGATGTCATATTATCCTATAGAAATAAGGAAACCAAAACAAAAAGTAATCATATATATCCTGAATGAAACCCAATATAAAGAGAAATGAAATATTCATGTCATAATTGATTCAAATTAAATGAGTCTACCTGTATCCCAAAAGTCCATCTATGATTTCCAACATCATTAAAAACCTTTCAAGAATCTATGTGAAGTGTCTTTCCACTTTTTGTTTCCCTCCACTATCAAGGGAGCCTTGAATATAATTTAAAATGTTCCCCCACCCAATGCTCAAATATGGCTGATTAGAATTCTATATATCAAGTAATAATGCCTTTCTATTGGGGAGTATCAACTCTGACATTGTAATGGCATTGTGGGACAAGTTTCATGGTATGATACGAGAGTACCGACCTCGACATCAGTCTAATGATCATCCTTGATCACAAAATTTGTCAAGAACTTCTCGAATAACCCTCATGCATGGACGTCACCAAATTATATTTTATTAGGAAAAATACCTCCATTGGATTTCATGAGAAACACCCCTAGATATGATACACGTGGTCCAAAATCTGAGTCCCAATAAAGGAGATAAAAGAGGAAGAATTTACTATGATAAGTAAAATTTTTGTGAACTCACCTCATCACTTAGTTTTGTTCTCCCTTAGAAAATTATTATAATGAAATAAATCACTACATGGTTTTTTCTGGTGGTACCTAAGATTTCTCATCCACTCAGTCCATTCTCATGTTATTCCAGTAATGACCATGTACCTCAGTCTATGCTCATATAAACTTTCATGTCCTAGTATCTATAATTTGTACAAGTACATGGTCATTCATATGTACTATGGTCATTCCCATATGACTGGTCATGTACATTCCCACATGTCTATGATTTGACCACATGAAATCGAAGTGTAATGCCTCCCAGGATCAATTCCTGTAAAATGGTTTCATGAAATCAGAATTCAGTCATCCAGTAATTATCCAACAAGAATCTTGTGAACCACCCATCATTCATTATAAATTATAATAATTGATCCCATAACAATTACTCACAATACAACCTAATAACATGGTGAATCAGGATATAATAATATTTTCACATGGCTTATATGAATCCTTATGTAAAATCACACTCCAACCCTCATTTATAAGTGTCAAAACATGACCCCACATGCCAATGATGAATAATGACAATAATGGTGCGGAGAAAACTGTGAGAATGAATTAAATCTTTCATTTCACAATATCTATTTTCTAGAAATAAATTAAACAAGGATATATAGGTGTGATAACATGTTCAGTGGGAAAGTATTATAAAATTGAATTGTGTCAGGGATCATGTGATGATGAAATAAATGAATATCAAAGCGTAGGTAATTAAATAAATTTGTGATAAATAATATAGGGTGTAAATCTTATAATAATATAACCTAACTCAATTATGGATCAATCGTTGATGAATAAAGTGTTCCCCAGTAATAAAGAATACTTTCCACATTCTATTCCTCTTAATCCTCTTCAATCATATAATTATAGTTCTCCGATAAAATCCTAAAAAAATCAAACAATCCTCTTCTAAAATACTCACTTATTTATTTGGATACCCCAATATATTGTTTATAATGGAATACAAATGCATGATTTAAAGGTTAGATAATTTAACAAAATTAAATAAAATATATTTTTGTTCTTATTAAATGAACCCATCAACACTAACCTCTCTTAGAACATCTATGTCGACCAAACAAATGTTGTTCTAAATAAAAAAACCCAACATTCCATAATCAAAATCAATGTCAAATTTCCCTACAAAAGATATAAGAAATGTGAATTCCAAAAAAAGAGTGAAATTATTCTTTCACATGCATTAACATATTATAATATTTTTATCTTCTTAATCTTAGTGACATAATACACTCAAACACCACATCGATATAAAAATATAAATCCAATATATACATACAAATAATCAAAAGAAAAAGTTGTCCAAAATAAATTTTAATGCATTTTCCCATCCAACCATTTTATATACAAAAAGTACAAGCCACATAATGAGATGGGGGTAATTATCCCACATCTAACTCTCCTTATTTGAATATCTCTCATATAAACACATTATCTTCAAAATAAAATAATCCAATGGGTTTGTCATTTCACAAAATATTCTCTAATTAATGTCATCAATCACCATTGGGAACATTATGATGTTGAATCCATCCTCGATGTTTAAAAAACCCTATTCAATACCATATGTTGGATAGTGCCCAAATCCCCATTGCTGTGAAACATGGATGATTTCATGAACCCTATCAAACTGAGGGGGTAAGGAAATCAGGTATGTAACCTCACCAACCATCACTAATATCTCAAACAGCCTAATGAACATCAATAATATATTTCCCCCCTTTCCAAATATCAATATTCAATTTAATAGGAGGACTACTAAGATTAATGTGTCTCCTCACATTGTCTATATGGGCCTATGACATCGATATGTAAAATATTTTTATCTTCTTTAGGATGTCCTCATTTTCTCAAATATCATTTTTACTTTCTCTCTCAACTCACACCACACGATTTTCACAACTAGTTATGTCTCACTAATCTCATTCTAGAAAAAGTTTTACATATTGGGCCGCTCATAAAAATCCTCAATAGGTGTAATACTAATGGTAGAGTGATATATGTTATAATAAGAATATATTATCAATGAAATTAGATCATCCTATCACTTGTAATGTAAAACATGGAAGAACGAAATATATTCATCAACACCAAGATTGGGCATTATCTCTAGCCATCCATCAAGCAGTGAAATTTTATTTGCATCTATTTTTGGTCCACATAGAACTCCTACATGAATCTATGAAATTGTGATATAAATAAGATTTTTTTTGGAATGATCGCCAAGGGTAACCCAAGAAGAATAATGATCTATCAAACATACCAATACCCCAAAATATCATGAAAACTCAACCATTGGATGTCAAAGAACTGCAATGACATTTTTAGTCTTTCAAAACTCACAAATATAGAATCATGAAATATCACTATAATTATAATCCACTTCACATAGTATATGGGTATTGTAACATCCTGGTTCTAGAACCCACCCAAATGCGCCCCGTAAACAGTTCGTCACATGGCCTCAAGCAATTTCCCCAAACGCCAGAGGCTGCCGAAAAGAAGCGAGGGCCTCGGTTTTTATAGTGGGGAATCTATGCCCTCATTGGCAGAGTAAAAAATGGAAATAAACAGATATACAATAGTGGAAGCCGTAATAATACCAAAAAATAGTAACAACATAAGACTGATAAAGAACCAACTAGATCATATATATATATATAAAATGACTCATGATAAAGATAGATCTGGGAAAGAATCCAAACAAAGAACAATGTTGTAATATAGTACTAAATCAATTACCAAAGTAATACAGAAGCTATCTCCTAAGCAACGCAAGCCTAAGCTTGGTCCCTTTCTCTCCAGCTCCCAAAATGTCATGTACCTGAAGTTTAAGGGTTCATTCCCTTGTATATACCTACATCAATATAATCTGTTTGGGCCCAAAATCATGGCCCCAACAGGACGTGAGAATAAATCCGAGTAGGCAACCACAATGAGATCATTGCCTAATAGTTAGTGAAAATATGGAAGGTAAAATTACGAAAAATAGTAAACATGAATGTACTCAACAGTAAACAATCCATAGTTTCTAACATTTAATTTACCAACAAGTAAATAGCTACGCAAGAAAGTATAACAAACAGGTATCCCTTTGTGTTGTTCTCACAACCTAATCCCAACGGTTCAACCAATAAGTACTATCAACCCTCTGGGAGGTACACACACTCTCACCCCTCTAGTTCAGCTAAAGAATATACTCTCTGGGAAAGCACACACCATCAATTCCCCCTATAGTCTTGTATCGTACTAAAGGCACTCTCAAGAAGCACTAAAAATCTCATTCCCCATGTGTCCTGCATTGAAAAACTACAAACACACTAAGGAAGAACTCAATTTCAATTACCCATGTGGTCTCACATCATATTATAAAGACACTCTGGAGAAGCCCTTATGTCCATTCTCCCTGTGGTCTACTACAATAGGTTCTCACAGCCCTGTGTAAGTCAAACAAGTATAGTGAGCATAACGACAAATGTAAACCTCAAGAACTACATGGATATCATTCTATGGCATATCAGCACATTGGAACTACCATCATATCATCCTATAATACTAGGCATTGAAGTTGAACGGAATACAAATAAGAAAACTAGACCCAAACGTCAAAACAGGAAAACATGCATGGTAAAAATAGCCAAATCACAATAATTCACTCTATTCTCAAACAATATCCTCTACTCTAGCATATAATCAAAGCAGGAAAACAATAGGGCTAAAACGGTAAACACACAATACCCTATTCAAGGGTATTGGTGAAAATTGCCCAAAATATTCAATGACGTTCAATGGAAATGCACAAAACACATACCATGATGTTAGGAGATCGATATAATTGATGCAAGAGGCTTGAATCACCTTAGAAAATCGAATATCTACAAAAATGTCTGAAACATTCAACCCATGGTAACATGGAAAAGAGAAGGAATTGGGAAACAGTGCTCTAGGAGAAGATTGAATTCACCGTTGCGATTCTAAGACACTCAACAGTGTTTGAATCAGAGGACAGATGGAGTCTCGGATGCAGGTCGAAGATCCACGGCTTCTCGGTGCTCTCGGATGAATGGAACCTAAATGAAGTTTGTCTTGTCCATCAAACATGACCTCGATGTGTTTAATGAAAAAAAGAAACTACACAACATGTACATTTGAATTACAAAGAGTGTACTATTGAAGTACACGACATGTACAATATTTTTCCATAATCCTCTTTATGCGGCCTCCATGTCACCCATAAATGGTCGTGTGTGTGGACAGAACATGGCCAGAACACGGTCTCAAGCGGAATCGTAGTACATCGCGTGTACACATAAATTATACAACATGTACTTTGAAAATTTCTAGATATTCCTCTTTTTCTTAAAAACTACCAGAAAAAGAAAAACATACCTCAAAATATGATTCGGGTTCTTACAAACATCCCCCCTTATAGAAATCCATCCCCGAATTTCCCTAGTGCGTTGTATAAGAAGAAACCCCGAACAGCTCCAACCAATGTGCTCATAAACCGGACTCCCTCTCCCACGTCTCATCCTATACCCACCCATGCCGTCATAGCACTCATACAAGAGGATTAGACCGGCCATAAATAACCTTTTTACTGTGATCAAAAATCTAGAGAGGATGATCCATGAACGATTCATCCACATCTAGCTCAAACTCATCATGTTGAAGGACATGAGATGGGTCTGAAAAGTAATGTCGGAGCTGAGAAACATGAAAAATGTCCTACATAGCCCGATACCTCTATGGTAATTGCAATCTATAGGCCACCGACCCAACTCTATCCAACACCTCAAATGGCTCGAAGTACCTTGGTGAAAGCTTTCCCGATTTCCTAATCCTCCTATGCCCCATCCTTGGTGTGAAACAATAGAAAACCCGATCTCAGTCCTCGAAATCCAAAGGTCGTCTCTGCTGATTAGCATATGACTTCTGTCGAGACTCTACAGTAGCCATCCTCTTCTGATTTATCTCTATATGTTTTGTGTTCTTCTGAACTAGACGAGGTCCCAACAAAACTGCCTCTCCTACCTCAAACCAACATAAGGGTGATCGGCATGGTCTATCGTACAAAGCCTCATAAGGTGAATCTTGAATAGTTGTTTGAAAATTATTTTTGTATGAGAAATCCACAAGAGGTATATGTTTCTCCCAAGAACCTCCAATGTCCAGAATGTATGCACAGAGCATGTCCTCAAAAACCTAAATCGTACGCTAAGACTAGTAATCTATTTGGGGATGGTGTGTTGTACTAAAATGTACACATGTACCCAAGACTTATGAATCCCCTTCCAGACCCCAGAAGTAAAACACGCATCCCTGTCTAAAACAAGGGAGTTTAGAACTCCATGCAGACACACAATCTCTTAGATTTACAACTACCCCATCTCATCAACACTAAAGGTCTCCTTGATCGACAAGAAGTGAGAAAACATCGTGAGTCTGTCAATGAAAACTCAAAATGCATCATTCCCTCGAGGCGACCTTGGTTAACTAGTCATGAAGTCCATTGCAACATCATTATACATCCACTCAAGAATGGGTAAATAATGTAAAAGACATGTTGGTCATTGATGCTCCGCCTTCACCTACTGACAAGTAGAACTCCTCCTGAAGAAACCAGAAACATATCACTTCATACCTAGCCACAATAATGTAATTGTAGATCCCAGTTCATCTTGGTGACACCAGGATGAACATACCAAACATAAAAATGAAAATCCTGCATTAGCTCCTCGAGTATATCTGCTGGTACCCATACACGCCCCTAGAAACCCAAGATCTCATCCCCTCATAATGTCCAACTCGGAAGAGGATCCTCTTTGGACCCACTCTCCCATAGAACTAGGACCTCAGATTCTGATAGATTCTCCATCTATACCCGATCAAGAAGGGTATAGTTAACAACTGCTGAAGATAGAAAAGTCTGCCCCTATCTGTCTGGCACCTCCAAATACATCTTGGAGAACAAAGACATAAGCTGCCACTCACTGCTGGCTTCCTGAACAACCTGTATCTGAGTCCTCTTACTCAATGCATCATCCACTGTATTTCCTTTCGTAGACGTATAGGCAATCTCATGGTCAAAGGGCATCCAGTACTCAACCCAACTCCATTGTCTAAAATTCCAATAACACTGACTGAAAAAGTAATTATGACTTTTGTTGTTGCTAAGAACCACAAAATCCTCTACCAGAACATAATTACTCCAAAAATGTAGGGCATAAACAAAAACATCCAACTCCAGATCATGTGTTGGGTAGTTCCTCTCATTGGCCTCAACTACCATGACCCGTAAGCAACAACTCTATCTCCCTGCATAATCACAACTCCCAACCCGATACATGAAGCATCAAAGTAGATAGTATAGCTCTTTCCCCGCTCTAACAAGACTAGTATCAGTGCTGAAGTCAACCTCCCCTTCAGCTCCTGAAAGGCTGACTCGCATGAATTTGACCATAAGATAATCACACCCTTTTTAGTCAAACCTGTCAATGGTGCTGCTACGCATGAAAAGTCTTGTATAAAGCGTCTGTAGTATCCATACATCCCTAGAAGACTATGTACTTCAAAGACGTTCCACAGCTGCTCCCAAAAAACAAATATTCTCACTTTCTTGGGGTCTACTGATACACCAATCTCTGAGATAATGTGGCCTAATAATTGAATATGATCCATCTAAAAGTAGCACTTAGAGATCATTGCATATAACTGATGCTCCCACAGAGTACTCAAAATGATCTCATGATGGGTAGCATGGTCATATCGATTGTGAGAGTACAAGAAGATATTGTCCATGAAGACCATGAAGAAGTAATCCAAGTATGGATGAAACACTCAGTTCATCAGTTCCATGAATACTACATGCCCATTTGTGAGGCCGATAGGCCTGACCATATACTCATATAGACCATACCTACTCTATAAGGCTGTGATAGGTATATCTGATGGTCTAACACGCAACTGATGATAATCGGGTCTCAATTCAATCTTTGAGAACACCCAGGCTCCTTGAAGATGATCAAAGATAACATCAATTCTTGGTAAAGGATATCAGTTCTTTATCATCAACTGGTTCCACTTCTGATAATCCACACAATGCCTAAGGGTGTCGTCTTCCTTCTTCACAAACATGAAAAGCAAACTCCAAGGAGAAGTACTGGGTCATATGAAAACATTTTCTTGCAAATTCTCTAACTACTTCTTGAGTTCCAATAACTCTGGTGTATCCATCCTATAAGGCGGAATAGACTTGACTGCCACTCCTGGAACAAGCTCAATAGAAAAGTCTACATCATACTCTAGA
Source organism: Viscum album (assembly GCA_963277665.1). NCBI lineage: Eukaryota > Viridiplantae > Streptophyta > Magnoliopsida > Santalales > Viscaceae > Viscum > Viscum album. Next base: position 936,923,714 of record OY728163.1, on the reverse strand, counting down.
GGTGAAACTGAAAAGATTTCTGAAAAGACGTCCCAGAAATGATCAACCATGGGAGGAAAGTATAACTGTGAAGTTCTCTAGTTATCCAAATATAGACTATCCATATTGGCCGTAACTCCCCCTAGCCCATGACGCTAAGTTCCTTCCATAATCTTTTGGAAATCCCACTCACATCTATGAAGAAAATATTCACCCTCCGGTTATATGAAACTCACCCTACGGTGGTAACAGTCGATGACTCCCTAGAAAAAAACTAGCCAGTCTATTTTGAAAATGACATCATAGCCTATCATCTCTAGGACATAGAGTTCCCATAAAATGTGACACCCTACAACCTCTAAAGGGAACTCCCAGCACTAACGTACACTAGCTGTCCTAATCCACAACGGTGTGCCTAGAATCAATATATCGACAGAGGAAAATATGTAGAGTCCAAGGCTCTCTATAATAGAAATAGATATAAAGATATTGGAAGCCCCTGTATTGAAAATAGCATAAGTTAAAATAGAGGCTACTAAGATCATACCCCGAACTGTAGATGGGATGGGATCTTGCTCTTGGTGGGTCTTCTCCACTGCAAAAGTCTAACCTGCACCACGACCTTGTAACCCTGCCTGACCGCTCCAACCTGATCCACTCTATTTTCACTGAAATACAGGTGACTGACCACCACGACTGCGACCACCACCTCGGCCCGAACGACTGGAAGAACTCCAGTTCCCATAGTGGTGAGAAATTGGTGGCGCAGTTCTTGAATGAGGAGTCATGGATTAACCCTTGTCACTAGATGATGGTTAGAAAACCATACAGAAATGCTGATAGTGACCCATCATTCCACAGGATCGACACTCCACTAGGATTCTATGGCATTGCGGCCTCCTATGCCCAGCCCTTCCATGCTAGTAGCATACCACCTGGCTACCTAAAGATGTGTCTCACTGCCTTGGATCACCGTGCGTAGACTCCCTACGGTGCTTCCTACTGTCAGCTGGTGAAACACTAACTATGGAAGTGGAACCTCCCAAGATCTCATCTTCAAAACCTCTCAGATTGCACTCCGTAATCAGCACCAGGTGGATGATATAAGCAATATATGTCAACCTAAAGATATTAACATGTGAGTGGATCTCCCGTCAAAGACCATCCTCAAACTTCCTTGGCAGGAACAACCCACCACTGCCCAGGAGGGGTTTGAAATGATGAAGCTCGATGAAATGAGAGGAATAATCCATAACCGAAAGAGTACCCTACTCTAGACTCATGAACTCCCGGGCTCGGTCGACCCTCAATGCCTCCAGATAGAATAATTTATAAAGGATTCACTGAAACTCCTCCCACGCCATAACTTGCTGATGACCCGCCTGTGAGATCACGTCCCACCACCTCTTGGAAGAGTCTCGTAACATGTTGGTAGCGATATTGACTCACCTTTCTGGAGGTGTCTCAGATGCTCAAAGATAGTCAGAATAGATTTTATCCAAGAATCTATAGCATAAGGTCTTCCTTCCCCCGAGAAGGTGGGAGGATGCTACTACTGGAAAACCTGTGTCAAGTCTTACATAGACGATGCCGGAGGCAAAGCTCCCAGGAAGGTCTGCATCATCCTTATAAATCCTTCCCTAAACTACGCATTGGCGCCTGTAATCGGTATCAGTGTTAGTTCCAATGCTTAAACAACAGGAGGATCTGCAGGAATTCCATGATCAGCCATATCTAGTGTTTGATCACTCAAATGCAACTGGAGGACAACTAGAGGACGTCTCGGTGGCATGCCTCTGCAAGGTCAAATGAAAACCTTAGATTAATGTCATCAAGGATTGAAAATAAGGAGCTTAAGAAGGGAACAAGAGAAATAATGCATTAAAATTTGACAAAACATGACTACACGACTGTACTTTTCGTACATGGCATGTTCCCTTAAGTCATTTACATGGGCGTGTCCTCTTATCTAAACTGGTCGTGTAACACCCCAAAAACATGACATGTTCTCCCAACACACTGTGTGTACATGAATCATCTTCCACTGCCTGAGACCTTCTACACGGTTCAGGAACATGGCTCTCCTAAGGCAATACTACATGGAGAATTCAAGATAGACACGATCTGTACTTAGAAAATCTTCACCGACACGTATTGTTAGTGACAGGGCATGTGTCCCCAAGATACACTACACGGCGCATGCCGTATGGACACGACGTGTAATGTGAAGTCCCAACTGACCCATGTTTTCTTTCTATATGGACGACAACATATATGATAGTACACTATGTGTTCCAAAAAAACACGGTTTAATAATGAAAAGATACACTGACCACTATTGTTAGTGACATTACCGGGTACCTGTGTCAGACTACACAACATGTTGACATGGTACACGGCATGTTTCCACAAGGAAAATCCCATATCGTGCCTCTTCACACATGGCCTATGACATGGTTAGAGGCTACATAGCATGTACATAAGTACATGACATGTACATTTGAAAACAAATTCTTCCTGAATAGAAGAACACAGGGCTTGTAGTGAAGATTATACGACGTGTATTCTGGGTTTTTCCTGACAACAAGCCTCTGAAACTACTCCGGAGCCTAGAAAACATAGATACAAGCAATGAATGTCCCAAATTCTGATCCTTGAGGTCCCGTACTCCCCGCGAATCAACACTTCGCATCTTTAACAAGTTATAACCAGACAAACAAGATAATGATCCCCCAAATTCCTATCCATGAGGTCCCATAACACCTCAAGATCCAAATTTTGGAATTCATTCAAATAAAACCTTACACAACAACACCCTATTAAACAGAAAATATTTTATCAATGCATGTATCAGAACAACATGCATATTATACACAACATCTATCACAACAACATCTAATCGCTAATGCATCCTAAATGGAATGGAAAGATTTCATGACATGTGATTTATAACAAATTATTTTATGATGCATGAGATGGTATACTCTCCTCTTATTGGGTTGTGATAGAAATATAACCTCATTAACATAAAAAATAATAGCACAAATCATCTGAATCACCCATGGTAAAATCAAATCCACCTCAATCGTTCAAAATAAGAAAATTTCAATAAATGGGTATGTTGGATTTTCTATGTACATGGTTTAGCTACTCCAGAGGACAACTTATTACCATGTATGTATTCCTTCTTATCCTTGGCTAAAGGATCCAAATAATATGTCAAGAAAAATGAACCCCTGTGATACCACTTTGTAGCATCCCGGTTCTGGAAGCCACCCAAAGGCGCCCCGTACCATGTTGGTCACATGGCCTCAAGCACATTTTTCCAAATTCCATAGGCTACCAACTAGTAGAGAGGGACTTGGGTATGATAGTGGGGAAACTATTACCTCATTGGTTGAGTACGAGGTTGAAATAAATAGATATACAATAGAAGAAGTTGTAATAATACCAAACAACATTAAAATCAAAAGACTGATAAAGAAACAACTAGAGAATATATATATATATATATATATAATGATGAATGATACATATATATCTAGGAAAGCAACCAAACAAATCACAATGCTGAAATACAGTACTTAACCAAGTACAAAATTAAAACTGAAGCCAACTCTTCAGCATCGCAATCCTATTCTTGGTCCCCTACTCTCCATCTCCCCATTATGTCATGTACCTGAAGTGAAAGGGAACTTTCCCTTGTCTATACCTACTGTAATATAATCTATTTGGGCCCAAAATCATGACATAAAATGGGTGTTAGACTAAATCCTAGTAGGAAACCACCCTAAGATCTGTTCCTAATAGTCAGTGAATATATGGCAGGTAAAAGTATGTAAAACAGTAAATAAGAAAGTTCACAATAGTAAACTATCAACAATTTCTAGCATTTAATTTACAAACAAGTAAGAAACTACTCGATCAAGTATAACAAAATGGTCACCCTCTGGGTAGTTTTCACATACTAACCCCTATGTTTCAACCAACAAGCACTAGCAACCCTCTGGGAGGCACACACAGTCTCACCCCTCTGGTTCAGGTAAGGAATAGACTCTCTGGGGAAGCACTCACTATAAATTTCCCCTATAGTCTCATATCGTACTAAAGGTGATTTAGGGAAGCAATCAATGTCTCGTTCCTCCAGTGGACCATGTCAAGGAACTACAGACACTCTATGGAAGCACTCAACGTCAATTCCCCATGTGGTCTCAAATCGTATTATAAAGACACTCTAGGGAATCCCTTACGTCCATTCTCCCTGTGGTCTACTACACTAGGTTCTCACGACCCTGTGTACGTCAATCATGTTTAGAACACGTAACGGACAAAGTAAAACTCATGAACTACATGGCTATAATTATAGGGCATATCAGCACATTGGAACTATAGTCATATCATCCTACAATACTAGGCATGGAATGTAAATGGAAGCCTAACATGCAAACAATACCCAAAGGTCAAAATAATAAAACATGAATGTGAAAAACTTCCAAACCACTACAATTCAAGCTATTCACAAACAATATCCTCTACTATAGAATATAATCAAAGAAGAAAAACAATAGGGATAAAATGGAAAACACGCAATACCTCAGTCAAGGGTATTGGTGGATATTACACAAAATATTCAATGACATTCTACGAAAAGGCACAAACGACCTACCTAGATGTTATGAGATCTATATAAAAGAAGTACGAGGCTTTAATCTCCTTATAATGTTGAAGATCTAAAAAAATGTTTAAAATATTAAACCCACGATAACATAAAAAAGAAAAGGAATTATAAAACGATGATATAGGAGAATAGATAACTCACCGCTGTGTTTCCAACGTACTCATCGGTGTTCGAATCAGAGGATATATGGAGGCTTGGTGGCTCATCAAATATATGTGGATGCTTGGTGCTCTCAGACGAACAGAACCTAAATGAAGTGTGTTCTGTCCGTCAGACGTGACCCTGTTGTGTTTAATTAAAAAAATGTACACGGCGTGTACTTTTTAAGTACACATCATATACCTTCCTTTTCTGTACTCCGCTTTAGGCAGCCTCCATGTCACCCCTGCATGGCCATGTGTGTGGCCCCGACACGGCCATCACATGATCTCTATGGGAATCCCAGTACACGGAGCGTAATCATAAATTACACGGCGCGTACTCATAAAGTACGCGGCGTGTACTTCGAAAATATCCATATTTTCATCTTTTTCATAAAAACTACTAGAAAAATAAAATCTTACCTGAAAAGAAGATCCAGGTTCTTATAGGTATGACATACCATTTCTAGCATGGTATCCCAATCAATTACCACAATCATTTCAGACCATTCTACTCAATATTCACCTGATTGAATATGAAACACCATTATATCAATTTAGTAATTATACACTACATTCCAAACCCTAAAAATTAACATTTAAGGTCCTTAAATATATTAACGACATTGGTATGTACATCCAACGGATATGTGTTAAACTCTCTCATCACCTCGTCACACTATTTGACCAAAATCGCCACAAATTCCTGAAAAGGGATGGCGTGCTCCCCAAAATAAATCAATTCAAAATTATTAATATCATGTGGATATATAGTCATATATAATCTCAATGTATATATATTCCATCTTAGAATCTCAAACATATTTACTAAGTGTTTGAATCACCAACTTCAACATATAAGAAACTACACTCCTCTTGACCAACAGGGTCAGCTATAATAAATCCAATATCCCATAAAACATCTCCACTATGAAAGAATATGTCATTATAAAAATTCTATAATCCACAATGTTTCAATTCTCAATAATATAGAATATTTTTATGGCATATTACATTTTGAACCCTTAAAATGCATTTTTCTATGGTTAATATCTCTTAGAATGAAGTTGCAACATAGGCCTAGGGTTTCTACATAAAAAGACAATTCCCTATTCGATGATACATACAATACAACTTTTGAGTGATGAATACCACTAAGGAATATAGGCCATGTTTTACATAGTTATTTTCATGGGGTATCAATTTTATTTACCCGTAGGAAATCACTTCCATCATATGCACTAAGACACAACTGAAACCAGATGAAGATGAATAACAAAACACCATATATTCCATAGAGTCCTTAGATATTCATAAAATGTGAAAACATACTAGCATTATCCATCGAATCAGTTGGGCTTTCTAACACTACTAGATCTAGAGAGACCACTTCCTCTTCAATTTCATGGTAGTCATGGTGATGAAATCCTTCATAAGACATTAATTATATAGTACCCCTATGATCCATGAAAACTTCTCACCTATGAAACACTATTTTGTGGATCCCAAAAAATAACCTCTTGAATATTCCCCAGGAAAACATATAATCCATGCCAATAGATGATACTACATAGAAATTCAACCACATAAATCCAAAACCTCATGTTTGGGAAGTCACAATAAATATGGTACTCAAAAATATGGCCTAGAATCAATCTAAGATTCTTTGTATGATGCAAAAATTATATAGAATAACAAAGTGTGTTAATAATAAATAAAACCACAAATAAATACACCTATGGCTTGAATATTTGATTCATAAATGCCATTAACATAGATGTGGAATTTTTCATGCAGAAAGACATCACGTGAAACCCATAGTTCTCATATCATCATCTGAATTCCAGCATCCAAATATCACCATCATTAAACCTCAACATGTTATAGCAGGACATCATATTGTTCTTTGAGAAAAAATTTCATCCACTAAATTGAACGTAGAGTTCACCCATCCTTATTAATCTGTACAATTTCTTAATCATTACCTACTTCAAGCAGTGCTGATCAATGAAAATGATTTATCTCACATAAGATTTTTTCATGAAAAACACATGACATACCCACATTTATAATCTAGGTATGATAAAACCCATATCTCAAAGGTAATCCCACTACACCCTCAACTTTCAGAGGTCAGTATGGGCCATTCAATATAATTTAGAGAATATCACTGTGGTACCAAGGAGAAATTCAATGTAGAATTCTATCTATCACCGCATAGGAAGTTCCAAAACATCCTTGGGGAAGGAATCTAAAAATTACTACACTAACAATAGAATATAGATACTTGAAGTAACCACTACATCCTGATCTAATGATACTAATATATTGGTGATGGATTAGATCTTCCCTCCCAAAAACCCACTTTATAATCCATGAGATATCTCTCTCCTACGAAAAATAATCTCATCTAATATATCTGATAGAATCTAAATTATCTAAAGTAACATCCCATACAGGCCTGAACCATTGAAAAAAATTCCTTGGAAAATATGATACCATAGTGTTTAATCATTAAAAATTTGCGGTCTTATGAAAAAATATCTATATCATGCAACAAATCATACTAGTAGAAGATGGATATCAGTGAATCACTCCACGTAGGAACCTCTAGTTTTATCTATAAGGAAAACGTTTCAAATAGAAAATATATTTCTTTCACAAGGGATACAATAATAGATTTTTGAATCACACATGGGTATACAAGAAGAAGGGAAATAGTATAAATGAAATAAATTATACCATGAATCATTCATTCCCACAATATTCATATACCTTAATAGCCTATATTTGTAAATGGACCTAAAAAATATCTTTCTAAGACTAACATGGGATGTTTGGTGGAGATGGTGTATTTTTTAATAGTGTTACCCACAAAAATAAGATCATCTCATTAGAGCTCCACATTCACCTCTATCTACTCTACATCCATTGGGGTCTCCCTAACCATGGTTAGGAGATTCATGATCATTGAACTACCTCTACCATTGTGATCCATTCCCCATATACATATCCTAATAAAAACAATGGGTTAGGAAATCACATGTCATGTGACCCCTCCAATGTCAGGAATCGAACTTTCCCTGATATGGCTAGTTTGATACGCCACATAATCCCAGAACCATATATTGGTGCCCCTATGTTTATGAATTATAATTCCCCTACTACTAAAACATTGATTCCTATTTCCTAAGGGGTTTGTGTGGATAACTCAACAACATGATTCCCCACACATAACCTAACCACCAAAAATCCCTCTGCTAGAAATACCTCAGTCACAAAATCCCTCAATAGATCTTAAATATCGATCATATGGAATATAGAGACTTCATAGTAATTAATGTTTCTATAGAGACCTTGGTTCAACATCCATTCCCATAAAAATTTGTAAAATATATGGGGAGTAACACTTGATGTCAATAAACCTGAAGGTGTACTCCGTATTTTTCATGTTACCTTACAGAAACTCACAAATCTTATGAATTTTAATGAACTATAATCATTAGGATATAAACTAATACTGAAAAATTCAGTATATGTATAACCATGTTATAATTTCTTCATCATATATATATGTTAGTATAATCCTCTAGTTTCATATTTCTCTATGGGTTGGAAGGGAATTCAGTGCAACTACATGATTAGTTAGAGTTTGAAAAGGCCTCATATCATGGACCACCATCTCATTCCAATCCACTACGACCAATAGTGTTTTAGAAATTTAGACATATGTTATTCTACATATCATGTATTGTGTCATGTCTTTACCCATCATCAGAATGAATTTTTGTTATTAACTAATAACCGGTAGGTGGGGGTGCTTCTCCATTCATTCCTATAGGAACAACCACATGAGATATTACCTTAACGTAGTCCTCATCACTCAATGAATCATCATCTAGATGCTATATTTTTATGAATCCTTCTTATCATGATAGATCCATCTTGAAAGTTATCAAGAAGTTCCACAATTAGATGACAATTTATATATGTGGAGATTTCTAAAAAATTGTAGTCAACGACACAATCCTATATAATTTATGTACCAATAGCTCCCTATAATTTAGCTATCTATATTCAATATTAATAAAATGATTTTCAGATTCTTATTGTACGGATATGTTGACCACTAGAATAACACTGGGTTACCATGAATTAAATCCACCCATTATAAAATCTATTGATCTCTCCAAAATATCCTTACCATTCTCTACAATGGGATTGATTCTATACATACCCGATGATGAACAACCGCTAATAGCACTTTTTCATGACATGTCCCATAGGGTCCCACATAGCTTGTGGAAGGCTGAATGCAACAACCCTATAGAACCTACTAATATAATAGGGGATGGATACATGTTACATGAAGGAATAACTATTCTAGGATTACATTTCATAAATTACCTATACACAAACACACACCACAATATCCATGAGAAAATTTATAAATTTTTTAAATCAGACATTAAAATCGCGAGTAAAACCATGCATTGAAAAACCATTATGAAATAATTCAGAGTATAATCATACAGAACAATGAGTAAAAGTGTAAAAATACATTCCCAACATTAAATAATGTCCTAAAAAGGAAAACTAACATGATGAAAGTAATAAAAACAAGAGAGTTAGCCCCAAACACCCTAACAGAACCACAATATGTGGCGTATGAAACATTGTATCACTATGATTTATTGAATTCCTTATAAATCCTTCGATATTATTAATTGGAAACAAAATATTTTTGATGACGACCATGCCGAAATGAGTATATACAAATCTTGAAAAAAATACCTAAAACAGAAATGGGAGAAAATGAAATATACAATGCATGTCACAAAAACCACAAAAAAAAGGTAATGAAAACTCAATATTAATATATGCTCATAAAGAATACTATTTCTTAGATAAAGGGGATATCTATATCATAACACAACAAAAGTAATTGATACATACTACAATATAAAAATTACATCTTGGATTCCCAACATCATGGAAAACCTCTCAATTATTTACATGGAGTGGCCACACAGTCATCTCATTTCTCTATACATGTGGGAGCCACTTATATTTCGGATGACCTGCTCCATGCTAGATATCAAAGACAAATTTTTACACATCTTTATGTAGAAATAAATATGCCCAATTATTATGTAGTATTAAATATACCTATATAATGTGTATCGGAAAACCACACCCCCAGGAAATATTGTAGTACCCGCCATAGAATCACTATGATGCTATTGTCCCAATCAGAACAATCATCCAGAGAAAGATAAAGAAGTTTCACACATGGAACAATTTATATCATATTAGTTATGCCAAAATTAAGACCACCATCTTATTCGAAACAAAAAAAAACAATTAGGATAGTATCCACACAAGATAAAATATGTGTCATGATGATGTAGATAAAATAGGAAGGTGTTAATATGATTAGTACATGGAATGAGGAGGATCTCACAAATCATGTGACCACATCCCATTATTGGTTAGTTTCCCCCTAGAAATTGTTTTGAAATAAATTTATCAGTACACAATGTGTACTGGTTGAACCAAGATAGTCTTAGAAACCTGAGCCTTTTGAATTATCTTCTAGTCATCCCCATGTAGATGAGAATTTTCCCATACACATTCTTATTTATGGGAATCCTTTATTAATTCGAGTACATGACCATTATTGTTCACTTGGGCCATTCCATTTCTTATAGTTATTTCCATGAAAATATACTCCCATAGTTTATTTTCTACTATTATCATAGGGTCATACGACGTGTGGTAGGTTCCACATGGTTTATGTTGTTTATCATTATAGGAAAACATAGCCTCCACATACATGGGGCTACACTACATTTTATATTCTTATTAAATGCCAATTTTTTTTGAGTTTTAGATAGAAAAATCAGATTCATCATGTTTCTGATGATTCATTTTTTCATCATGAAATTCTCCAATTGACCACCTAAAATCTATGGTTAACTCCTTCCACCATCTATTCTTGAACACTAGTTTCAAAAATATAGATAATACCATCTTTCGATGGGGTATATCATGTCATGAAAACATATTGTAGCCCTTAACCACTAAAAATTCATGATCCAAAAAAATACCCAATTTTCTATCCATTTCATCAATAAATAACTATCTTGTACTAATTTCATACAACTTCTAGGAATTTAGAGGTTCAATTTTAGTTGAACCCACCCCAGAAGTGTCAAAATGTGACCTGATGGACCAAATATGAAGTATGCGAAGAAAGACAATGGGAAATTTATTTGAATAGTGTAAATATTTTATTTGTAAAACATTCTGGTCCAGTGATCAATAAATGAAAACTTTACCATGGAGATAACATATAAAAACAGGGATGATTATTAAATAAATAAAACTGAATTGTTGTAGGGGTACTATAGGGGATAAATTAATCACATATCAAAAAGTATATAATTTAATATGTTATTGAAAAATAAAAAGTGGCTAAATCCATAATCAACATTCCTTACCTCAATTATTGATTGATCATTGTTATAGAACATGTTTTTATATGATGAAGAATAATTTTTGTGCTCAAAATATCTTATTCAACCGTGATATCATCATTATAATCTTCTTATCCAATCTGAAAAAAACAAATAGCTAATCCTCCATTAAATTCCTCTATTGTATATGTGTCAAACCATGAAGACATTTTATATTAGTTTACCCATATCAAATATCTAGGATAGGTCATTTGTTAAAAATAAATGAAATAATGTATTTATTTTAGAAAACACACCCACCAATTATGGAGTCAATCAGAACGTCTGACATTGACCAACCATATGTCACACATGGAGTAAACCTCATCTTCAACAATCAACTACATTTTGAAGTTACCATATGTTGTACTGGACAATAGGAAAAACAGAAGTAGAAACATTTTGGCTGTGAATGGATTAAAATATATTAATAATTATAATGTAATAATTTTTATGATTCGATACTCCCAATAACCACTCCAACATCAATGATTAACATATATATATATATATATATATATATATAAATATTCAAAGGATATATCAATAAAAATAAAATTTAATATATATTATGTTTTTTATTAATTAATTTTAAAGAGTTATTTTAATGTATGTATATATGGTAAGTGTTTTGATAAAGTAGTAATATTTATTTTCATTTGGTAGATGTGGATAGTGATGTTTTTAAAATTTTAGATTTACATGAAAATTATTTTTCGATTTTTAGAAGATGAGTAATGTTGATTTAAACTTGAATTTGGGTTTTTTCATTTCAATATCCTAATCGAATGAAATATTTACTCTATAAACTACATAACAGTAAAATATTTTTATACCAAGTCCACTTTTTTTCATAAATTAAAATGTCAATATACATACCTAAGATATATATATATATGTATGATTAAATCAAGGATACATTCAAATTTAATGTGAGAAAATTGGAAAAAAATTACACTGAGATATAATAAGACTATTATTTCTAATAATGAAAAAATGAGGAATCATATGGTACATTATATTTACAAAGAGAATGAGTAATGGTAACCATGGATGTCACATATTTTTTAATTTATTGTCACAAAAGAAAATATTGGATCTTTCAAAGTATTATTAGTTGACTCCATGGAGATTTGTTTTTAGAAAACACAAATAGGTAACATTATAAATTGATAAAAAATGATTATAAGTATTGGATGATCATTATTTTTTTAAGTAAAACTATTTATGGGTTTTCCTAGATATATATAGATCCCATGAAATTTCAAGAAAATATAATTCTAACAAAGTGGAACCTAGGGGTAATAAATTTAAAAAACATTAGTTGGTCTAGACCCAATTATCAAACGTTGTATAAAAATGGTCTTTTATAAACATATATTTTTACAATCAATGGAGATATTCATAGTATAAATCAAATTCTTTACAATACATTATTAATGAATAAAAAAAATATCCCCAAATAAACCATTTTTATATTTATGATATTAAATATTTATAATTTTATGAGCTAATACAGTATACTCCATTAACTATAAATGGATACTGGGTGAAATTAGGGTATAAATACTGAGGGGCATTGTATAGGATTCACAACTGAGGAATCCAATTTTTATGGTATAAAAACCAATAAAATTGTAGTTATATTTTGGTATAGTAATCTTGTTCTGAAAAAATTACATTTCTTAGATGATGAAATTTATTCCACAATGAGACACTCATTTAATAGATCACATTATATAAAATAATCTCTCATCAAATGGTGACCCTACTAGTTTATGGGAAACAGAATAGTGGTTCATGCCTTAAGAGAATATATTTATGGAATTATGATGTAGTGAAAAGAAAAAAGATACACTTGGATTGTGATGTATCAAATGAGATGTGGAACAATTGTTTTTTTTATCCATAATAATATACAGGAATTTGAAATATAACTCATATGATGGAATTATTTTAAGGATTCATACTTCAATAAATAGTTACCTAATGAGGAAAGAATTGAGATTAAAATAATGATCCATAACTTAAATAAAAAAGAAGAAGAAAGTGTAAAAGAGTGTAAGGATGACTTTAAAATGTTTTCTAGGTATGTTACATATTACATTTAATAAAAATAAGTCCTGATTATCTATTTTATTGATGATATAAAGAAAAATCATCAATGCGAGATGATATCTCAAAACTTGTCCTTATAAGATGAATAATTTTTATGTCCTATCAAGAAATAGAAATAATTACCCAACCATTATGTCTTATAATGAATGGATGATAAGAAGACAACATGAGAGAAGAAAATTGATAAATGGAATAATGGAAAGAAGTATTTTTCTCGATGTGGTAATTATGGGAAAACACGCTAAAACATGATTAACGGGAATGGTTGTTATCCTCATGTGTAATGTGAAATGAAACCTTCTTCTTGATTTTAAGGGAAAAAATGAAACTACCAATGTGAAATTATACCACTATAAGGAGATCGAGGACTTCAAAATAAATTATATTATAATTAAAGGAATATACCTTAGAAGAATCTTGCGGATAAAGGTCAATATTTTGAAATTAATATAGCTAAAATATAATGATTAGTTTTATTGTATATTTGGATCCTCCAATTATTTTTAAATTTAATTTATTTAGGATACCATGTTCATAAGAGACATGAAATTTATATTGATTGTAAAATATTATATATTCATTATGGATTTAAAATCATGTATTGAAAATTAGAAATGACCCAGGAAAATTATTTAGTAGAACATTTAAATTCATGGAAAACACATGATTGAAGGAAATATTACACTTAATATGTTCATGATATTATAAAAATAATTTTTGAATAAATATATAACTTTTAAAGATAATATATATTTTATATTACTAAATAACTTGATACTAATTAATAATTTCTGGAAAAAGTGTTTTACACTATCATTGATGGAATTTACAACAATTTTTGTTTTAATGAATATATCCAATAATGACTTTTTACAGAATGGATAATGAAGAATTAATTTTCTCGATATGGTTTTAGTAAAATTACAGTTATAACCATGTTTCAAGATAATACATGACGAAAAGATTAATATTTTCATTATTTGATCATTAAGAGATACTCCATATTGTTTATAGAATTATTGATATATTGTTTTTTAAAATTCAGTGATCTTATTTATATATTGTCATATAATAATATTTTGTGGGTTATAATATTTATCATTTATCCAATGGTTTATGTTTAACATTGAAAGATTTTTATATATTACTGTTTTAATTCACCATATAATGATTTATTCTTATTGGATAACCATTAAAACCCATTTTTTATAATAATAACTACATATTAATGTAATGAGTAATAATTATATAAGGGTACATACTATCAATTAAATGTTTATTTTGGTGCATCAAGTAAAAAAAATTGGGTATTCATTTCATGGAGTATCTGATGAAGTGAAAATTGATCTACAAATAAAAAAAGTTTGAAATTTTGGATCTTAAAAAAATATCACAATTATGTATATATCCTTATATTTTTATAGATTCAATTAATTCATCTATAAAAAAATTTATTCAAAAAAATGGTTTTCCAAATATAATAATTATTTTATGATACCATTCATATTTTTCATACCTTATTGGGTTGTGGATCTTTGTTCAGTTACCTTCTCTGTATCACATACTTTAATTTCATCAATGTTCTCTATAACTCTTCAATAATATTTTAGTGTTAGTATTCCCTTCTATATCTATGATTTCGTTTCCTAACTATGTTATACTATACATGAACATAGTTAAATTTTCATTCCATATGATCATTATAGTTACATTTCACCCATACTAGATGTATATTTCAATAATACTTTTTCATATATGGGGTTTTAAAATTTTTATTTCAAAATGTCAAGAATTTGATTACTGAGATCATGTTTAAATTGGGAGGATGCTATTTATTTAATGTGTGGAGAATGTAACACCTCAATATTTTAATATAGTAAAATTTTATACAATAGAGTATGTGACATTATACAAAAAAAGATTAGAAAAAATATAACACACATAGAATTTACGATATAGTTATTTTTAAATAAATTTAATGACATTCATAGCATGGATTACATGTAACATTAATTTTAGCTTCCATTACATGTAACAATGAGTTTAGTTTTTGAAAGACGCAACCCCAAGTATAATTGAATGGTAATATAGTATACCATGATAACCTTTCAAATAATTTGAAGGTTTTTAATAGCACATAATAAATTATTAGATGTTTGGTTATCTATTGATTTGTACTAAAATAAGAATCATATAGATGTCAAATAAATGTTTTTAAAAGATGATTTTTCATAAATAATGGCCTTTTCATTCATTGAGAAAATAATATAAATTTATATTTTCCACATATATAAAATGTATTTGATAAATTAAAATCTTTTTTAAAATAAATTTTTTAAATATGAGATTTGGGTGATATATTTGGAATCTTTCCGTAATGATTCACTTTTTAATGAATAGTTGAAAACCCTAAATAGTAAATGAAAAAATGCATTAATTTTATATAATTTATAATGTTAAATTATTCATTGACTTATTTTTATTATTGTATTAATTAAAATTTATATAAATTATTCCAATTTTGGTTATTTTCATCCTTTCAATATTTAATTTTGATATAATTACAAAATATAATATAGAACAACTTATGATCCAAACCCCACATTCTCATCACACGTTGGGGATTAATTTTGAATTAATTATACTAGATATATCAAAAGAATTTGAAAAAATTTATTCCAATGTTGGAATCAGATTAATTTAAATTTTATAATAACACCAACTTCATTATTTGCCAAAATTAATAGTGACAATAGAAAAAATTAATTACTACGGTTGATGAAACAAATAATTTACTATGAGGGATGAAATATGAAAATAGGTGTTTAAAAATGACCTACCAATATTTAAATCACCAATAAAACTTTAATATTTCTATAATATCTATTTTAAGTTTGATAATATTTCATTTTGGAGTCTTTTTTCCTGGAAAAAATGAAATTATGACGGAATATTTTCAAAATAATACATGTGTGACATTCACATCCCTTATAAAATGCCACCCACTCTCCTATTTGGTTGGCACCGCCATACCCTTTTTTATTTCATGTCCCAAAAAATTAAATTACAAAATTCCTATACAAACCAAATAATCCTTATTTTTGTCATAAACCTAACACATGATGGTTTTTGGTTCAATTGAACGATGATTACATGAAGAAGAGGCAATTTTTTTTAATGAGATTTTTTATTTTATTTATTTATAAATCATTTTAAATTATTATTACAAAATTCTGATACAATACCCATATTATATTAAATATACATATATTTTATATCTTAAGTTAATGATCTACAAAAACATGCACATCCCTCAAAAGGGTTAGGAAATCATGAATAATGTATACAACAAACTACCACATCGTGAACTGCTTTCATTTTTTTCCATTACACTACTCAAGGTTGGGTATAATGAGGGAACCAATGTATATAGATCATATTTATAAAATAATTTTTATATTTATTTAATATTTTATATACAAATTTTCTAATTGAAAATCAATAATATATAAAATAGAATTTCTATTATGTTTGGGGGACTACGGACTCATGAAACGATGTGATTCATCATTCACTAATGCTTTACATGGAATCTAATAAGAATAAAGTTAATGATTATATGTTGTAAATAGGACATATTTTTTATATTCATGGAATATTTATTATTATCTAGATACATCATGTAATTTAATTTCTTACCGTTTCACTCACCGAAAATTGATAACATTGATCGTTCACAAGTAAACTATAACCTTCATAAAGCAATGTGACTCTCTTTTATTCCCTAAATCACATTAATGATATATATAATTATATTAAAGGAAATTAAATGTAAATTATTATATTATTATCTTTTTATAATAATAAATATCACTTAGCTTCTTTTCATAAAGCTCTCTAAAAATTAAAATGTTTCTCATCTGTCCATAAGACCTACCTTTTCCATGATTACAACATTCTTGATTTCTCAAAACCAACATTCAAGATTGGTATTTAAATAATAATTGAGATAAATATAATAAAAATATATCCTTATTATTATAATTTGTGTTATAAAACTATATAATACAAAAAATAATCATAACATTCATGAAAAAACATGCCTATGAAAACAAAAATAATGAACACCCAAAAAATGAAAATAATGAAATATTAATAATGAATGTGTGTTAATATGTAATAATATGATTATATATTATATTAAAAATATTAATATGGGTTTATTATAATATTTTGAACTATTTAAAAACAATATAAAAGTTTTTAATTGTGTTCAACCAAAAGGAATCATGGGGTAAGGGGTTTCTTAACACTATTTAAATCAATTGGGTTTAACTTCTACTACATTTATTCTATCAATATTATAATTTTTTGTTAATGATATATGTCTATTTTATGTTGCATTTCTTATTTTTTAAAATTAATTTTATTTTATACACATAACTAATTTAATGGTTAATCCGGAGATCTATGATTTGTTCGTAGTACTAGATTTCTCCTCAATTTATATTCAATTATATTTTATTGGATATTATCTATAGATTAAATTTTATGTGATTTAGAAATAGACACATGAATAAGAAATATCATTATGAAATCAAAATTCATGGTATTTTAAGATTCAATTTAAATAATTTTATCCATGTGGGATTTACATGAAAATTAAAAAGTGGTAGCCATTATTCTATAATCTCATTATCTTTTTAATTGTTATATTTATCCTAGAAAATCACTTTCTAGAAAATATTTTTCATGGGAATTTAAATTTCAATTATATATACATATCCATTCCTACTGTATATGATTATTTTTTAAATCATCTACCATTTTTACATATAGTTGTTACATTTACTTATTTTATATTATCTATAGAAATATTGAGAAATATGGATCCTTCACTCAACACAGATATTGGATGATAATGAATAATGAATCCTAAATTAGATTGATTGTCCGATATATGAGGAATTATTTAGAACTATAGTGTTGTGTTGGTATTAGAATTTTATATTCCCTCAAAAAATTATTATATCTCATGAGACAAATATATTGTCCATATTTAATGGGTATTTACATGTAGTCTTAAACTGTGATGTGAAAGGCCTTGATCATAGTGTTATTATGATGCCTGATATCATGGTGGTACTTATTTTTTAATTTAATTCATTAAGAGCATAGTTATTATTAGACATTAGATCTTCATAACGATATTATCACTTATTTAATTTCACTATATGTAAATTAATTACAAGGATTGTGTTTTCAGTAATTAGCCTTTTTATATAAATTATTCTTTATATCCTTATTTATGTGGAATGTGTGTTCAGTTATTTATTTTTATCTATTGATTATGATTTTTGATTCATTATTTATTGTTACGTATTTATCCTTTTGTAAAGATCCGTAAAATTCATGGGAAATTTTTTCTTAAATTTCTTTTGGAATTTTATAAGAACGCAATTTCTTGACGGTGCCTGGTTCCGAGGCCCGGTGTGCCCGGAATCATTTTCCGAAGTTTGGCTCGGGTACGTTCAGTGAACGGATGAGCGGGTTTTTATAACTTTTGAACCGGAGCTCGGAATCGAATTCCGAGGGCACCGATTGAACCGCAATGCGGGTAATTTCTTAGGAACACCTATTCCGGAGTTGTGTTTACTCGAGAGAAGTTGATAAAAATTGTGGAAGTTTAAAATAAAAATTTAACAACAATTTTTATTTTACTCTAAGTGTTTAATCCTTTAGAAGGAAGTTTGGTAACTAACCAACCTCCCTAGGGAGGTTATGAGGGTGGTGGGGACCACATGAACCCCACCCCTTCATATCCTCTAACCCCCTCAAATCACCATTAATATTGTTAACTTAAGTTAATAACTTATGACATTAATGTAGTGAGTTTAATGTGAGATTTTCTGAAATTCAAACACTTGAATTTCAAAAGCCATGTTGAGTCAATAAATTAAGTGTGTCTTAATTTATTTTGGGTTAGTTCCTTTGTTGCTTGAGAGGACTTGGGGTAAACAGAAGGCAAGGAGCTTAGAGATGATCTTCTTAATCTTCGATGAAGAACGCGAAGAATGAACGATTCCAACGAAGAACGCTAAGCCTCGGAGACCGTTTACCGCGACGCCATATCCACGACGTGCCACCCGTCGTTCTTCTTCCCACGTCAAAGGAAGGGAGACGATGTTCCATCTCGGACAATCTCCGTCAACGTCTTCGAATCCCCTTCCGTGACGTCTCTTCCCACAACGGTTTCTCTGCGACGAATTTCTCCACGACGAAAACCTCATTCAAGCCGCACTCGAGGTAGGGGGTTTACGTGATTTTTCCTTACGTGATTTTCTTCCGTCTTTTATCCGAGATATTTGGACCGCATGATATCAGTTAACGGGAGGTGGCCGGACCGCACAAACACGGTTGTCCCCCTCCCTTATTGTTTTTTTATTGTTGTGGATCGAATGAAATTGACGCGGTGCCGTCGCGTTGTGCGGGATCGAGCGGCAAGAATGCGCGACGTCGTCACGCCGTGCATTCAAATTTTAAACTCTCGTGTGTGGGTATTTGATTGAAAGGTGTTCGTATAATTTATTTTGGATAAATTATACCCTCGTCAATGATTAAAAATCTTATGTTTATTATTGGCAATTGATAACACCTAACACGGAGGATGTGGGCCAAACAAATACGGCCTGACAACCCTCCGCAGCTTGTTTATCGATGTGTGGATCAACGGACGACGACGAAGCAGTCCTCTATGGCGTTTGAATCCCTTCACAGTGAAGGCTGGGTCCTCGGTGGACCGTTGGCGAAGACGGCCGGAGAAACGGACCACCGGAGCGCGTCCGGTGGTCCGCGGAAGGCGGTGGCGGCGTACCACCCCGGCGCGGCGGCACTGGCGACCGGCAGTGGCGGCGCGCTGCCGGAAGGCTGGCGGAGGCGGTTCGCCGCCGACTTCAGTCAGCGGCGAGGGGGGGGGGGTGAGCTGCGCACCACACTCGGAGGCTTCCGCTCGGCCGCACTGGCCGAGCCACGGCTGGCCAGTCAGGCCAGACCGAGCCGAACGGGCCGGACCTGAGTCTGGTCGACCCGGGTCAGGCCGACCCAGGGGGGGTCGGGCCGGGCCCAGACCCCCATTTTCAGACCCTCTTTGGTTTTTTGCCCATATCATGGGCTACGGACCTCCGATCGATGCAACATCAGTTGTGTATCA
Organism: Viscum album; assembly: GCA_963277665.1. Taxonomy (NCBI): domain Eukaryota; kingdom Viridiplantae; phylum Streptophyta; class Magnoliopsida; order Santalales; family Viscaceae; genus Viscum; species Viscum album. Next base: position 936,903,071 of record OY728163.1, on the reverse strand, counting down.
ATCCTTGGAAAGAGACGGTCGTTTCGGTATATTATAATCAAGGTTTTGGAATACTTTGGGTTCGTCCGGGTTGGTTCGGATACGAAACCAACCGGGCCCTCGGAGCAGAAACGCTCATATCTTGAGTTGCGGACGTCCAATTGACATTCCGTCGACTTTGATGGATTACTCTAGGTGAGACGAATCTTTTGTCTTACTCCACTCGAGATTTGGATGTCGTCGGAGTGCGGTCGGGTTGGTTCGCTCACAAAACCAACCGGGCCCCTAGAATGAAAATGCCAATAACTCACAGACCGGGTGTCCGATTGATGCGCCGTCTGTCTCGTTGAATTCCTATTGATGAGACGGAAATTTTTCCATACATCGCCCGAGTTTTGGATGCAGTTGGTTTGTGGCTAGTTTGGATTGTACCCGAAATCCAACCGGACCCTTGGAAAGGAAAAACTGTTAACTTTCAGACTGGACGTCCATTTGATGAACCGTCAGCGGCGTTGGTGATCACATTGAGATACGGTCCCTATGAGAATACCCTATGAGAGTTTGGGGTACAGTTGAGATATGGCTGGGTTGGATCACCCACGAAACCAACCGGGCCCCTGAGACGGAATGTTTAATAACTCACAGATCAGGCATCCGATTGATGCGCCGTCTGTTGTGTTGAGACTCCTATGACGAGGTGGTCCGTTGAGATACTTATTAGTGGGACTTTGTGATACTTGGAGTATCGACCTGTAGCTCGTGCAGCAGACCCTCCCGGAGACGAGCGTACGGAGTATGGAGACCGTGTAGCCGCCTGAGACCTGATGACTACTTGACCGACTCAACATGGAGTGAGTCGACTAGCCCAGTTGACGGAGCGCCCGGTATTTGGCGACAGACCCATGAAGGACGGAGCGCCCGGAAGTTGGCCGCAGACCCGTGGTACTCGACAGGAGGAGTACCTCTGTAAGCTATTAGGGGGAGTGCCCGGTATTTGGCGACAGACCCACAGCGGACGGAGCGCCCGGTAGTTGGCCGCAGACCTGCGGTACTCGACAGGAGGAGTACCTCAGCAGTCTTAGGTTAGTGAGTAGTATCTCGGAGTCGTGACAGGACCACTGTACACTCCAGAGACGGAGCTCTTCAGCAGTTAAAGCTTCGATAATGAACATCCTAGTTTGAGCGGAGTTTATGACCTTGTGTTTACCTCATGATTGAGATTGGTCACTTGATAACTTAGGTATATGTATGGGCATATACCTTGGTAGTGGTTATCTGTTGATTTCATAGTCATTTTTTTCCTCATGATTGAGATGGGATACTTGATAAATTAGGTATATGTATGGGAATATTCCTAAGTAGAGGTTATTCGTTGAGATATTCCTTGTGGTTATCCTTGTTGGTTTTAGTGAGACCTTGAGGGTCTCGGGGTCTCTACTGTGTGTCGTTATACTCACCCCTTCACGGGCTATGCCCGCACCTCGTTTTGTTGGCTGCAGACGATGAGCAGTGCTAACGGAGGCCGAGTGTTCGAGGACAGGATGGTACCCGGAGGTGGACTACACGACGAGTCAGTATCTGGAGGTGGAATTCATGGTGAGACGACACACGGAGGAGTTTGACGGGCGAGAGCGTTGTGGAGGTTATCTGTACCTACCCTTCAGGTAGGATCCGTGGTGGACGATCCAGGAGCTGCGCCATCTGTACCTACCCTTCAGGTAGGATCCGAGGAGAACGACCCAAGAGCCGCTTCTGTTCTTTCAGATGTTGTTTTTTTCTATTTTACATTGTTCAGTTGTTGTTGTACATTCATTTGGGTTTGTATTCTGGCCCATTTACCTTTCAGCACTTCTCTTTGTACTTAGTGTTTACTTCCGCTTGTACTCTGTGATGTTTAGTTTACTTATTTAAAGGAAATGTCTTCCAAGTTATCGGGATTTACGCCTTTGGTGCTAGTCGCCAGCCCCTGGCCTATGGAAGGCGGGCTTGGGGGAGTCACGGCAGGGGCCCTGAGGACGGGTCGTGAAAAATTGGTATCAGAGAAGTCGGTAATACCATAAGAACTTATAACTCTAATATATTCATTCTGTGAAACAATAGTGTTTAGCGTATTGGATGTGGTTATCAGTCCAGGGAGTCTTGTGTTGGTGCGGTGGCCAACGTATCCGTACACCAGGACCCTGACTTCTGATTTCCGACTTAATGCATGAAAACACTGATTGCGTGTGTGTTTCCAGATGTTTTTAAATATCAGCACAAACCAGGTCAGCTCACCAGGTATAAGTCTTTTGACTGTGTCATGTTTTTTTCTTTCTGGATGCCTCTCCGCGGACGACCAGCTATAGCCCCAAGAGTTGTTCATACTGATAGCCCACCGAGCGACGTGGCCTCAGTACAGGGCTCTATTCCAGTTGAGGCACCAGTGGAGGCACCAGCGGTACTACTACCCGTTGGGCCACCGATGCCACCAGCCCCAGCAGCAGAGGGTGCATGTCGCTTGAGCTCACTGCACGAGTTCCAGAGCAAGAGGCCACCGAGGTTCCGGGGAGAGACGGACCCGCAAGCGGATGAGGATTGGATGGAGGCTGTGGTGAGAGTCTTCAGGCTAGTGGGGATGCTAGGAGACATCATGGTGATCCTTGCTTCCAACCTTATTTAGGTAACAGCAGGCAGATGGTGGAGTCTGATGCTCCAGATGCATGACGCGGCGACACTTCTTTGGGAAGACTTCGAGAGCCTATTCCGGGTAGAGTTTGTACCAGACACCCTTCGAGCGTTGCATATACAAGAGCTACTTCAGCTACGGCAGGGCAGCATGACAGTGGCACAGTATTCAGCGAGGTTCACAGACCTCTCACGCTACTCCATAGATATGGTACGAGACCCTTTATTCAGGGCTCAAACCTTCGAGCAAGGGCTCAGGCGAGAGAATAGAGCTTCTATTGTTCCTAACAACATTCCGATATAGACAAGGGTGTTGTAGATATCCCTCTTAGTGGAGATCTTACTTTCTGAGCAGTCTCTAACAGCAGGACCCACCACTAGACGGCTTGCGGTAGAGTCTTCTACAGCAGGCAGTAGACCGATGACGTAGAGGTCCAAGAGGACCAGACCTACCGGTGGCCGACTGCACGAATCAGGTTCAATTGTGCGGGGAAACCGGGGTGGAGTCAAATCCAGACGCGCCGAGAGTGGACAGTGTTACTCCTACGGCGGAATTGGTCACATGGCACGTGACTGTCCGACTCACTATGCAGATGACCATTAGTTAAATGATGAACCTCCCAGGCAGAGGCAGAGGTTTGATCAGGGCAGACCTCAAGGAGCAGGCGGCCATGGAAGAGGAGTTGGCCGTGCAGTTGGAGGTGGATGACGCTTCGGGGTATTGACACCACCACCACCAGGAGGCCCACCCCGACCGCAGGGGACAGTAGGACATGGGAAAACTCAACTTTAGGTAGCTAAGGCCTATGGTCATGGAGCTCCGGAAGTATATGGACAGGAGAGGAACTAGTGGATACGTCCCTTGTACTTCTAGTTCCATGTTGCTATTGTATTTGTGTCTTTGTACTATGAGCTGCAATAATAAAAAGACACTTATCTTTGAGTTGTTTTCTTTCCTGTCCTTTGTTTGGTTTATACTGAGTGGTCTCGGTTAAGAATGTTGACATGACCCTCACTTTGGAGTTTTCTACTAGATGAGACCCATTGACCTCACACTGATGCCGACATTGTGACTCGACCCCTGGAGGTGAGAGTGACAGTTGGATCTCTTGGTAGTAACGTTGAGGCCTTATGACGTCATCCATGGCATGAATACATCATTCATGTCAGGATTGACTGTATTAGGCAATGGGTGTGGTTCATCCAGGGGATGAGACCGAGTTTCTCTTTTCAGCAAAGGAGAAATTTTAGTAGCTCTTCAGATCGTAGGCAAAGAAGGTGCAGATCATCCAGGAGAGGATGAAGACTGCACGGTGCAGAAAGAAATAGGAAACCGACGCTTGACTTAGAGACTCAAGCGTGTTAAATGTTTCAAGAAGAGGAAGATTTAAGGAGAGAGGAGTCTGCGAAGCAGCAGACATGGAGGCAGATCTAGGATAACAGCATGAGGTGGTGTACATCTTAACATGCTACAACCACCCGCCTTAGTTATCCCCGCTAGGCTCAGGGAGATGGTGGGCAGAGGAAGAGAGTATCTGCATGCGGTCAGGGAGAGTGACCCAATGGCTCTAAAAAATGATTCAAGGGACAGACTGTGTCCACTACTAGCTTCAGTAGTAACAAACATCGATATGAATCATTCCTTGCTTTCACAAATCTTGTTCCAGACCTAGAGTTTCCGGTAAAACGTGGACATGACCCTCACGTCTGGCGATACCTTGGAAGGAGACTCAATAATCACACTTACGCCGACAATGTGGTCAGACCCTCGAGGTGAGAGTTTCGGTTGGAATCTCTTGGTGGCAGCATCGAGGCCTTACGACGTTGGTCTGAGTATGGATTAGATCCACAGTTCATACACGGATTGACTGTATTAGGCAAAAAGGTTGTGGTTTAACTATGACGTCGGGATGGGTTTTCCTTGGTCGGTGAAAAGGAAACCCCAGGCAGCACAGGATAAACTCTTTTACAGGAGGGCGCAACAGATCACTCTTTAGTGAGTCAACCATACCCCCGTTGCAGCAGTCATTTGAGTTTCAGTTCTAAAAGGAGTTGTAGACCTCTGAGTTCGAGAATAACGATCATGTCCTTATACGGGTCTCACCTCGACAAGGCTTACGAAGATGTGGCCAAGGCGGCAAGTTATCTTCGAGGTTCAACGGACCTTTCTAGGTCCTCAGCTGGGTAGGCGGGGTGGTTTACCGCTTGACCCATCCACCTCAGTTGCACCAGGTGCACGAAGACTTCCACGTATCTCAACTGAGGAGATACGTGCTCGACCCTTCGCATATCATCGACCATAAGTAGCTGGACGATGGCGATGGGGTGTCTTTAACGGAGGTTCCGGTGGGGATCGAGGATCAACAGAAGCAGATCCTACAAGGATTATCGATTCCTCGGGTGTGCTTTCACTGGTAGTATGGAACCTCCAGGTGAGCACATGAGAGCAGGAGGCTCAGATGCCGGGGACTTAAATCCCTTAGGTGGGAGTAATTTAAAGATCCGTAAAATTCAAGGGAAATTTTTTCATAATTTTTTTTGAATTTTACAAGCACGCAGTTTTCGACGGCGCCTGATTCTGAGGCCCAGTGTGCCCGGAATCATTTTCGGAATTTTGGCTTGGGTACGTTCAGTGAACGGACGAGCGGGTTTTTCTAACTTCTGAACCGGAGCTCGGAATCAAATTCTGAGGGCACCGATGGAACCGCAGCACCAGTAATTTCTTAGGAACACCTATTCCGGAGTTGCGTTTATATGAGAGAAGTTGATAAAAATTGTGGAAGTTAAAAATAAAAATTTAACAACAATATTTATTTTACTCTAATTGTTTAATCCTTTGGAAGGATGTTGGGTAACTACCTAACCTCCCTTGGGAGGTTATGAGGGTGGTGGGGCCCACAATAACCCCACCCCTTCATATCCTCTAACCCCCTCAACTCACCATTAATATTGTTAACTTAAATTAAATACTTATGACATTAATGTAGTGATTTAAATGTGAGTTTTTTTGAAATTCAAACACTTGAATTTCAAAATCCATGTTGAGATAATATATTAAGTGTGGGTTAATTTATTTTGGGTTAGTTCTTTTTTTTCTTGAGTGGACTTGGGGTAAAAAGAAGGCAAGGATCATAGAGATCATTTTCTTCATCTTCGACGATGAACGCAAAGAACGAATGATTCCCAACGAAGAACTCAAAACCTCAGAGACCGTTTACCGCGATGCCATACCCGCGACGCTCCACCCTTCGTTCTTCTTCCCACGTCAAAGGAAGGGAGACGAAGTTCCATCTCGGACAATCTTCGTCAACGTCTTCGAATCCCCTTCCGCGACGTCTCTTCCCATGACAGGTTCTATGTGACGAATTTCTCCGTGATGAAAACCTCGTTCAAACAGCACTCGAGGTAGGGGGTTTACGTGATTTTTCCTTACGTGATTCTCTTCCATATTTTATCTGCGATATTTGTGCTGCATGATATAAATTTACCGGAGGAGGCCGGACCGCACAAACATGGCCATCCCCCTCCCTTATTGGTTTTCCTGTTTTTGCGTATCGAATGAAATTGACATGGTGTCGTCGCGTCGCGCGGGATCGAGCGGCAAGAATGTGCGACGTCATCACGCCACACATTCAAATTTTAAACTCTTGTGTGTGGGTATTTGATTGGAAGGTGTTCATATAATTTATTTTGGATAAATTATACCCTTGTCAATGATTAAAAATCATGTGTTTATTATTGCAAATTGATAACACCTAACGCAGGGGACGAGGGCCGAACAAACACGGCCCGACAACCCTCCCAGCTTGTTTATCGATGTGCGGATCAACGGACGACGACGAAGCAGGCCGCTATGGCATTTGAATCCCTTCACAGTGAAGGTCGGGTCCCAGGAGGATCGTTGGCGAAGACGGTAGGAGAGACGGACCACCGGAGTGCGTCCGGTGGTCCGCGGAAGGCGGAGGCGACACGCCGCACCGGCGGCGGCGGCGGTTCGCCGCCGGCTTCAATCAGCGACGAGGGGTGGGGAGTCGCGTACCCCGCTCCGCGGCTTCCGCCCCGGCCGCGTCGGGCCGCACCGGCCGGGCCGGGCCGGGCCCAGCTGGGTCAGACACGATTCGGGTCGACCCTGTTAGAGTTGACCCGGTTCGGGCCGACCCAGGGGGGGGTCGGGCCGGGTCGGTCCGAGCCCAGACCCCCGTTTTCAGACCCTCTTTGATTGTTTGCCCATATCATGGGCTACGGACCTCCGATCGACACACCGTCAGTTGCGTAGCGATCCTTGGAATGAGATAGGCGTTTTGGTATATTATACTCAAGGTTTCGGAATACTTTGGGTTCGGTCGGGTTGGTTCGGATACGAAACCAACCGGGCCCTCGAAGCGGAATCACTCATATCTTGAGCTTCGGACGTCCGATTGATGTGTCGTCGACTTTGATGGATTACTCTAGGTGAGACGGATCTTTTGACTTACTCCGCTCAAGATTTGGATGTCGTCGAAGTGCGATCGGGTTGGTTTGCTCACGAAACCAACCGGGCCCCTGGAATGAAAAATCCAATAACTCACAGACCGAGCGTCTGATTGACACGCCGACTGTCTCGTTGAATTCCACTTGATGAGGCGGAAATTTTGGCATACTTCGCCCGAGTTTTGGATGCAGCTGGTTAGTGGCCGGGTTGGATTGTACCTGAATTCCAACTGGGCCCTTGGAACAGAAAAGCTGTTAACTTTCATACTGGACGTCCGTTTGACGAACCGTCAGCGGCGTTGGTGATCACATTGAGAAACAGACCCTATGAGAATACCCTATGAGAGTTTGGGATATAGTTGAGATATGTCCGGGTTGGATTGCTCACAAAACCAACCGGGCCCCATGGACGGAAAGGCTAATAACTCACAGACCGGGCGTCCGATTGACGCACCGTCTGTTGCGTTGAGACCCATATGTGAGGCGGTCCTTTGAGAAACTTCTTTGTGGGACTTTGTGATACTTAGAGTATCGACCTGTAGCTCATGGAGCGGACCCTCCCGGAGACGAGAGTACAGAGTACAGAGACCGTGTAGCCGGCTAAGACCTGACGATTGCTTGACCGACTCGACTTGGAGTGAGTCAACTAGCCCAGTGGACGGAGCGCCCGATATTTGGCGACAGACCCACGGCGGACGGAGCGCACAGTAGTTTCCCGCAGACCCGTGGTACTCGACAGGAGGAGTACCTCTGTAGGCTATTAGGTGGAGCGCCCGATATTTGGCGACAGACCCACAACGGATGGAGCGTCCAGTAGTTAGCCACAGACCCACGGTACTCGACAGGAGGAGTACCTCAGCAGTCTTAGGATAGTGAGCAGTACCTCGGAGTCATGAAAAGACAACTGTACACTCCAGAGATGGATCTCTTCACCAGTTACAGTTTCGATAATGAAAATCCTGGTTTGAGCTGAGTCTATGACCTTGTGTTTACCTCATGATTGAGATGGGTCACTTGATAACTTAGGTATATGTATGGGCATATACCTGGGTAGTGGTTATCTGTTGATTTCATAATCTTTGTGTTTTATCATGATTGAGATGGGATACTTGATAACTTAGGTATATGTATGGGCATATACCTAAGTAGAGGTTATCCGTTGAGATCTCCCTTGTGGTTATCCTTGTTGGTTTTTGTGAGTCCTTGAGGGTCTCTGGGTCCCTACTGAGTATCATTATACTCACCCCTGAACATGATATGCCCGCACCTCGTTGTGTTGGTTGCAGTCGACGGGCAGTGCTGACGGAGGCTGAGTGTTCGAGGACTGGATGGTACCCGAAGGTGGACTACACGACGAGTCAGTATCTAGAGGAGGACTTCACGGAGAGACGACACACGGAGGAGGTTGATGGGCGAGAGCGTTGTGGAGGTTATCTGTACATACCCTTTAGGTAGGATCCGTGGTGGACGATCCAGGATCTGCACCATCTGTACCTACCCTTCAGGTAGGATCTGAGTAGGACGACCCAGGAGCCACTTCCGTTCTTCCAGATGTTGTCTTTTTCTGTTGTACTTTGTTCAGTTGTAGTTGTACTTTCATTTGAGTTTGTATTCCGGCCCATTTACCTTTCATCACTTCTCTTTGTACTAATTGTTTACATCCGCTTGTACTCTGTGATGTTTTGTCTACTTATTTAAAGGCAATGCCTTTCCAGTTATCGGGATTTACGCCTTTGGTTCTAGTCGCCAGCCCCTGGCCTATGGAAGGCGAGCTTGGGGTAGTCACGGCACGGGCCCTGAGGATGGGTCGTGACACCTTTAATTATAATTTTATCTCCCCTTTATTTTTTTAATTTTCTAGGAGTCCATTATGTTACTATTATTGATATGTAGGGATATTCCATAGGGAATAATTTTATTCTCGAAAGAAAAATATTTTTTAATTTTTGTTTTCTAGTATAATTGGGAAATCATGTCTGTATATAAATTTATAGAAATAAATAATTATTGAGTCCATTGGGATGTGATACACTATATACTATTACAAATAAATACATCGTACACCATCTATGATAAAATGGGATCGTTGTCACAACTTTTCTCTTTTTAATATTTATATTATTATTTTTACGATTTAACTTAAAATATAGTTTATTAAAAACAACATATATTTTCTTTGAAATTATATACATTCATATTTATATTATGGAATTAATATAATTATATTTTAAAAAATTATTATTCAAAATACTACATAATTTATTTTTTCATATTTAGGTAAAACTATTATTTCAATCATCATGTTACTATCCTAACAGTCATGTTAATATTAAAAATGATTAGGTTAATTTTCCATTGATCACATTACTATTCCAATAGTCATATTATCTAGTATAAATATCACTTCATTCAATAAATTATCATTTATGAAAATTTCTTTAACTTATCTATAATTTCATTTTCTAATTTGAAAATTAGTTTACTAATATTTTTTTTCTATAGTATTGTTCATGGGAGGGATGATTCTAACTGATATATATTTATCCAAATTTTCCAAGTTTACGTTTAATATTTTATATTTTTTCCATTGTAATATTTCATATTATAAGGTTTTTATTCCTTGAAAAATTTGATGGTATTCATTAATGAAGTAATGTGTTGTTAATTTCACTATGTTTTGTATGTGAAAAACTCTATATAATACAAATAATATTTATTTAGGAATAAAATCATTTACATTTCCCTGGTTTCTAGAAGAAATAATAATCCATAACATATTGTTTACATTAATTAATGGATTATATGTACCCTATTCCTCAATATTTAGTTATTTTTATTAAAAAATAATAAATAGTTATTGAAAGTTCACTATCTGCATACTCACTGATCCCATAAAAATAATTTATTCCCATTTATGTGGAGTGAATTCTCACTAAACTAACAATCCAACAATTGTAACTAGTTAGTTCCAAATCACAAAATATCCAAATTATAATTCTTTTCCATTGAAATTTGATATAGGATAATGTTTTAAATCTCTAAAGAAAATATTGACCCATTATTATATCCATCAAATCATTGGAAAATAGTTAGTGTAGTTTATGACAATAATGATATATAATCTCAAATAGATTTTTGGTTTGACAATAATAGATTTTACTATATATGGATTAAAAAATAAAATTTTCCAATCTGAAAACATTCAATTATCAGTTACCAAATGGAAAATGATTCTAGAATCCTACATCTCAAATCAATATCCTAATTATACACATTTAATGTATTCTATTGAGTCCATTATTTCCACCATCGAATGAATCATCAATGTTCAATAGAAATTAAATTCCACACCTTTTTATGATAATACAATTATATGATGTACATGATTCCCAATTAAAATTCATATATGGAAAACCTATATCATTATAATTATTATCACGATAATAAATTTTAACATTTTGTTTTATAATTCTATATGAGCCAAACTAAATATCCGCTTCATATGGGCTCAGTAATAGCCTTCTTTCTTGACGTACCCATGTGTTCAAAGCCAATCTGAATCCATGAACCATCACTATTCAATTAACTATTAAATAAACAGAAAAAGTATATCTAGCTAAAATACAATGATATCCTCTAGGAGAAAAACCTAAAAAATGACACTAATAAAAAATGAGGGAAATTATTACCATAGAATGTCACTAAAATTAAATTCAGTGTTAAATACAAACTCTTATTCTAATTTGGATTACATATGTTATTTTATTTGGTAGTGATACATTAAAATAGTTTTTCCATAAAAATACCTTTTGTATATAATTATGCCTATTTCCTTAACACAAAGTCTATGTCATCTCCCAAATCATCAAAGATGTTAAAAGAATTCATAATATTGAGATCCTCATCATCATATTCATCACTAATATATTTAATATATGAATCTATGTCAACCACCTCATATGGGTTGATAATATCATAATACTTCATTATGTCAGCTTTGACATTTTGTCCCATATTTTTACCCTCTAGTTGGGAAGGGATGTTAGATTTCCCCAATATTATACATGATGATCATGTGATAATAATTTGATCTAAAATCGTGAAATCAATTAATTTATGAGATTTTTTTTTGGATTAAAAAAACAATCAACGTCAAACAACTGTGTCTTAACTCTTTTAGCACTCAAATGTAAAAAATATTCAATATTTTATAGTACCTACTCAATATCAATTATAATAATCATATAAAATGTTCTTCTATGAGTCATCTTTGACTTCAACATCCTCGCCCATCCCTGGAAGATTATATCCAAAAGGAAAGTCCACAATCCTGGGGGAATTCCTTGGGCCCTTTGAGGCTGCATTACCCTACTAATTAGTGGAAATGTGAATAGACTCCATAAAATAATCAGAACTATGACGTCTAATATATTCAGTATATTTGGTAATTGAAATGTAATTATTTGTTCAAATATGGGGTAATCTGGCCTAATATATTTGATATAGATCTTCTTTTCCCTTTTTACATTATAGTATAATTTTTCCAAGTGGGGGGGGGGTCACCTTTGTGGAGATGATAATGAATGAATTTATCATTACTCATTTATAGGTGAAAAAAATTTAAACATGTAAAACAATATTCAGGGATATTTATATTTAATATTCTATAATAAACCATTATTTAATTTTTTTCAAATCATATAAGTCATTCGATTTGGTAGATCGACATCGATACATATCTAATAAATAAAGGGGCGTGATAACTTACTAGTATCTGATAAAATTTTATATGGAACACCAACTAAATATGAAATGTGTAGATGGGAAATCCTTTTGAGGAGTAAAATCATAAAGAAAACAAAAAAATAAAAAATATAGAAAATATAAGTTTTGATTGGGTTCAATATATTAGGATACTTTTTAATAAACATCATCATGAAACCTGCAAACATACATAAACTATGCAACAAACAATAATAGTACTATTATTTGAAAAATAATCTATTATGTATATTCTTTCCATCAACACTCTTTATATTCACTCATGAAAATACAATAATTTCAAAATATCTCATATTAATTTTAATCAAGAGATGGTTGGATGTGAACATAAAAACATGATGAAACTGAAGATAAAAGGGAAGTATATTCACATCCCTCTAGTAAATCAATATTTGAAAGGCATTTATGATAGAAGGAGATATTATGATCTATTGATGGTACATAGGTATCATCATGTTTTATAGTACATAGGTATCATCATGGTTTAAGGGGTTTCTAAAAACCATATCAGTGAAGTATCGGCAAGGTTTCATCAAGGAGTCACTCTAGTGATGGACTTTCAATGAAGATCACATGAATAAGAGCATGTCAGATCATCATTTTATATATATGTGTGTTTTGGAGGCTTATAACCAAAATATGTAAAAATAAATAAAAATTATTTCAGAAAATTTATATGATATATTTTTTGGTTGTGATGCACTACAGTTTTGATTACTGATATTGTTAGTGTTATTTTATAGGTTTTGATCCACTAGAATTTTGATGATGGGTAGAAGGACTTTAGTGGGGTTTCATAGAAAAATGATATTTCCTTTTTCTCCTTTAGTTTATTATGAACATGCCTAGTTTTTACCTAATGTAAAGAAACTTTTAAATTTTTCATAATACATTATTTTTAGAGTACTATAGATTCTATTTAAGGATAGAAACATTATGGGGGTGTCCTAGGATTTTTACTAACTTGTAACCCTAACTGATCGAAAAAACAATCTATCTGCGTGGTTAGATGAAACTGTGTAGGGTAGACCACATATTTTCCACTAAAAATTTGGGGATGGATTGTGTGGTGAATCAAGGTACACAATTTTATTTAACTATTCTCCAGGGGTTTCACACCCACGGAAGCATCTCATAAAACAAAATCAGAGGTAATTGACATGGTTGGTAAACATCTTCTCAAACATAGTGGCTTAACCATGATGGTTCCCTTCTTGATAAGGTATCCTTTTGTATTTGGTTCATGTTTTTTCCAAATTTGTAGACAAATAATATACACTTATGATTTTTTTTCAAATTTACCATTTATCACTTACGTAAATTTATACTCACCCCATTCTTCCATAGCATATTTCAGTACACTGGGAAGCTTTTTATATCTATTTATGAAGATATCAATCCCTCGTTGATTGGGTTTTCTTCTGATCTCCAATATGAAGATAGTTCTCATCCTCATTCATCATGATGGATGTGTATCAGGAAGTACTCAGTTAAAATTGAGTTGGTCTTCCTTCTAGTTTCAATCCAAAAGAGTATTTAATTGTTTACCCATATGACCAATTTTTAGGAAACTGTAATATTTTTTAGATTTCGTCTAATCCACAACAAACTACATGAATATTCTATATGAGTAGTGTGTTATTGCCTCTAGTTAGGTGGTTTAGGACCCATCCCTCATGTTTCACCATCTTAAAGACATTCATCATTTCATGATTTCCAATTTCCTCAGGTGTGGAAAACTAAATTCATGTTCCTTGCATAAAGACATTATTCTCTTGTTATAAATCTCATTTAATAAATTTTATTCATGTTTTTGGATATTAAAATCTCAAATCTATCCACCCCGAGTGGGGTGTTTCCCTTACATATGTCTTTAATAGTTTTCCAAGTTTGAATGCACTACTGTTTGACTATGATTTGTATTAAAATAGATAATGATAACTCCTTATTTAATAATATGACTAATAATGTAGAAATTTGTATTCCTTGTATGTCACATCCATGAATTTTCTTAGATTTATTATTCAATTAATTTCCAATCATGATTTGTTTCGGGAGTTTCCCATGCATTTTGATAGAAATGGTGGGTTTTCAAAATTTGGGCCAAACCGTGAACCCATTTCTAGATGTAAAAGTAAAATATTTTCCTTTAAAACTCTTTCATTTATTAAAACTTTACACCCATTTCACATCCAAATTGGCATCACATTGTATATTAAAACAACCATATAAATTTGGACCCCATAAGAATCTATAATAATGATTAAATTGGTATTTCTATTAAGGCATTGGGCAATCCCAAAAGCATATTTCTTACATTATTTTTATTATAATTCTATTATATCTCATTAAATTTTTATGTTTTTTTGGTGATTCCAACTCTAACTCTAGCCCAATTACCAATGGTATGCTCCCATTTGTTGGGTCGGAACAAATGAGGAAGGATGGCAAGAGGGGGGTGAATTGCCTTTTAAAAAAAAGGTTAACAAATTAAAAATCAAAGTAAAGTGCAGCGGAAATAAAGAGGCAATCACACAAGAAATTGATAACAGAGTTCGGCCAAAACCCGGCCTACGTCTCCGCTCCCAACTCAACCGTTGAGAGATTCCTACCGCTTTCTTTTCAATGGTTTTAGCAAGAAACCCACTAGGCTTTGAGGTAGCACTAGGACCTATTACAGCTTGCTTTTATTGGTTAAGCAAGAACCCACTTGCTTTTAATGGTTTAGCAAGAACCCACTAGCCTTTTTAACGGGTGAAGGCTAGCTCACCGAAAACTCAAGCCTTTTAAAAGGAAAGGCTTGACTAACCTCTTCACACCTTAATGGTGGTGTGAGAACCCAAAGAAAGGGAGATGAAGAAAGAGTTTGGGGTTTGTAGGCACAAACCCAATTTTAAGCTCAAAAAGAGATAAATAATAAAACCCGTATTTTGAGAAGCCTTGGGCGCCTTTGATTGGATGGAGATGTTGAAGGCCGCTTCCAAGCTTCTTTGGAGGAGCTCCTTGGATGTGGAAGTTGTTGGAGCTATTGGGGTTCCCTTGGAGGAAGTCGCCGGAGGTTGGCCGATTGATGCAAAATATGTCCGTGGGCTTCCGTATAGTTCCGGTAGGTGTCCGGGGCTTCCATGGCCTTTATTTATAGGCATGGAACCCTTGGGGAGGCTTCGGAGCCGTTGGAGAGGCTTAAAGAGCCGTTGGGAGCCAAGTAGGGGTTGACTGGTCAAAGCCAACGGCTAGTTTGACTGGGCCACCGGCTGGCCGGTACAGATCCACTGGCTGGCCGGTGCCTTGGCAGAGAAGAAGAGTCTTGGTCCAGGATCCACCGGCTGACCGGTGGAGGAGCCACCGGCTGGACGGTGGCAAGACAGTAGCAAACACTATTTGATCAGGTTGCCACCGGCTGGCCGGTGACAGAGCCACCGGCTGACCGGTGGAGCCTGGCAGTGGGCAATGCCTCTGCCAGGTCCACCGGCTGGCCGGTGCTATCACACCGGTTGGCCGGTGGACTGAATTTCAGTCCACTTGAGATGCTTTCTTGGGCCATTCCTTTGGCAATATTTTGCCTATCATCCGCAACACTTAAAAACAATGTTAGACAAATATGAAAGTGATTGTGATCATGAAAATCAAAGAGTGTGGGGTACAACAATCTCCCCCTATTTTGATGATCACAATCACTTATCAAAGCAATGTAAAAACTTAAATGAAAGGCATGCCTAAATGATAAATTGAAAATAAATACTAAGCATGAGAGAAAAAAATTCTCCCCCAATCAATCAAGAAATTTCTCCCCCTTTGTGATTATCAAAATAGAATGGGGCATCAAACTTGATTGAGGGAAAATTTTGAAAAACAAGAGATGGGATTTGAAAATCAATTGAAATTTTGGAAATTGAAATATTTGAATCAAAATATGAATAATAGTTTGAATTGAAAGTTTTGAATCAAAATTGAAATGAAAATTTTGAATGAAAATTTGAAACCAAGTGTTGAAATTGAAAGATTGAATCGAAAGTTTTGAATAAAAAATTTGAAATGAGAATTTTGAATGAAAAATTTTTAATTCACAAAAATGCTTAAAAGAACCTAACTCCCCCTAAATAAAAACAATCAATCACCGGGGAGAGGGATTTTGAAAAGAGACAATTTTAGGCCCGGAGAGACTCGCTAAGAGGGATTTTTCAATCCATACTTGTCTCATGGCGGGTCTTCTCCTATAAAACTCGTCTGAAAAGAAAAAACTTTTGGGTTGACCATACCGGGCGTTTTTACAATTACATTCATAAATAAGGTGCCCGGGTTTTTTACAATAATTGCAAAATCTATAACTGGAGCTCCCCCTTACAAAAACAGTGGGTGCATGGGAGGAGGAAGCTATATTGGTATATCCTAGCCCTTGGGTGGTTCTAGATATACATTGGGAACCAAGCAAATTGTTCAAATTTTGTTCCCCTTGGGTGAACTTTGCTAGGGTCTCCCTTAGGTCTTTGATGGTTGATTCCATGGAATCAACATTTGGAAAATTTTGGATTTTAAGAGACATCTCCTCCTTCTCTTTGAGAAGTTGTTCTTTTTCGGAGGAGAGTTTTTTGAAAGACTTTTTTAAAGAGACAAATTTTGAAGAAAGCTCATGAAAACCTTTTTCTAGTTGGTCTCTAGCGTGTGAGAGTTCTTCATAAGATAGATGATTTAAAGAATTGGAATTTGAAGAACAAGAGGAAGAGGTGTCGGAAGATGTTACCTCATGGAATGCCATTAGACATTTTGTACCTTGGTCGCTCGAGGAGGAGGAGGAGGAGGATGAGGAGGTGTCACTCCATGTCGCCTTGAGGACCTTTTTCTTTCCTTTTTCCTTTGGCGTGGCCCGTTTTTTGTTGAGTGGGCAATCGGGCTTGTAATGGCCCTTTTCTCCGCACCCGTAGCATTTTACCTTCGGCTCAGATTTTTCGGTGGGTTCTTGCTTTCGGTGCTTGCGGGATTTCTTCTTCTTCTTGTGCTTCTTCATGAATTTTTGCATTTGGCGGGCGAGATTCTCCATTTTCGAGTCGCCGCTTGAAGATGAAGTAGATGAGGAAGATGAGGATGATGAGGAGCAGCTTACTTCTTTTTGAACCTTGAGGGAAATGTTCTTTGGTGTCTTGATTGGTGTGCCCTCCTTTTGAGCTTGCCTCCTCATCGTGATCTCGTACGTCATAAGGGATCCGATGAGCTCCTCTACTGGCATATTTTTGACGTCCTTAGCTTCTTGGATCGCCGTCACCTTTGGTGCCCATGAGCTCGGAAGGACCCATAAGATCTTCTTGAACATCGTCTCAGCTGAAACATCATCACCAAGGGACTTTCTCCCATTGCACACGTCAGTAAATCTAGTAAACATTTCAGAAATAGATTCATTTGGATGCATAGAGAATGACTCAAAATCCGGACGGTACATGTCCAATCGAGTGTCCTTGACTTTGTTGGTCCCCTCATGGGTAACCTCCAAAAGTTTCCAGATTTCATGTGCGGAGGTGCATGTGGAAACTCGATTGAACTCATTTCGGTCAAGGCCGCAATGAAGAGCATTCATGGCTTTGCCATCAAGCTCAAAATTTCTAATATCGGCGGGAGTCCATTTGGATTCATAGGGAGAGGAGAGGGTGTAACCTTGCATGACAATTTTATAAATGGGATATCCTATACTTCTAAGAAAAGTGGTCATGCGGGTTTTCCAATAATTATAGTCGGACCCATCAAAAAATGGAGCCCGACCCAATGAGAGGCCCTCGGGGGCGAAAGAGGTTGATGTCATCTTAATGGATCTTAAATTTGAAACCGGGTTAGGGTATTACTCAAATTTCCCTTTGATACCAATTGTTGGGTCGGAACAAACGAGGAAGGATGGCAAGAGGGGGGTGAATTGCCTTTTAAAAAAAAAGTTAACAAATTAAAAATCAAAGTAAAGTGCAGCGGAAATAAAGAGGCAATCACACAAGAAATTGATAACGGAGTTCGGCCAAAACCCGGCCTACGTCTCCGCTCCCAACTCAACCGTTGAGAGATTCCTACCGCTTGCTTTTCAATGGTTTTAGCAAGAAACCCACTAGGCTTTGAGGTAGCAATAGGACCTATTACAGCTTGCTTTTATTGGTTAAGCAAGAACCCACTTGCTTTTAATGGTTTAGCAAGAACCCACTAGCCTTTTTAACGGGTGAAGGCTAGCTCACCGAAAACTCAAGCCTTTTAAAAGGAAAGGCTTGACTAACCTCTTCACACCTTAATGGTGGTGTGAGAACACAAAGAAAGGGAGATGAAGAAAGAGTTTGGGGTTTGTAGGCACAAACCCAATTTTAAGCTCAAAAAGAGATAAACAATAAAACCCGTATTTTGAGAAGCCTTGGGTGCCTTTGATTGGATGGAGATGTTGAAGGCCGCTTCCAAGCTTCTTTGGAGGAGCTCCTTGGATGTGGAAGTTGTTGGAGCTATTGGGGTTCCCTTGGAGGAAGTCGCCGGAGGTTGGCCGATTGATGCAAAATATGTCCGTGGGATTCCGTATAGTTCCGGTAGGTGTCCGGGGCTTCCTTGGCCATTATTTATAGGCATGGAACCCTTGGGGAGGCTTCGGAGCCGTTGGAGAGGCTTAAAGAGCCGTTGGGAGCCAAGTGGGGGTTGACTGGTCAAAGCCAACAGCTAGTTTGACTGGGCCACCGGCTGGCCGGTACAGATCCACCGGCTGGCCGGTGCCTTGGCAGAGAAGAAGAGTCTTGGTCCAGGATCCACCGGCTGACCGGTGGAGGAGCCACCGGCTGGCCGGTGGCAAGAAAGTAGCAAACACTATTTGATCAGGTTGCCACCGACTGGCCGGTGACAGAGCCACCGGCTGACCGGTAGAGCCTGGCAGTGGGCAATGCCTCTGCCAGGTCCACCGGCTGGCCAGTGCTATCACACCGGTTGGCCGGTGGACTGAATTTCAGTCCACTTGAGATGCTTTCTTGGGCCATTCCTTTGGCAATCTTTTTCCTATCATCCACAACACTTAAAAACAATGTTAGACAAATATGAAAGTGATTGTGATCATGAAAATCAAAGAGTGTGGGGTACAACACCATTCTGTCCTACCCCTCTTTGGATCTTATATTCATCCCAAATTAGGGATAATAAACTCTTGATTTCTCAAAAAATATGATATAAAGAGATAAATTATTTCATTCATAACTCCTTCAATTATTAAACTTTTCCCTCCATTTAAGTTCCCACATGACCTAATCAACATTATTCAGACCTCAAATTTAATTTTGGATATTTGTAAATTCAGATACTTGTGTATTTGAGTCTTTTTATTCATGATATATAAATTATGTTAGTTTCATCTCATTACCCTCAAATTTTCATACAGGTTCTTCAACTATTCATGACTTTATATTTTTTCTAGAAGTTAGATTTCAAAGCTCGGGTTTAACATGGTGTCCTTTTGGTCAAGTAATAGGGTTTTAGGTTTCTTCTCACTCTCATGTGGTGCATCGGTGGTATAGTTGAATTTTCGCAGAATGAATTGGGGGTTCTGACACCAATGGTTGGTTATTTCATGTGTAAAAAATTATTGATGATTTATATTTCTTAATTTATTAATTTATCATGTTCTTAATATGTTGATATTGGTGCTTAAACCAATATTGGTAGTAGTAGTTAATTATTTAATATTAATGTTACATTTTTTCTTGAAGTTGTGTGTTTTTCAAATGTAACTCATGTGATATCTTTTTTACTATTTTTATAAAATATTAATGTGATTTATTGGTTGTTGAAAGGGTGTCCCATTTTTAGTTAAGTAATTATTTTGTCTGATTTTGTCCTCAAAGGGTGGTTTTTGAATAGAATTTATGTGAATACCCTTGTTGTAATTCCTAAAAGTTATTTATGAAAGTTGTAAATGGATTATTGAGTTACAAAAAGTGTGTGAATGAAGTTTATGTACTATTTCTTTGGGAGTATGTTTTTTAAAATATTCCAAATTGTTTTGAAAGGGATTTAATATGATTTTTACCATCTTGGAAACATTTTATAAATTTTCATAAAGGTTTTATGAAATTGTGAAAGGGATGTGAAACATTTTTCGGGTTTTTTTTGTGGTATGATGTCAAATTGAATATGAATGTGAAATGGGATTATGTGACTTTTTTTTTGGGATGTCTTTTTTTGGTATTGTTTCTTTGTAATAGTCATTAAACATTGTTTTAAAAATTTAATTCAATTCTGAAATTTTGTAAATGATGGTTTTTTCTGAAAAATCCTGATTTTTATTGGATTTACTAGTTGTTTTGTATTTATAAACTCATTTAAATCATTCCCAAACATCATTATATGACACACATGAAACATTTATATCCTATTTGAGTTGGGAACGCCCTTTGGGCCTTGTATCAGACCATGTCAGGTCCTGGTTTTGATGGTGTCCAGGTTCGGTTCGTGAAAAAATGGTATTAACAGAGGATCTATCTCTTATGTCAGGTTATTTGGGGAAGAGTCGGGATAGTATGGAGATAGGATTTTTGGTGCTTTACATTATGATTATGAGTAGTGTGCCTGACCATCACACATTGTGACGTAATTCAAGTTTCCATGAAAGGTTTGGATTTAGTTGAGTCCTTTGGTTTTCTGGGTATGATGTTGATTTGGAAAATAAAATGATTTTTAGGATAATGGTATCAATGAGCTCGCAGAGTCTGGAAAGCCACATGGAGTTGGGGATATTTTCGTAGAACACTCATAATGATGGTGATATGATAGGAATATGGCTTCCAACCATATTCACATGTCACCCACTAAAACTAGATTCATCTTTCATTGTCTTGTGTCTCTTCGTGTTAGAATCATGGGACACGGGTTTAAATAAAAGAATGACTTCATTTAAAAAATGTGAAAATTTATGAATTGATTTTTCAGTGAATTAGAAGGGTCTTGGTTTCTGAAATGGTAGAACTTAATTTTTAAAATTGTTTTTAAATTTAAAATGGTGTGCTTACACCTCTTTTGAAATCAGGAACTATGTGAAAGCTAGTTTTGAAAAAGAGCTTCCAATTGAGTTTTCTACACTATTAAAAGGTGTTTAAAAGGGATGGAGTTTTTTGGAAGTCATGTGTGGAGATTTTAAATGTATTTTGATTTGGTTACATGATATTATTTTAAAAGTTTATGAAATATTGGAATCTTGTTTTAAAATGAGAAGAGTTGAGTTACCAATTTAATTTGGATTTATGAAATAATGTTTTTCATTGTAAAGACCCGTAAAATACAAGGGAAATTTTTTCTTAATTTTCTTTGGAATTTTACAAGAGCGCGGTTTCTGACGGCACCTGATTCCGAGGCCCGGAGTGCCCGGAATCAATTTCCGAAGTTTGGCTCGGGTACGTTCAGTGAACGAACGAGCGGGAATTCCTAACTTTTGATCCGGTGCTCGGAATTGAAATCCAAGGGCACTGATGAACTCGCAGCGCCGATATTCGCTTAAGGAGACCTTTTCGGAAGTTGCGTTTGTTGCGAGACGAAAGTTAGTTTTTGGGAGAATTATAAAAAGTTGAATAAAAAAATGTGGAATTATTTTTATTTAAACTTGTTGGTTATCTTCTCTCAAAGGAAGTTAGGTGTGGGACCCACACCCACTTAACCTCCCTTGAGAGGATTAAGTGTGGTGGGGCCCACACGAAACCTAAACTTTACATCTTCCCTCAAAATCCCTTAACCCCTATTTAATTAACATGACAAATTGTTAATTAATGTGGAGTTATCTCTTATTTGAATTTCAAACCTTTGAAATTCGTTTGTGAATAAAATAAGACTTTATCTTATTTTGTTGGGTTAGAACTCTTTAGCCATCTTGGATAGGTTGAGAGCTCTTCTTCCTTCTTCAAGTTTTGACGAAGAACGCTCAAGTTCCGACGAAGAACGCTCAAGCTCCGACGAAGAACGCCGCACCTCCCTTCTTCGTCTACCGTGTCAACTAAAGGGAACGCCACTTCTTCCTCGGACAACCTTCGTCGGCATACAAGGATTCGCCAACGACGTGTCTCTTCGGACGTACCTCTTCGTCATCAGATTTGATGAACGACTACCGCGACGCCCGACCTCCGCGTCGTTGTCTTCAGCGGGACGTTGCCAAATCTTCGAACCTATACCAAGGTAGGGGTGGTTGTATTTTGTTTATTATTTATCCTTGTTTGTGGTTCATGCTTGTCTAACGTGTGGATAATTTAATTTGTGTTATCATTTAACGTGAGGGGGGCCGGACCGCATGAACACGGCCGAATCCCCTCCATCGTTCTTGTTGAATTACCTTGCGGTTGGAAACAAGGTGGCATGGTGCCATCGCACCACGCGGTCAATCGTGCGTTTATATTACGCGACGCCGTCGCGCCGCGCCATAGAAGAATCATCAAGAACGCGACGCCGTCGCGCCGCATTGAAGAAATCAAGGTGCGGCGGAGGGGCGCGGTGCCGTCGCACCGCACCAGACGACGAACACCGCGGCCGGTTCCGGGCCGCGGCGGAACGAAGAGACCGGCGGCCGGGCCGCCGGCGCCGGAAGCCGAAAAGGGGACCGGATTTTTCCGGTCCCGTTGGAGAACACCGGCCGGCAGTAGGCCGGCCGGAAGGTCAAAGGCCGGGGGAAATAAATTCCCCCGGCCAGCTCAAAAACCCCCTCATTTAAGAGGGGGGCGGTTTCTTTTGGGGGGGCAGGCGGACCCCGGTTTATTTTAGCTGGCCCCCGCAAGGGGGGGCCATTTTCCACAAGGCGCGGCATTATGCCGCACCGCCACCTCCAAGAAAGCGGGGGCTTTGCCCCCCGCATGCCGCCTCCGTGTGGTACCAGGCAGCCGCGCCGCCAGGCTGCCGCGCCGCCAGGCTGCCGCGCCGCCGCCGCCAGGCCGCCGCGCCGCCGCGCCGCCGGCCGGCCGACCGGGCCGGGTTCTGCGGACCAGGTCGATCCGACCCGGTTTGGTTCGGACCCGGTTCGTGTCGACCCGGTTCGGGCCGACCCAGGGGGGGTCGGGCCGGGTCGGCCCGGACCCGGACCCCCCCGTTTCGGATCAGATTCAGTCTTTTGGCCATAACATGAGTCACGGACCTCCGATCGATGAACCGTCTGCGGCAACGCGATCCTTGGATTAAGACGGTCGTTTCGGTATATCGCACTCAAGGTTTCGGATTACTTTGTGTTCGTCCGGGATGTTTCGTTCACGAAACCAACCGGGCCTTCGGAGCGGAAACGCTCATATCTTGAGCTACGGACGTCCGATTGACGTGCCGTCAGCCGCGTTGTGTTCCTCTTAGTGAGACGGATCTTTTGGCATACTCCGCCCGAGGTTTGGACGCAGGTGGAGTACGGTCGGGTTGGTTTTACCTTAAAAACCAACCGGGCCCCGGGGACGAAAATGCCAATAACTATCAGACCGGGTGGCCGATCGACGCGCCGTCTGTTGCGTTGAGTTCCTGTTGACGATACGGAACTTTTGGATACATCAACTCTGGACTATGTGACAGTTGATGTATCAGCCTCTCGGCTCGTGGAGCGGACCCTCCGAATGAGCTTGTTGTGTGCAGGAACCCTAGTGCTGACTGCGACTGCGACTGTGACTGCTACTGCTACTGCTACTGTGACTGCGACGACAACAGTACAGAGATCCTATGTGGATTCGACGGCGACGACTACTGCACTCAGCGATCCTACGTGGATCAGTGCTACAGGTCCTACGTGGGCCCGATCCTGTGTGGGTCTGATCTTCTGTAGGTCACTACGGGGGTTAGTACCTATCGATCCTTCGTGGGTCCGACGACTTAGATGGTTCTTTGATCATCTTTAACGACATCCGAAGAAGTATACCTGTGTGAGCTGAATCTTCTGTTTTACTCGATAGAGGTGGTGCGCTTGGTTGTAGCGGCAGACCCGCGATACTGGAGACGAGCGTACGGAGTACGGAGACCGTGTAGCCGGCTGAGACCTGAAGACTGCTCGACCGACTCGACTTGGAGTGAGTCGACTAGCCCAGTGGACGGAGCGCCCGGTATTTGGCGGCAGACCCACGGCGGACGGAGCGCCTGGTAGTTGGCAGCAGACCCGCGGTACTCGACTGGAGGAGTACCTCTGTAGGCTATTTGGGTGAGCGCCCGGTATTTGGCAGCAGACCCTCAGCGGACGGAGCGCCCGGTAGTTGGCGGCAGACTCGCGGTACTCGACAGGAGGAGTACCTCAGCAGTCTTAGGTTAGTGAGCAGTATCTCAGAGTCGTGACAGGACACTGTACACTTCAGAGATGGGGCTCTTCAGTAGTTACGTTTTTGATAATGAAAATCCTGTGTGAGCTGAATCCTGTTGCTTTCCTGTGTGGATTGTGTTATGCTATCCTCTGTGGATTACGTTTTGCTTTCCAGTGTGGAATACGTTTACTTTCCTGTGTGGACTGAGTGGTACTTGGGCTCGGAGGTTGGAGCGTATTTGAAATTGATGACTTAGGTATATGTATGGGCATATACCTAAGCAGTGTCGGTTGATACTTCGTGATTGTACCTTTCTTCGTGGTCTATCCTTTGTGGATTTTGAGAGACCTTCAAGGGTCTCGGGGTCCCTACTGAGTAGCTTATAATCACCCCTTCACGAGCTTGCCCGCACTACGTTGTGTTGGTTGCAGACGACGGACAACGTTGATCTTAGCAGAGGCTTGCAGAGCAGGACGGTACCTGGAGGTGGACCACTGGGCGGGACGTGCTCGGAGTGGACGGCGGGACCCGTGGAGCAGTGGACCTATCTTTACCCACCCTTCATGTGGGATTTCCGGTGGACAGCTCGGTGTAGCGGCTATTACTTTTCAGTTGCTGTTTTCCCTTTCGAGTTGTACTTTACTTTCAGTTTGGGTTTGTATACTGGCCCATTTACTTTTCCGCACTTTCAGTTGTACTCTGCTTTTGCTTAGTGTTTACTTTCCTCTTGCTTACTCTGTGGTGTTTGTTTACTTTACAAAGGCAATGCCTTCCCTTTTTACCGGGAT
This sequence comes from Viscum album, assembly GCA_963277665.1. NCBI lineage: Eukaryota > Viridiplantae > Streptophyta > Magnoliopsida > Santalales > Viscaceae > Viscum > Viscum album. Next base: position 936,878,158 of record OY728163.1, on the reverse strand, counting down.
TTACGCCTTGGTGCTAGTCGCCAGCCCCTGGCCTATGGAAGGCGGGCTTGGGGTAGTCACGGCACGGACCCCGAGGGCGGGTCGTGACAAATTGGTATCAAAGGAGTTCGGTTCTACCGCGAACTCTGATCTTTTCTATGTGAAGCAATAATGTTTAGCGTATTGAGTGTGGTTATCAGTCCAGGGAGTCCAGTGTTGGTGCGGCGGCCGACGTATCCGTACACCAGGACCCTGACTTCTGATTTCCGACTTAATGCACGAAAACATTGATTGCGTGTGTGTTTCAAAGTTTTCTTTGTGATTACTTATATCAGCTCACCAAGTATACTGTTCTGACCGTGGCGCACCTGTTTCCTTTTCAGGATGGCCCCACGACGGCAGCCAGCTAGGGTTCCGAGAGTTGAGCGTGGCGATAGCCCACCGAGCGACGAGGCCTCGGTGCAGTGCCCTTTGTCAGCAGTGGCACCGGCGGTAGCTCTACCCGCCGAGCCCCCGATGCTTCCAGCAGCAGCCGCTGACGATGCACGTCGCCTCTGCACACTGCATGAGTTTCAGCGCCAGCGACCGCCCAGGTTTCGCGGGGAGACGGATCCCTAGGCAGCAGACGACTGGCTGGAGGCTGTGGTACGAGTGTTTAGGCTAGTGAGGACACCAGCAGACCTCATGGTGATCCTCGCTGCGAGCCTACTACACGCAGCAGTAGGACGATGGTGGAGCTTGATTCTCCAGGTGCACGATGAGGCATCTCTACTTTGGACGGACTTTGAGAGCCTCTTCCACTCGGATTTCGTCCCAGCCACCCTTCGTGCGGTGCGTATCCAGGAGCTTCTTCAGCTGCGGCAGGGCAGCATGACGGTCGCTCAGTACTCGGCGAGATTTACCGATCTCTCGCGCTACTCGACCGACATGGTACGGGACCCATTCTTCCGGGCCCGGACCTTCGAGCAGGGTTTGAGACACGAGATCAGGGCATCGCTGATCTCCCTCAGCATACCGACTCAGACAGGAGTACTAGAGCGAGCCCTCCTGATCGAGAGTTTCCTGGCTGAGTCCACAGCGAGACCTATCGCAGGGCGGCAGATAGCGGAGTCTTCGGCAACAGGTAGCCGACGGATGACTCAGGGTTCCAGGCAGACCAGACCTACCGGTGGCCGACTGCACGACTCAGGCTCAGTTGTACGGGGAAGCCGGGGTGGAGTCAGAGCCAGGCGTGCCGAGAGTGGGCAGTGTTACTCCTGTGGCGGGATTGGTCACATGGCTCATGACTGTCCGACCCTCCATGCTGATGATCAGCAGTTAAGTGAAGAACCTCCCAGGCAGAGGGAGAGGTTCGACCGTGGCGGTCCGCAGGGAGGAGGCGGACGAGGCAGAGGAGCTGGACGAGCAGCCGGTGGTGGGCGATGCTTTGAGGCTCTTCCACCACCACCACCAGGAGGTCCACCCCGACCACAAGGAGTAGGTGATAATGCGAGAGCTCAACTTCAGGCAGCCGAGGCCTTCGATCTTGGAGCTCTGGGAGCCGATGGACAGGATCAGAACTAGTGGATACATCCTTTATACTTCTGGTTCCTTGTTGCATTTGTGTAGCGTCTTGTATTATGAGCTGCAATAATTAAAGACGCATACCTTTGTGATATTTTCGTTCCTGTCCTCTTTCGTGATGTTACTAAGAGGTTACAGTTTTGGCTGTTGACTTGACCCTCACTTGTGAGACATCTACTGGAGGAGACCCAATTACCACACACTGATGCCGACAGTGTGACTTAACCATTGGAGGCGAGAGTAACGGTTGAATCTCTTAGTAGTAGCGTCGAGGCCTTACGACGTCATCCTTGGTATGGATTAGTATCATCAATGTTAGGATTGACTATTTTAGGCAAAGAATGTGGTTCATCCAGGCGATGGGACCAGATTTCTCTTATCGGCAAAGAAAAAATCTTGCAGCTCTGGTGGGACCGGAGATAGTCCAGGCCACGACAGAGAAGGTCCAGGTCATCCAGGAGCGGATGAGTACAGCTCAGAGCCGGCAGAAGCCTTACGCAGACAGGAGGCGGAGGCCACTAGAGTTCGAGGATGGCGACCTCGTCTTCTTGCGGGTCTCACCTCGACCTGGTATTCGGAGATTTGGCCGAGGCAGCAAGTTATCTCCACGCTTCATCGGACCCTTTCAGGTCCTCAACAGGGTTGGCGAGGTGGCTTATCGCCTGGCTATGCCACCTCAGTTGCACCGGGTGCACGACGTCTTCCACGTATCTCAGCTGAGGAGATACATGCACGACCCGACACACATCATTGAACATGGGGAGCTTGACGTTGACGATGGGGCGACTTTTACGGAGGTCCCGGTGGAGATAGAGGATCAAAAAGAGCGGGTCCTGCGTGGGCGATCGATTCCTCTTGTGCGCATCAGATGGCAGCACGAGAATCTCTAGGAGAGCACATGGGAGAGGGAGGCTCAGATGCATGCTCAGTACCCTCATTTGTTTCCATAGTTTTTGATGTATCTTTACGGGGACGTAAAGCCCTGAGGTGGGAGTAATGTAAAGACCCGTAAAATTCAAGCTCAGAGCCGGCAGAAGCCTTACGCTGACAGGAGGCGGAGGCCACTAGAGTTCGAGGATGGGGACCTCGTCTTCTTGCGGGTCTCACCTCGACGTGGTATTCGGAGATTTGGCCGAGGCGGCATGTTATCTCCACGCTTCATCGGACCCTTTCAGGTCCTCAACAGGGTTGGCGAGGTGGCTTATCGCCTGGATCTGCCACCTCAGTTGCACCGGGTGCACGACGTCTTCCACGTATCTCAGCTGAGGAGACACGTGCACGAACCGACGCACATTATTGAACATGGGGAGCTTGACGTTGACGATGGGGCGACTTTTACGGAGGTCCCGATGGAGATAGAGGATCGACAAGAGCGGGTCCTGCGTGGGAGATCGATTCCTCTTGTGCGCATCAGATGGCAGCACAGGAATCTCCAGGAGAGCACATGGGAGCGGGAGGCTCAGATGCGTGCTCAGTACCCTCATTTGTTTCCCTAGTTTTTGATGTATCTTTACGGGGACGTAAAGCCCTGAGTTGGGAGTATTGTAAAGACCCTTAAAATTCAAGGGAAATTTTTTCTTTATTTTCTTTGGAATTTTACAAGAGCGCGGTTTCTGACGGCACCTGATTCCGAGGCCCGGAGTGCCAGGAATCAATTTCCGAAGTTTGGCTCGGGTACGTTCAGTGAACGAACGAGCGGGAATTCCTAACTTTTGATCCGGTGCTCGGAATTGAAATCCGAGGGCACCGATGAACTCGCAGCGCCGATATTCGCTTAAGGAGACCTTTTCGGAAGTTGCGTTTGTTGCGAGACGAAAGTTAGTTTTTGGGAGAAATATAAAAAGTTGAATAAAAAATGTGGAATTCTTTTTATTTAAACTTGTTGGTTATCTTCTCTCAAAGGAAGTTAGGTGTGGGACCCACACCCACTTAACCTCCCTTGAGAGGATTAAGTGTGGTGGGGCCCACACGAAACCTAAAATTTACATCTTCCCTCAAATTCCCTTAACCCGTCTTTAATTAACATGAAAAATTGTTAATTAATGTGGAGTTATCTCTTATTTGAATTTCAAACTTTTGAAATTATTTTGTGAATAAAATAAGACTTTATCTTATTTTGTTGGGTTAGAACTCTTTAGCCATCTTGGAGAGGTTGAGAGCTCTTCTTCCTTCTTCATGTTTTGACGAAGAACGCTCAAGTTCCGACGAAGAACGATCAAGCTCCGACGAAGAACGCCGCACCTCCCTTCTTCATCTACCGTGTCAACGAAAGGGAACACCACTTCTTCCTCGGACAACCTTCGTCGGCGTACAAGGATTCTCCAATGACGTGTCTCTTCAGACGTACCTCTTCGTCATCAGATTTGACGAACGACTACCGCGACGCCCGACCTCCGCGACGTTGTCTTCCGCGGGACGTTGACAAATCTTCGAACCTATACCAAGGTAGGGGTTGTTGTATTTTGTTTATTATTTATCCTTGTTCGTGGTTCATGCTTGTCTAACGTGTGGATAATTTAATTTGTGTTATCATTTAACGTGAGGGGGGCCGGACCGCATGAAAACGGCCGAATCCCCTCCATCGTTCTTGTTGAATTACCTTGCGGTTGGAAACAAGGTGGCGTGGTGCCGTCGCACCACGCGGTCAATCGTGCGTTTATATTACGTGACGCCGTCGCGCCGCGCCATCGAAGAATCATCAAGAACGCGACGCCGTCGCGCCGTGTTGAAGAAATCAAGGTGCGGCGGAGGGGCGCGGTGCCGTCGCACCGCGCCGGACGACGAACACGGCGGCCGGTTCCGGGCCGCGGCGGAACGAAGAGACCGGCGGCCGGGCCGCCGGCGTCGGAAGCCGAAAAGGGGACCGTATTTTTCTGGTCCCGTTGGAGAAAACCGGCCGGCAGTAGGCCGACCGGAAGGTCAATGGCCGGGGGAAATAAATTCCCCCGGCCAGTTCAAAACCCCCCTCATTTAAGAGGGGGGCGGTTTCTTTTGGGGGGGCAGGCGGCCCCCCGGTTTATTTTAGCTGTCCCCCGCAAGGGGGGGCCATTTTCCACAAGGCGCGGCATTATGCCGCGCCGCCGCCTCCAAGAAAGCGGGGGCTTTTCCCCCCGCATGCCGCCTCCGTGCGGTGCCAGGCAGCCGCGCCGCCAGGCTGCCGCGCCGCCGCCGCGCCGCCGGCCGGCCGGCCGGGCCGGGTTCAGCAGACCGGGTCGGATCGACCCGGTTCGGTTCGGACCCGGTTCGGGCCGACCCAGGGGGGGTCGGGCCGGGTCGGCCCGGACCCGGACCCCCCCGTTTCGGATCAGATTCGGTCTTTTGGCCATAACTTGAGCCACGGACCTCCGATCGACGAACCGTCTGCGGCAACGCGATCCTTGGATCAAGAAGGTCGTTTCGGTATATCACACTCATGATTTCGGATTACTTTGCGTTCGTCCAGGATGGTTCGTTCACGAAACCAACCGGGCCTTCGGAGCGGAAACGCTCATATCTTGAGCTACGGACGTCCGATTGACGTGCCGTCAGCCGCGTTGTGTTCCTCTTAGTGAGACGGATCTTTTGGCATACTCTGCCCGAGGTTTTGACGCAGGTGGAGTACGGTCGGGCTGGTTTTGCCTTAAAAACCAACCAGGCCCCGGGGACGAAAATGCCAATAACTATCAGACCGGGCGTCCGATCGACGCGCCGTCTGTTGCGTTGAGTTCCTGTTGACGATACGGAACTTTTGGATACATCAACTCTGGACTTTGTGACAGTTGATGTATCAGCCTCTCGGCTCGTGGAGCGGACCCTCCGAACGAGCTTGCTGTGTGCAGGAACCCTAGTGCTGACTGCGACTGCGACTGTGACTGCTACTGCTACTGCTATTGTGACTGCGACGACAACAGTACAGAGATCCTGTGTGGATTCGACGGCGACGACTACTGCACTCAGCAATCCTACATGGATTAGTGCTACAGGTCCTGCGTGGGCCCGATCCTGTGTGGGTCTGATCCTGTGTAGGTCACTGTGGGGGTTAGTACCTATCAATCCGTCGTGGGTCCGACGACTTAGATGGTTCTTTGATCATCTTTAAAGGCATCCGAAGAAGTATACCTGTGTGAGCTGAATCTTCTGTTTTACTCGATAGAGGTGGTGCACTTGGTTGTAGCGGCAGACCCGCGATACTGGAGACGAGCGTACGGAGTACGGAGACCGTGTAGCCGGCTGAGACCTGAAGGCTGCTCGACCGACTCGACTTGGAGTGAGTCGACTAGCCCAGTGGACGGAGCGCCCGGTATTTGGCGGCAGACCCACGGTGGACGGAGCGCCTGGTAGTTGGCAGCAGACCCGCGGTGCTCGACTGGAGGAGTACCTCTGTAGGCTATTTGGGTGAGCGCCAGGTATTTGGCAGCAGACCCTCAGCGGACGGAGCGCCCGGTAGTTGGCGGTAGACCCGCGGTACTCGACAGGAGGAGTACCTCAGCAGTCTTAGGTTAGTGAGCAGTATCTCAGAGTCGTGACAGGACACTGTACACTTCAGAGATGGGTCTCTTCAGTAGTTACGTTTTTGATAATGAAAATCCTGTGTGAGCTGAATCCTGTTGCTTTCCTGTGTGGATTGTGTTGTGCTATCCTGTGTGGATTACGTTTTGCTTTCCTGTGTGGAATACATTTACTTTCCTGTGTGGACTGAGTGGTACTTGGGCTCGGAGGATGGAACGTATTTGAAATTGATGACTTAGGTATATGTATGGGCATATACCTAAGCAGTGTCGGTTGTTACTTCGTGATTGTACCTTTCTTCGTTGTTTATCCTTTGTGGATTTTGAGAGAACTTCAGGGGTCTTTGGGTCTCTACTGAGTAGCTTATACTCACCCCTGCACGGGCTTGCCCGCACTACGTTGTGCTAGTTGCAGATGACAGACAGTGTTGATCTTAGCTGAGGCTTGTAGAGCAGGACGGTACCTGGAGGTGGACCACTGGGCGGGACGTGCTCGGAGCGGACGGCGGGACCCATGGAGCAGTGGAGCTATCTGTACCCACCCTTCAGGTGGGATTTCCGGTGGACAGCTCGGTGTAGCGGCTTTTAATTTTCAGTTGTTGTTTTCCCTTTAGAGTTGTACTTTACTTTCAGTTTGGGTTTGTATACTGGCCCATTTACTTTTCCGCACTTTCAGCTGTACTCTGCTTTTGCTTAGTGTTTACTTTCCGCTTGCTTACTATGTGGTGTTTGTTTACTTTATAAAGGCAATTCCTTCCCTTTTTACCGAGATTTACGCCTTGGTGCTAGTTGCCAGCCCCTGGCCTATGGAAGGCGGTCTTGGGGTAGTCACGGCACGGACCCCGAGGGCGGGTCGTGACATTCATGAAATAAGAAGTGTTTTGAAACGGGCTGTAATGTTTTGAAATTAATGTTCTTGAATTGAACGCGATTTTTTATTGAATTATTGGTGATCTTTTCATATGTTTCATGAGATGGAAATTGGGTTTTGATTTCGTGGATAATGGTCATGATAAAAAAGATGTATCGGTAGAATGCTTTGGTTTTGAAAAGTTGAAGGAAGGTTTTTTGATATTTGGTATTTTCGTGAGTGACCACGTGCATGGGGTTATATGGGATAATGGATGGTAAATGGAATTAAAAGATGGGTGCGAGTATGGTTATGATGAGGGTGCCCGGTGTGGCACAAAAACAGCCATGTGTGTGGCATGTGGTACCATTGGTGGATGCGCTAACCAACGAACCGTTTTTTTTTCAATGAAATGATTTTAAAAGAAAACCATGATGTCTTTATGATTTTTTTTGGATTTTGTGTCTTATGTATTTTTAGTAATAATTTTGTTGTGTTATTTTATAATTCAAAGAACTGTTATACTTTGAGCAGTGTTTTTGGTTTGAGTTTTGTCGGTAAGCTGGGTTCAAGGGCTATTTGGTGGTCCCCTTCTGAGAAATGTTTTTGGGTTCTATTACAGTGGATCACCTCATCTTTTCTGTTCGGGGTTTTTTTTGTCTTTAGAAATGGACAATCTTGATTAAGTCATTGGGTTCTACCGTTGGATAAGGAGAACCCCCATTAAGGGTTAATTCACAACTGAAGTGCATCCCACGTTGTTTAGTTATTGGAAGATCCTCTAGTTGATCAATAAGAAGAATATTTTTCTCATGATTTGTGGATTGAGTCTACACCACTTCCGTTCATTGTGTTTCAGATCCTATGGCGGCTTTAGAGTGCTCGTGGAAGGATGAAAGATACCTTATTTTCATAGGTTACTAGATTTTTTTATGGTCGATGTACTCTGGGGTTGTTAGTGTGGATGAGGACAAATATGACCTCTGGGTTCCTCATAGTCTCTTCCCAGAATGAGTTCACATTAAAACACTATTGAGAGAAATCTATTAATGATTGGTGGTTATGTACATTTTCTCGAATTGTGTGATGTTTGGGGACATTGCATAAGGTCTCGGTCAATGTATTTTTCTACCAGTCACAATAGTCATGGTCAATGATGCCTTGTGATGTCATGTGTTTATTTGACTATAAAGTTGATGTTGTACAATCTTTTATGAGTTTATTTTTGTTAGAAGTGTTTCTCCTTTCTGAAAATCATTACATCCTTGGTTTAGAGGATGGTGTTTGTATATACCCTTTTCTATTTTCATTTCTCATCCAAATAAACAAGGGGTGATGTGTTTGTGTCTTTAAATCACATGTTTTAGTGAATTTTCTGGTTAGGGTAATGTGAGATTGGAATTTTTTATGTCTTGGTGCACCCATATGGGATCAGGGTATAGTTTTCATTGCACCGAATCGAGATGTTCTGTCTGGTGGGTTTCTAAAGCCTAGCGACGAGGTAGAAGATGCTTTAATCATTTGAGCTATAGCCATATGTCTCAAAGTAAATGTGGTTTATTATGAGGGTAAATACATGGGTTGTTAAAACCCTTTTACAAAGTCTTATCCTCAATATGAATGATGAGAATAGTTTAATCCTTTGATTTTGTAATCTTGTTCTATTTGTTCAAGTTCAGTGGTAGAGGTGGGAGGACCTCGTTTCCATGTTGTATCATGATTTTTTACTTACCCCTTTTGGTCTTCCTTTAGTTTTGGGATAAAGGTTTGAATTTTGGATAGACATGAGGAGCGCACAGTTTTCAAGCAGTTAGTGGTAACTATTCCCCCAAGAAACCATGCAGATAGAAGTATCCACTTTGTTATCGCATGGTTTCCCAAACTGTGTGGACTAACCATGCGGTCGTACCAACACTTTAAATATTGATATCTTTTCTTGTCGGACTGTGATGGTCCGTTATTATGTTTTTTATGATGGGGAGACCCACATTGAGTCTTATGTATGTTATTAAGGAAAAGTCTAATGAATGTCCACCCCTTATATCAAGAGTATATTTGGGCCTCCCCCTGTTACTATCCCGATTCTTTCTTGTAAGAAAATTGAGTTTCATATTATGGTGGGGAGTATGTTTATATCTCCCTGTATAATTATTGTAACACTTCAAGCTTCCACGGTATGATTCTCTTTGAATAATAAAGTTGCGTGTGTTGTACGCAACTTCAAGATTCAAACACACCGCGACCAATCAAAGTAGCCGTTATGAATAGTAATACCCACTTTTTTGAAATTTTATAAATTTTTTCCCTCAAAATGGACATCATTTTTGGATTTGGAATATCGAAACTAGCCTAGGATGAAATTTTGGTACATTTCGGATAACTTTTATATTTTGATGAATAGTGAAAATTATTAAATTTTAATTGAAAACAACATTTTTTAATCGAAATAATAAATAGTGGTAAATTATGAATTTGAGTGGTTTTAAAGTATAATTAGAATATAGTTTTACCATTAAATACAATGTTTGTCATTGGACACAATTTCACAATTAAACCGGATATAAAAAAGTGCCAATCTTTTGATAGTTATTATATCTTAAAAACACGCTTTTTGTTTTAACAACGAGAATTAATTTTAAATTAATATCTGCCACTTTTGTGTTTTGAATTTGAAAAAATGGATTCCATATTTTGAATTAGTATTTTCAAATTGTGTAAATTGGTAACTTTTTTTTAGACATTCTGAATAACTACTTCAGTAAATACATTATTTACCATGGTTAAAAGGTAAATCCGGTAAATAAGGGTCAAAAGATAAAATTATAATAATACTAAATTACCCTAAAACGTGTCCTAACCCTATTTGATGATACATTTCCAACCATGGTCATCTTTGGGTCGATTTTGGGAGACCATGGATCCACTTTTAGGTTATAAGGACACTTTATATTAATTATGTTAAAGTAAATACAAAAATGACATAAGCATATATCTTTTAGAAAAACAAGTTTTACATTAGGATATAAATGTTATATTTTTTGCTATAAATATTCAATAGAAAGATAAAAATATTTACTACATAATGGTATTTTATTTATATTTTTTGAAAATTAACTATTAAATTTATTTATGACACAATAATGATGCAGTATATTCCTTATTAATGAAATAATGAAATAATTGGTGTTATAAAAGATAAAATAAATATAATTTGAATGTTTTGATACCATCCACGAATTTTATTGGTTAATATTACTTGTTAGTATTAATTAAATTAATTTTATTCGAATTAATAAAGTTGTTAAGACTTTATCAAAAATCAATTATTGAATAGTGTCAAAATTGTCATAAATGAGTTTCTAAAACAAATATTATATTATTAAATGATATTCTATTCCTAAAAATATATTTTTCGACCAAAGGACTTATATACGGATATACATATCATTAATTGACAACTTGGTGGTCCCTTGGATGTATATTGTATGTTTATTAACTATATAATATAAAAATACAAAGTGACATGGAAAATGTCAATCTAATTAACTAAGAGTTAAAACTAAAAGATATGGTTAATATAGTGACCCTAACCCATCTAAAATCTACTGTTTGAAAGTATTTCAACCCATCCACACGTTATACATTGAGTAATATACTTTTGATCGATTAGAAACCGAATATTAATTTATTTTAAATTAATACTTTAAATTTTTCTTAAATAGACCCACCTCCCCCTTATAAAAGGAAACAACTTCTAACCAATTATTCACACATTCAAAACCTTTTGGATCGGCCAAAACCTGCCCAATTATTCTCTAACATTCCCTCAAATCAACATATATGCCTTATTTTGATCATAAAGCCAAGCTAATGAGCCTTTTGAACAAATCCAACAGAAGAACCCGAAGAAGTGGTAATGTTTTAACCACCCACTTCCAAGTTCCTTTCATCTTCAACATCTTCATTCTTTGTTATTTCCATTATAAAATAATAACTACATTATCTTCTATATACTTTTATGTTATTATAAATATTTTACAAACATATTCAGTATTCCATCCATCCTTTGAATGACATGTCACCATACGTGCGTACGTACGGCTTACCATATCCACGTCGTGGTGTAATTGTTATTCAATACACTATTATTTGGATGGGTATAATAATGTTGTGTAATTCATGTAAATAACAAATATAACAGGATAATTATTCTGTATATATTATATACCATCCAATTATATAATATTTTAATACCAAAAGAAATATATAGTCACTCGTGCGTACGTACGGACTACCGTGTCCACGAACGTGATGAGATTCATTCTCAGTCGTATCCATTCAAGTATAATTCTCATTTGATGAATAAAAATAATTTTTATGGACATGATGTCATTCTGTTTATGAATAAGATACAACCTATCCATAACCATCCTGGATTATGTAACAACACATATAAAAGAAAATGAGCAAGTTAACACCCAAAATGACGATAATACTAAGATATTATTAACAAAGAAATGTTAAAAGATCATATTGGATATCATATTATTGTATATGATTCATGTATAATTTAATAGCAATTATTTCACCATTATACAGGAGGTTAACCTACCACAACCATGGAAAAGTACAAGGTAAGTGTTTATTTCACAATCTCTTCATTATCTAAGGTTGTTTATATATAATTATCTATTGGGACCTCATTATCATCCACCTCCATGTTTCTTAAAAAAGTATTTCAAATCATTCTTACTATTTTACAGATTTTGGGTTAAAGTCATTTATACCTTTTTTGACTTTTTATAAGATGTTTATAAAGGAATCTTTATGTTAGTTTCCAAACAAGGTCATTTTTAACCTTTTCTACAAAATTAAAGTAAGAATGTCTTTTTATAACTTATACAGAGGGTGTGGCTATTTTCCACTATTATAAAATTGTCAAAGATTCCCTTAAAATCTTATAAGGATATTTTTAAAGTAAATGTTTTATTTTATAATTATGTGAATTTTAAATGATTTAAAAAAAGAGATATTTCACTCAAATAGTTTTGATTTCATCTATGTCAACATCCTTTAATGGATTTTATGCTTATTTAAAGTTGATTTATTATGATACAAAACATCCATATTGTATTAAAGGATTTGGGATATGTTTGATTATGTATGTGTAATTTTTATACCATTCATTGTTTATGGAGAAAGTATTGATATTTCGTATTCTAGTTTTAATATGAATGTTTATGTTATGATTAAACCTATTCATATGAGGAATGCATTGGACATAATAAGTGACAGGTGGAGCCTATTATAGCTCCTTGATGCATCGGTAGGTCTCATGAGACAAACTATTGTCTTGGCACGAGGCCCTGACAAAATATTATTTGTAGTCTTGGCACGAGGCCTTGGATACATGTTTATAAAGTCTAGAATTATGCATTCCATCATTATGAAAGTAGATATTGATATTGCATGTGATTATTCGACTAGTAAAATAAATATGTGAAAAATTAAATGGCATTATTTCATTTTATTTTTTCCATATTATGTTGAAGTTCACTTTTTAAAGGCTTTCTTAGTTATACATTGTCTTAAATGTTTATGTTTATTTATGAATGTTTCCGCTATATTTTTTTTCCTTACTAGGCATTTGATCTCACCCCTTTCTATGTTTTATTTTTCCCAGGGTGTGAAACATTATTTTATGAATGACCTACAGGGATATTATAAGGGGATATGATGGTGGAGACAAGATGTCTTTGTAGTTTTCACTTTATGATGTAATGTAAACTTTATGAATGTATCTAGTTATTCCAAGGATACTAAACTAACAGGTATTTAAAGACAAGATATTTTGTGATCATGCCAATAATATGTAATAATGCACCGACTCTGGGTAACTGGGGTAGGGGTATTATCGTTTGTATTAGAGTAAGTTTAGTACAGACCTTGGAAGCTAGATTTAGAAAAACTCTGATTAGACCACATAGACCTAAGACGGACTTTGAGGATTAGTAAATATGAACTTCCTAGAATTTTGGAATTTTATGAATTTAGTGAGTATTCCGAGAAATACATCCAGGTCTGGATATGAGAAGGTAGAGGCAACTCTAGCATAGATGTACCTAGTGGTAAAACCCAAAAACACCTCTTTGAGCTAGACTCAAACGGGAGCTGGTGCACGACAATGGGCCTTGGTGCACTCCTGGTTACGACACTCCCGGGGGATATACTTAGGATAATTCTCATTTTCTTCACAAATCATTATTAAGGTTTTATGAGTATATACATCATCAAAGAAAACTTTTTTTTATGATTATTGATTATATCCATAAATTGTTCAATTTATGTTTAGTGTTTTACAAGTATGGAATTATGTATTTTGATTCATAAACTGATCTAGTTTAAGCCATTGTTTAGAAATGGAACCTAGTGGATGAAATGGAAAACATATCCATGAACACACTCCGTGTAGGGATTTACCTCCTACTCATGATATTTATAGTGGAGCTGGTGTTGCAACTAGTGCTAATTAGCTAATCACCATACTGGGATAACTCACTCAGGTTATGAATAATAACCTTACTCGTATGGAGCACCCAGATCAATAGCATGGAGGATCAATGTTATATCTCATCATGGGAAAACTACCACCATCATTAAATGGGAGTACAAATACATTAATAGTAGAGAAATGGATAAATTCCTTAGAGAAAATATTCCAAGCCTTGGGGTGTAGCGAAAGGGAAAAGTTATCATGGCAGTTTACCGCCTCACTAGAGATACTGAACAATGGTGGTCATTGATTGAAAACACAAAGGAAGATGATGAAGTATCAAATATTGAATGGATGGAGTTCAAAGTGATTTTCGTAGAAAAATACTTTCCTCTTGACCATCGAGAAGATATGGAATGGAAATTTCTAAGTCTGGGAAAAAAGGAGGATGAGAATGTCGTAAAGTAAGAAGCTAACTTTACAAGGTTAGTGAGGCATGTAGAAGATTATATAATTAACCGAAGGAGTAAGATTGATTGTTTCATTTATGGGTTAAAACCATTTCTTCGTCGATAATTAGTCTCACAATCATTCTCGTCGTACGAAGACATTGTCTCATGTGCTATGAAGACTAAAAAGGAATTCTATAATTCATACGACTTTAAAACAAACCAAGAGATGAAGAGATCTGTAGATCACTCTGGAAATAGAAATAAGGGGAAGAAGGGAAATTTCGAATATGAATCCTCCAGTAAATGTGGGGACAAACACCGCAGTACTTACTTGAAGGGAATGAGAGTCTATTACAAGTGTGGTGAAAAATGCCACCATGTTCATGATTTCAAGGGAAAGATAATTGCTGTCAACATGGAATGCTATAATTGTAGAGAAATGGGGAATTATGAAAATGAATGTCCTATGAGTCAGGGAAATTTACCTTAGAAAAGGCCAAGGGATGAAGGCCAAGCTTATGCTATTAATACTGATGAAGTAGACGCTCTGAAATATGTGGTGGCAGGTAATTTAATGGTTTCCTAAAGTTTTGAAAATGCATTATTTGAATATGTGTCATCACATTATTTCATATCTTCCCAGTTTTCTATGAAAATAAGATATTTACAATTTGATTTAACAATGGAGTTGTCAGTGAAAACTCCTAAGGGAAGTACCATTGCAACAATGTTTTGTGAATATGTCCCCATTAGAGCACATAAATGTTCTTTATAAGCTGATCTCATCATCATACCCATGATTGAATTTGATATAATCCTCAGTATGGATTGGGTTTGGACCACGATGAGAAGATTTATTGTAATAAGTATGACATTACTATTTTTGATGATGATGATATCGGACACCTTATCTTTATAGAAGAATCATCACCAACTAATTCTTATCTAGATCCACCCCCAGTAGATCAACTAAATTCAATTATTGGGGGGGAAGAAAATGAAATGACGGTGGGTGAGGAAAGGAATGTTCAAATAGAGGATGTACATATTGTGATAGAAAATGTAGATTTGTTTCCATAATATTTCCCTGGACATCCTCCAGAATGAGAAGTTGAGTTTTCCATTGATTTAATTCCTAGATCAAGGCCTATAACGAAGACCCATTATAGATAGGCCACTGTTGAATTAGTTGAACTAAAGAAACAACTAGAGAAATAGAGTAATAAAGGATTTATTTTCCATAGTGTCTCTCCATGGGTAGCCCCTGTCCTTTTTTTAAGAATAAAGACAAATCTATGAGGTTATGTATCAACAACAGGGAAATCAATGCTATAACAATAAATACCAAGTATCCCCTACCTCTCATTGATGATTTATTTGACCAACTTCATGGAGCTCAATACTTTTAAAATATTGACCTTCGATCCGGATACCATCAGTTGTGTGTGAAGAAGGAAGACATTCTGAAGAATGAATTTCGAACCTGGTACGTGCATTACGAGTTTACAGTAATGCCTTTTGGATTGACTAATGCACCCTCTGCCTTCATGGATCTAATGAACAGAGTATTCAAGGAATATCTCGATGATTTTGTAGTGGTATTTGTTGATGATATCTTGGTATACTTCAAAATCTACAAATATCATGAAAATCACTTGCACATTATCCTGATGAACCTTATAAGACATGAATTATATGGGAAGTTTAGAAAATGTGAATTTTTGCTTCAGGATAATTCTTTTCTTGGCCATATTGTCTCCAAAGATGGAATCTATGATGAACCTTCTATGACCAAGGCAATCCATGAATGGCCAGCACCGACGAATATAACTGAGGTACGTAGTTTTATTGGTTTATTAGGTTATTATTAGCATTTCGTCTAGAATTTTCCCTGATTGGATAACCAATTAATAAAGCTCACACGTAAAGGGGTTAAATTTGTTTGGACAAAAGATTTTAAACAATATTTTGAAGAAATGAATATAAGATTAGTTAATGCTCCTATATTGACCCTACCATCGGGGAATGATGGGTTTTTATTTTTATTGATGCATCGAATAATGGACTTGGTTGTGTCCTTATACATAATGATAATTTCATTACCTATGCATCACGATAGTTTAATATTCAAGAACAAAATTATCCTACTCATGATCTTGAGTTATCTACTATAATCATTCATTTGAAGATATGGATACATTATCTCTATGGTGAAAATTGTGAGATATATACTGATCACACGATTTTGAAGTATATTTTCTCATAGAATAAAGTCAACATGAGGCAAAAGAGATGTCTTGAATTACTAAAGGATTATGATTTCACGATACACTACCACCCGAGGAAGTTAAATATGGTGGCAGATGCTTTGAGCAGAAAGGATCATGGAGTTTTTAACATGATGAGAATTGAAAGGGATCCTATTTTTATGGATCTAATGAAGATGGATATGGGAATCACCATGGAAGGTGAAACATCAATAATTTTTCAAATGGTTTCCAAACCATATTTACTAGAAAGGATAAAGAGTTCTCAGACCGGTGATGAAGAGTTTCAAAATAAGATTAAAGCTATGAATGATGGGATATTGATAGATGTTGTGTATGAAAATGGAATTTTGAAATTTGGGAAAAGACTTTGTATTCCTGATATACCTGATCTAAAAGGGAATTTTTGGATGATTCTCATAGTTCTAAGTTCTCTATACATCTTGGGAGCACCAAAATGTATAGGGATTTGATGGAACATTTATGGTGGGACAACATGAAGAGAGAGAATTCTGATTTTGTGTCACGATGTATGGATTGTCAACAAGTGAAATCTAGAACACAACAGCCTGGAGGAGTCATGTATCCTCGTTCCATACCTGAAAGGAAATGGGATAATATCATGATGGACTTTTTCATGGGACTACCAAAGAATCCTAGAATTAACGATGCAATATGGGTCATTGTTGATTGTCTTAAAAAGTTAGCACATTTTCTTGCTATAAGGGAAGATCTACCACTCGAAATTCTAGAAATACTATATATTAATGAAGTTGTGAGACTTCATGGAGTACCCCTATCGATTGTTTCTGATCGTGATCCCCATTTTACTTCAAGATTCTAGAAAAGTCTTTAAAAGGATATGGATTGAGAACTTCGTTTGAGCACTGCCTACCACCCTCAAATAGATGGGAAATCAAAATAGACTATTCAAAACTTATAATACATGTTGAGATCTTCCTCACTTGACATTCATGGTATTTGGGATCAATATTTACCTCAGGTAAAATTTTCCTATAACAATAGATTCCATTCGAGTATTCAGATGGAACCATATGAAGCGTTATATAGAAGGAGATGTCGCACACCAACCTGTTGGGATGATGTTGGGGAAATAAAACTCATAGGCCCCGAATTGGTGGAGGAAACGAGGGAAAAGGTGAAGGTAATCCCAAACCACATCAATACAGCTCAAACAGGCTAAAGATCTTTGCAGATAACCGAAGGAAGGTTTTGAATTTCAAGACGGAGATCATATTTTCCTGAAGATATCTCCATGGAAGGGAGTTATACATTTTGGAATGAAAGGTAAAATGAGTCCCAGGTACATTGGACCACTCGAAATTCTAGAATGAATTGGGGTTGTAGCTTACCGTTTGTCAATGCCGCCAAGTCTATCCAAAGTTCACGATGTGTTCAACGTATCACTATTGATAAAATACATGCCTAACCCAACATATTTACTCACCTATGAGAAATTAGAATGTGAACCCGATCTATATTACTGCGAAGAGCCTATCAGGATTCTTGATACAAGAGAGAAAGTGCTGAGAAACCAGACGACTCGTCTGGTAACAGTTCTATGGAGGAACCATATGATGGAAGAGGCAACATGGGAACCTAAGGAACTTATGATGAAGAACCACCGAATTCTTTTTATGCGGTAGTATTCTAGAAATTTTAAGGGAGAAATTATTTGAAGTAGGGGAGAATGTAACACCCCAATCTTACATGGTACGATTCTCTTTGAATAATACAGTAGCGTGTGTTGTACACAACTTCGAGATTCTAACACACTACGACCAATCAAAGTAGCCTTTTGGAATAGTAATACCAAATCTATGAAATTTTATAAATTTTATCTCTCATATTGGACTTCAAATTTTTATTCAGAATATCAAAATTATCCTAGGGTGAAATTTTGGTACTTTTCAGATAAATTTTATTTTTTGATGAATAGTGAAAATTACTAAATTTTAATTTCAAACAACTTTTTTAATAAAAATAATGAATACTGATGAATTTTGATTTTGAGTGGTTTTAAAGTATATATAGAATATATTATTACAATTTAATACAATTTTGGTCATTGGACATAATTTCACAATTAAACCGGACATAAACAAGTGTCAATCTTTTGATAGTTATTGTCTCTTAAAAACAGGCTTTTTATTTTAACAACACGAATTAATTTAAAATTAATTTATGAAACTTATGTGTTTTGAATTTGGATAAACGGATTCATTATTTGGAATAAGGATTCCCAAATTGTGTAAATAGGTAAATCATATTTTTATACATATTGAATAATTACTTCAGTAGATATTTTATTTAACATGGTTAAAGGGTAAATCCGGTAAATAAGGGTAAAAAAATAATATTATAATAATACTAAATTACACTAAAATGTGTCATAACCCTATTTGTTGATGAATTTCCAACCATGGTCATCTTTGGATCAATTTTGGGACCCCATGGATCCACTTGTAGGTGATAAGGACACTTTATATTAATTAAGTTAAAGTAAATACAAAAAGGACATAAGAATATATCTTTTAGAAATACAATTTTAACATAGGGTTATACATGTTATATATTCGAC
This sequence comes from Viscum album, assembly GCA_963277665.1. Classification (NCBI taxonomy): domain Eukaryota; kingdom Viridiplantae; phylum Streptophyta; class Magnoliopsida; order Santalales; family Viscaceae; genus Viscum; species Viscum album. Next base: position 936,859,465 of record OY728163.1, on the reverse strand, counting down.
AATAAATATTAATTAGAAACATAAAAATATTTCCTAAATAATGGTATTTTATTTATAATTTTTAGACATTTAATAATTAAATTTATTTATGACACAATAATGATGCAGTATTTTCCTTATTAATGAAAGAATCAAATAATTGGTATAATAAAATGTTAAAATAAATATAATTTGAATGTTTTGATGCCATCCACGAATTTTATTGGTAAATATTACATGTTTTTATTGCTTAAATTAATTTTAGTCGAATTAATAAAAATTTTATGACTTTAACAAAAATCATTTATTGAAAAGTTTCAAAATTGACCTAAATGAGTTTTTAAAACAAATTTTATATTATAACTTGAAATTATATTCCTAATAATCTAAGGTCTTTCCAAGGGACTTATATCATGATAGTTGTATCGTTAATGGACCACTTTGGGGTCTCTTGGATGTATATAGTATGTTTATTCACTAAATAATACAAAAATACAAAGTGACATGATAAATTTCAAACTAATTAACTAAGAGTTAAAACAAAAATATATGGTAAATATAGTGACAAAAACAAGTCTAAAATCTATTGGTTGAAAAGATATAGACCCATACCCACATTAGACTTTTAATAATCTACTTTGGGTCCATTATAAATCTAATATGAATTTATTATAAATTAATACTTTATGTTTTTTCTAAAGAGCCCCTCCTCCCATTATAAAACGACACCACTTATACCCAATTATTCACAACATCAATGCCTTTTGGATCGGCCATCCCCTGCCCAATTATTCCTTAAACTATCCTAAATTCAACTTAGAGGCCTTAGTTTCATCACAAAGCTATCTTATGGATCCCTTTTGATCAAATCAAAATGGAGAACACGAAGAAGAGGTAATGTTCTCACCACCCTCTTTCAAGTTCATTTCTTCTTGAAATTCTTCTATATTTGTTATTTCCATTATAAAAAAATAACTCCACTATCTTCTATATACTTTGAAGGTATTATAAATATGGTGCAACCATATTCAGTATTCTATCCATCCTTTTAATGACATGTCACCATACGTGCGTACGTATGGCTTACCATCTCCACGTTGTGGTGTAATTGTTATTCAATACATTATTATTTGGATGGTTATAATAATGATGTATACCTCTTTTATATAATAAATATAACATGATAATGATTATGTATATATGATATACCATCCAATTATATATTATTTTAATATCAAAGGAATGATATTTTTGCTTGTGCGTACGTACAGACTATAGTCTCCACAAACGCGATGAGATTTATTCTCCATCATATCCATTCAAGTCTGATTCTAATTCGATAATTAAAAATAAATTTTAAGGACTTGATATCATTATAGATATGAATATGATACATCCTATACATAAAAACATGGCTTATGTACCATAAAGTATAATAGAAAATGTGTAAGTTAACACCCCAAACAACGATAATACTAAGATATTATTAATAAAGCAATGTTAAAAGATCATATATGATATCATATTAATGTATATGATTTTTGAATAATTTAATAAAAATTATTTCACCATTATACACGAGGTTAAACTACCCCCAACCTTGAAAAAGTACAAGGTATGGGTTTATTTCACAATCTCATCATTATCCGATGTTGTTTATACGTAATTATCTACTGGAACCTCTTTATTATCCACATCCATGTTTCTTGAAAATATATTTCAAATCATTCTTACTATTTTACAGATTATGGGTTCAAGTCATTTATACCCTTGTTGACTTTTTTTAAGAATTTTATAAAGGAATAAGTATGTCGTTTTCCAAACAAGGTAATTTTTAACCATTTCGACAAAATTAAGGTAAGAATGTATTTTTTTATCTTATATGCTGGGTGCGGAAATTTTCCTCCATTATAAAACCGTCAAATCTTCCCTTACAAGCTTATAAGGATATTTTAAATGTAAATGTTTTATTTTATAATTATGTTACTTTTAAATGATTTCAATAAAAGGGATATTTCTCTCAAATTGTATTGATTTCATCTGTGTCAACATCCATTGATGGATTTTAAGCTTATTTGATATTGATTTATTACGATAAAAAATTACCATATTGTATTGAATTTGTTGAGATATGTTTGACTGTGGATGTTTTATTTTTATACCATTAATGGTTAATGGAGAATGTATTGACATTTCATATGTAGTTTTAATACGAATCATTATATTATGCTTAAAACTATTGATATGAGGAATGCATTGGACTTAGTCTGTGATGGGTGGTGCCCGCTACAGCTCCTCGATGCATCATTAGGTTTCATGAGACAAACTAGTGTCTTGGCCCGAGGCTTTGACAAAATATTATTTGTAGTCTTGGCACGAGGCCTTAGCCACATGGTTATGATAATCTATAATTATACATTACATATTAATGAATGTGGTTATTGATATTGCATGTGATTATTCGACTAGTAGAATATACATTTTAATATGTAAATGGAATTATTTCATTTTATTTTTTCCATATTATCCTAAAATTCATGTTTAAAAGGCTTTTGTTTTAGTTATACATTGCCTTAAATGTTTATGCTTAATTATGAATGGTTCTGCTATATTGTAATCCATACTGGGAATTTGAGCTCACCCCTTTCTAGGATTTATTTTTTCCAGGATGTGAAGCAGTGTTTTATGAATGACCTGCAGGGATATTATAAGGGTATTTGATTTTGAAGACAAGATGACGTTGTAGTTTTCACCTTATGATGTAATGTAAACTTTATCAATGTATCTAGTTATTCCATGGCTACTAAATTAATCATTCTTTAAATACTTGATCTTTTGTGATCAAGCCAATTTTATTTAATAATGAACCAACTCTGGGTTACTAGTGTCAGGGCGTTATATGTATCTTGGTATTTTTCCTACTGTTGGACTTTTAGTGGTGGGTGAAACCTATAAAATGAGTCCATTTCTGCCTTTCAGTCAGGATAGGTTTTTCTTTTGGACTTGTTGTGGATTTCTAACGGTGGAATGTTTTATAGTGGGGAGAATAGTCACAACCATGAATTTTTTTAAAGTTATATTTATTTTAATTTACATTCTTGATTTTTTGAGGGTTACCATGAATTTTGGCAGAAATGGTGGGTTCTCACAATTTTTTCCAAATTGTGAGCCCATTTACAGATTTAAAAATATATTTTTTCTTTTATAACATCATCATCGTTCAACATTTTATAGCAATTCCACTTCAAAATTATAATCTCAGGGTGCATTGAAACCACCATAACAATTTGGACATCATTTTAATCCATAATAATGATTGATTTTGGTTTTTTATTAAGGTGTTGTGCCATCCAAAAATCCAATTTATTGCATTAAATTTTCATAATTCCTAAATATCTCATTCAATGATTACTGATTTTCTATGATTACAACTCTCAATTGAGCTCACATACCAAAGGTGCTCCCACATGATCTCCTCCCCCTCTTTAGAGCACATATTCATCACAAATTAGGGATAACCATATCTGGATTTATCAAATCACCTAGATATGAAAAGACAAGTTGATTATTTCATAACTCTATCAATTTTTACTCTTTCCCCTCCATTTAATTTTTCATATGCCCTAATCAACCTTATTATAATAGAATTAATTTTCATATTTGAAAATTAAACTACTCGTGTTTTTATGGAGTTTTATTCAAGATATCTCAATTAAGTGAGTTTCCTCTCATTTTCATGCCATTTCCTTAGGGTTACATCCTCTTTACCTGAGTTACAAAAATTTCTAGAAGATAGGGTTCGTAAATAGGATTTTATTGGGTGTCTTTGTATTCAAATATTCAGGTTTTAAATTTCTTTTCACTCCCTTGTGGTGCGGCGGTGGTGTGGTTGATGTTTCTCACAAAAAATTGGGGGATTTGACATAAAATGTAATTGTTTTCATGTGTAAACAATTATTTATGAGTTATCATGATTAATTTATTAATTTATAAAGTTCATCATATGTTTTGTGCGGTGTGAGAATCATTATTGGTAGCATTATTTGAGAACATAATGTTAAATTTACATTTTTCCTTAATGTTATGTATTTTTCAAATGTATCACATGTGATATCTTTTGTGGTAGTTTTATGAAATATGAAAGTTATTTATTAGTTGTTGAAAGGGGATGTAAATTCTGGTTAGTTAGTTCATTATTTTGATTTTGGCACCAATATGTGGTTTTTGAATGGGATTTATGTGAAAACCCTTGTTGTACTTCTTGAAAGTGCTTCATGGACATTGTAAATGTGTTAATGAGTTGCAAAAATTATGAAAATGAAATTTATATACTTTTTGGGTGGGTGTATGTTTTTTAAAAGGTACACATGGTTGTTAAATGGATATTATGTAGTGTTTATCATCTTGTAATAATTTTCTAAAATTTATTAATGAATTTATCAAATTTTTAAAGATATATTAAACTTGTTGCAAGCTATTTTTGTTCGAGAATAACTTCAAAATGAATTTGAATGAGAAAGGGGACTATGTTACTTGTGTTTTGGGATATATTTTGTTTTGGTTTTGTTCCTTTGTAATAGTATTTAATCATTTTTTATATTGTGTAATCCAATTTTGAAATTTTGTAAAATATTATTTTGTATGAAAAATGTAGATTTGGTTTATTGGATTCTCAGGTCGTTTATGTTTATAACCTCATGTAAATAATTCAAAAACATATTTTATAGTACTTGGGAACTTCTTCCATCCCATGGGGATATGGAACGCCATTCAGGACTTGTCACAGACTGTGTGGGGTAACTGTTTTAATGGAAACTAGATTTGGTTCATGACATTGTATATGATATAGTTAGTTGACCCTTCTAATTAGAGTGTTCTGATAAATTAAGGAATATTTTATTTTTTTAATTAGATACTATATTATGGATACACATATAGTATTTTAAAATAAATTAATTCAATATATTTTCACTTTCTTATCTTCCCTTGTCATTTTATGAAAGGTAAATGGGTGAAAAAAAAATTTAAAATGTGATTAATGTTCTAATTGGTTGCAATTTCATTTTATCATTATCACACTAATGAATGGTATGGAATCCACACTATGAAATATTAAATATAATGAGTTAAAAATGAAATACATTATTAAATTATTCATGTATAAGGATCCTATGGAATATGTACATAGACATCATTTCATGAGTGTTTGGACTCAAGCTAGACTTGGATTACCGATGGAATTCCTTAAGAACTCATGGACACCATTTAGATTCAATGGTTCTAGTTGCCAAGGGATATACCTACCTTGAAACCCAATTCATATATACCACTAGATAACCAACATGTTATTACAGGATCCCACCATTATCATAAAATAAATCATGTTATATAATACATGGATCCATCTAAACATCTATGGACAAGAGACCCAATGGATACACTCATTGGTAAATTTATTTTTATCCAATTTTCCATGGATAAGTTCCATTGAATTTTTGGGAATTATAAAGTAGTGTTATTCCTTATTTGATTCCCCATGGGTTTCATTTGGATACCATAACAATGGTATAGATTATTAATATGTTGGATCGAACACATATTTAAAGGATTTCATTGTTATTACATAGGATCATATTTACTATATAATCATGGATTCTTCCTTATACCATAGATCCATTATTATTATTATCATATCATGATGCTAGTGTCGGTAGTAAATCACGAGGAATAAATATAAATAAGAATATATTTAATTAATGTAATTATTACTTGTTCAAACTCTAGTTGTGGTTGAAGTAGGAACTAGGGTATTTACATAAATATACTACATTACTAATAAATATATATATCGGTACACAATATTTCAGTTTATATTACATGATATATATTTTACAGACACCAATGGTGGTTTCATAATGGGAATTATATCACACCCTATACATGACACAATTGTTACTTGGGAATATTACATGTACAAAAGTATTAATATGGGGATGCATATCTTTCTGGACACCTGATATGACTTGTTTATTGGGACGAATCAATATAATGTTTCACTAAGCTAGAGATCAAGATTGTAGTCAGAATTTGGCTTCTTTTTTTTCATTTTGTATATAATTTTATGCCTTATTCATTGTATTAATGTTTTCTTTCTATATATAGACATCTCAGGTATCATCATCATATTTTTTTGACATAGTTTCCTGAATTTTAGTATTGTTATCAGTTACATTGGTTTATTATTATTTCAATATGATACTTCTACATATTTTTTATCATCCAGTAGTATGTTGAATGTTATTCTATTCAATCAGTTTATTTATGCATACTATCTTAACCTATTATATTACTTATCTATTGTGATACACTCCGTTATTGTCAGCATAGTCTCCCTGCACACACAACCTAGGTTTTCACTAATAGTCGTTGACCTATGGAATATGGGGAGTCATGTAGGAGGACAGGTCAGAAACTTGGCTCATAAAACCTATGAGGAATGAAATGTTTCTAATATGATGTTTCTCTGCCCATTAAAGGATAATTAGGGATGAGATACTTTAATGTAGAAATATATACGAACAATATTTTTTCCTATGGTATGGATCCTTTTCAATTTGTATACCAGTTTGAACTAGTCACACATTTTTTTTCTAACCATACATTAGGGTACACACACTCATATGACTATGTCTATAAAAATTAGTAACGGATTTTCTCACAGTTGTTGAACCATTTCACAAACTATGTGGCATAACCATGTTTTTACACACCATAAGCTATGATACTTGCATAATTAGAAAACTAATTTTCCAACCATGCAACCTAACTATAAGTCCTTAAAATATTGGATAAATATATGATTTTTATAATAATTTCATTTCAACTCAACCACTTCCTCTTTAGCAAATGCCAACAGACATTGAATCCTTTTTATCACATTTTGGATCTCTCAATCCAAATTTGATAAGATTTCATCACATTTACGATATGTCATCCCAATCGATCCGTTTTCATCATATTGGATGCATATTAGTAATTAACCAATCCCCATTTAGTTTTTCATGATTCATATCTCCCATGATAATTATATTTAGACACATGATCATATTACCAATTTTTTCGGAAGATTATTTTTTCATTGGATTTATTTAAATACAGAAAAAACTAAAGGATGATACTGGATGCTGAGATCGTTATACCCTCAATGTAGGTTCAATATTACACATACCTCTAGTTTTTTCATTTTATAAATTGAAATCATTTATTGTGAACTGATTTCCTCATGCATGTCCTATTAAATTCATGTTCCTTTCTTATATTAATTTTGACCGTGTTCTCGAGATCATTAAAAAAAACACATGAATGTATTCGGAGGTCATAACCTCATTTTTATCCACCCAAATTATGGGTTTCCACAAATTTATTCCCTAGGTGGGTTTTCACGTATTAATAACGACTATTAGGTTGTTCAATGCCTTAACCCTATTAATGGAAATCCCTTCATCAATAGAATGAATAATGAATTGATAATGAATATTTATTGTATATGATATTGTAACAAGACCCTTCAAAGGTAAGTGTTTTAATAAATTAACTAATATTTAAATGGTTAATTGGAATGTATATTATGGATATTACTCATATTAGTTTATTATACATGAATTCCATATTGTTTCACATTTTTATTCCTTATTTCCTTGTTTATTAAAGGTAATATATTTAACAAATTAAATGAAATTTGATTAATGTCATAAATGATCTCATGTAATTTTTATCCTTGTCACACTAATGAATGGTATGGAATTAACCTAATATGTTATTAAAAGTCATGATGATTATGTGGAAAAATTTATTAAATTAGTTATGTATAAGGTGCCTATTGAATATGGGACTTGACATCATTATTATAATGGTTTGAATCATGTTGGCCTTGGATTCGAAAGGGTGTTCATTGAGCACTTGTGGATTCCATTATTATTCAACTGAGCCAATTGAAATGGAGATATCAACCATGGAGCATGATCCTCATATACTAGGGGATTCTATGAAAAATGTTGTAGGATCCCTCCTCTATCATTGTAAGATTATTTTGATACCCCCTTGGATCCATCTTAAAATCTACTGACATGAGGCGGTATGGATACACCCATTGGTATTAGTCATTGCTTATTATTTTTAACCTTGGATGAATTCCTTGGACACTGTTACAATTATATAATAGTTTAATGCCTTATTTGATTTCACATGGAATTAAAATAGACCCCCTGTCTAGAATACAGATTATTATGGAGGTATCTTGACACCTGAGGTTATGTATGCCTTGGTTATTAACATTGATCCTCTTAACTATATCAACATGGGTGGGTTTTTATACCTAGGAGAATTTATTATAATTATCATAGCATGATTTCAGTTCTAATTATAACACAAATTAGTTAACATGTAAATCAGAACATAATTAATTAATGAAATGATTATATATTCAGACACAAGTAGAGGCTAATGAAGGAAATATGGTAATTACATTATTTAATTACCTTACTTTTATAATTACATGAGTTCAAAATATTTTAATTAATATTTCATATACAAAATGTTATAGAAACTATTGGTCACTGCCTATAGTGATTTATCTCAAACACTATCTAGGCCGTCATTGGTACTAGGTAAGATTACATGTATATAGGTTTTGATAAGAGGATGAATACTTTACTGGAAACATTGTCTTACATGATGGTATTTGGATGGATTATTGTATAAGTTGGTAAATCCAGAGCTTAATATGTTGGACATGATTTGGCATATTTTTAATGGTTTTTTATATCAGGGTACACTTGTTATCTTTTATCCATTTTTTCTACCTTTATGGAAACATGACATGTATCATCACATTTTTTATTAGAACTATTTTCCAAATTTTTTGAATTATAATACGGTCCATAATTTATTTATTATTTTTTCTTGCTTCCACAATAGTGGGTTTCTTGTCTAAAATTATAGGTTCTTTTCTATTGTTCCTGTTTTTCGTTTATGATTTCCCTATTTCCTAATTACATTAAATAAATTCCTTAGTACACTCTAGAAATGTGGGTATAGTCTCCCCACAGACACACCCTAGGACCTGGCTACTATTTGGCATCCTATGGTTTATTGGGAGTCTTTCTTGGGTCCATCTGGCCAATACGGTTCATGACACCTTGGAGTGGTACGTAGATAAGTGATTTTAAATATTGGTTGATGAATTATATAAATACTCTAAATTAACACCCAATTACCAAATATATCATATATCATATTATAGTAGGATAACTTTACTAAAAGAATGAATTTGTAGTGGGAGTTGATGAATGTTTTTTATTGTTCTTTTTTTAATTAAAAATATAGAAATTAAATGTGGATTAATATTTTATGAATAATATATGGAGGTGTGAATGATTTATTTTAGGGAATATGAAATGTTTTTTGGGTAAAATTACAATAATATACTAAATGATATAATGTTTGATGGTGGATATTCATTGATACATTTGATGTTGTTATAAAAAATGGTTATTGATTAATGATGGATATAATTAAATAGAATGAGGGAAGACCTTTTTGGAACAATTTTAAATCAATATTCCTATTTATAATTGATTCTTAAAGACTCGTTTATAATTATAACATTCTCAATAGATGATGAAAGTATATATTGTGTGCTCAATGTGAAGTGTCCATTAACTAAATATAATAATTTCATTGATTTAATATTAAGATATGAGTCAATATTATACTAAAATCACATGAATATGTTTTTTAGAAGAATAAAAATATAGCTTACATAAAATTGAAAAATATCCCTTTTTTATTTGTGAGAATGATTCTATTTAGGATGAAATTTTATACACATGAGTTCAAGCACAATCCTACTCATTGTAACCTTTTTATTATGCCGGTAAAATATATTGAAAAAATTATTCAATATCACACGATGGATATATTTATTATTTTTTATTGGTTAAACATTTATATCACCATTTTTGTTGTGGTTTCAATAATAATAATATTATTATTTTAAAAAAATTAATTTTTTATCATCATTATATTCATTTTTAATGAACAAATGTTACATGAAAGAAATATTTTCAATTATCACAAGTAATTAAAGCATTTAACTTTAGTGATAAACGAATAGATATTGATTTACCAATTTGACTTGTTATTGGTGTATAAATTTGTATCCTGAATCAAATATAACAATTATAATTTTAATTCATAGAATAAAAAATCAATAAATATATTTTATTTTCCATAGATTGTCCTAGTGAATAAATTTACAACAATAGTTACATTTTTTATTTATAATATTGATGAATTAAATTCCTTGGGATAATTATTATTTTTTCATATCATTATATCAAAACCAATTAGTTTTTTACACAACATAATATAAAATAAGAATAATATATTTTCTAACACCCTAATCTTTCACGGTACACTTCTCTTTGAATAATACAATAGCGTTTGTTGTACGCAACTTCGAGTTCTAATACACCACAACCAATCAAACAAGCCGTTATGAATATTAATAACCATTTTTTTTAATATTATAAATTTTATTTTTCAAAATGGACTTCATTTTTGGATTCATAATATCAAAATTATCTTAGGGTGAATTTTTGGTATTTTTTGGAAAACGTTCAAATATTGATGAATATTGAAAACACTGAGTTATAATTTAAAAAAAAAATTATTTAAAAAATTATTTATTTTATTTAAATTTATATTAGTTAAATATAGATACATAATACCTATATATTTTAAATGTAATTTATTAGAGTCATTTTATAATAATTATATATATATAATAATTTTATTGAACTTTTAAGTGTATTTTACCCACCTCCTAGGAGAATTTTCAAATTTTCATAAAACATAATTTTAATACTTCTGTTAGTGGAATTTCAGAAATTCTGAAAGTCACGTTTGATACAATTAAGAGAAATAATTTTTTATAAGATAAAAATATTTTTTCGGGGAATAGTAACTTTTTACATTTATTCCCCACGGTTAAAAGTAAATAGGGTAATTAAGGGTAAAAATCATATTAAAATTACCCTAATACATTTCCTATTTCTATTGGATGAGTATAATTCAACCAAAAACAATCTTAGCAATAAAATATGGATCTTTTTGGTCCACTTTTATTAGATTAGGATAATTATTGTTATTTTATTTAAAGAAGTGTTAAAAGAGTTAAAATCAATGTTTAATAACTATAACATTTTTAATATAGTCTTATACATAAGATAAAATCGACTATAAATAAAAATTAGAAATATTAGAAGATTTCCTACAAAATGGTAATTTATTTATATTTTTTTGACATTATATAATATAAAATATTTATGACACAATAATGATGCAGTAATTATCTAATTAATGAAATATTAAAATAATTGATATTATAAATATTCAAATAAATATAATTTGAGACTTTTTATGAATTCCACTAATTTAATAGGTTAATATGACATTTTATGGTTGTTTATAAAAATTTTATTGGAATTAATAACGCTGTTATGAATTTAGAAAAAACAAAATATCAAATAGTGTCAAAATTGACATAGACGAGTTTTAAAAAAAAAATATTATTAATTGATATTCTATTCTTAATAATCTATGGATCATCCAAAGAACTTATATAATGATAGGTGTAGCATTATTGAACCACATACAGTTTTCATAGAAGTATATCTTAAGTTTAGTAACCATATAATATAAAAATATAAAGAGGCATGGTAAATGTCAAACTATTTAACTAAGAGTTAAATCTAAATGGTAAAGCTAATATATTGACTCCAACCTGTCTAAAAACTATTGGTTGAGTTGTTATCGACCCATCCATGCCTTATCCTTTAAATAAATTAGTTTGGAGCCCTTATAAACCGAATATTAAATTATTATAAAATAATATTTCTAGCTTTTCCTAAGGTGGCCCTCACCCATATTATAAAAGGGAACTCACACTTCTCACTAATTCACACCTTCAAATTCTTATTGATCGGCCTAAATCTTCCCAAATACCCTCCAACTTCCCTAAATTCATCCTAGAGGCCTTCCTTTAGTCATAAATCCATTATATGGAGCCCTTTAGACCAAATCAAAAGGAAGAACCCGAAGAAGAGGTAAATATCTCACCACTAATTTCATGTTCCTTTCTTCATCCACTTCCTTTTTCTTTGTTGTTTCCATCCTAAAATAATAAATCTGGTATATTCTATATACTATAATGTTATTATAAATATGTTACAACCAAATTCATTATTTTATACATCCATTGAATGACATGTCACCATACGTGCTTACGTACGGCTTACCATCTCCACGTCGGGGTGTAATTGTTATTCAATAGATAATTATTTGGACGGGTGTAATAATGATGTTTAATTGAGGGAATTAATAAATATAACATGATAATGATTCTGTATATATTATATACAATCCAATTATATACTATTTTAGTATCAAAATAATGATATTGTCGCTCGTCCGAACATACGGATTACTGTCTCCACGAACACGAAGACATTCATTCCCTGTCATATTCATTCAAGACTAACATTCATTAGACAGATAAAAATAAATTTTAAAGACATTATATCATTTTATATATGAAAAAGATACAACCCATCTATAAAAAATATGACTCAGATAACAAATAATATAAAGGAAAATGAATCTTTTAACACCCGAAACAACGATAATACTAAGATATAATTAACAAAGCATTGTTAAAATATCATATATGATATCATATTAATGATTATTATTCTTTTATAATTTAATAACAATTATTTATCCATTATAACGGAGGATAACCTACCCTCTACCAAGGAAAATTACAAGGTAAGGGTTAATTTCACAATCTCTTTATTGTTCAAGATTATTTTTACATAAGTATCTACTTGGACCTCTTTATCATCCACATCCATGATTCTTAAAAATTTATTCCAAAACTTTTTTACAATTTACTAGAATATTGGTTAAATTCATTTATACCATTGTTTAACTTTTATAAAAATTTTATAAAGGATCATTTCTGTTGTTTTCCAAACAAGGAACTTTTTGATCATTTGGGCAAATTTAAGGTAAAAATGTTTTTTAACTTATACGGAAAGTGTGGCTATTTTATGCCATTATAATATCGTCGAAGCTTCACAAAAAATCGAAAAATAATAATTTAAAAATAAATTTTTTCTTTATAATTATGTTTCTCATAAATTATTTCAAAATAGAAAGATATATTTTATAAAAAAGGTTATGATTTCATCCATGTCAACATCCTTTGATGGATTTTAAGCTTATTTTATGTTGATTCATTATGATACAAAACTTCCAAATTGTATTGAAGGTTTTGTGATAATTTTGACTGTGGATGTGTTATTTTTATACCATTCATGGTTTATGGATAAAGTATTGACATTTCAAATTCTAGTTTTAATACGAATTTTTATGTTATGTTTAATCCTTTTCATATGTGGAATTCATTAGACTTAGTAAATGACTGGTGGAGCCCTCTATAGCTCCTCGATGCATTGGTAGGTATCATGAGACAAACTAGTGTGTTGGTACAAGGCCTTGACAAAATTTTATTTGTAGTCATGGCACAAGGCCGTGACGATGTGGGTAGGAAAGTTTTTCATTATGCATTCCCTCATTATGAAAGTGGATATTGATATTTCATGTGATTATTCGACTTATAAAATATCCATGAGAGTATGTAAATGGAATTATTATGATTTTATATTTTCCATATTATGCTGACGTTCATGTTTAAAAGGCTTTTATTTTAGTTTTATACTTTGCCTTAAATTGTTATGCTTATTTTTGAAAGATCTGCTATATTGTTATCCTTACAGGGTATCTGAGCTCACCCCTTTTTATGTTTTATTTTTACCTAGATGTGAAGAATTATATTATGACTGACCTACATAGATAGTATGTTGGATCACATTGTTGTCTATGGAATCAATGTTGTTGTAGTTGTCCATTTATGATGTAATGTAAAACTTATGAATGTATCTAGTATTTCCAAGGGTACTAAACTTATTGGTCATTTGAGACTTGACCTTTTGTGATCATGCCAATGTTAGGTAATAATACACTGACTCTAGGTAACTGGGGTCAGGGAATTACAGTTGGTATTAAGGGAAGTGTAGTACAAACATTGGAAACCAGATTTAGATAAACTCTTATTAGAGCACAGTACCCTAAGAGTAACATTGAGTATTTGTGTAGAATAACTTCATTGAATTTTGGTATTGTTGAGATTTTGTGAGTTTTGAAAGAAATACATCCCTGTCTAGATACGAGCAGGTAGAGGCTGCTCTGACATAGATGTACCTAGGGGTAAAACCAGAAAACACCTCTTTGAGCTAGACTCGAATGGGAACTGGTGCCTGATAACGTGCCTTGCTGAACTCTTGGTTACGAAACACCCGGGATATACGATTAAGATAATTCTTATTTTCTTTACAAACCATTATGAAGGGTTTATTAATATATACTTCTACAAAGAAAACATTTTTATGACTATGGATTATATCCATAAACTGTTCAATTTATGTTAAGTGTTTTAAATGTTTGGAAATATGTATTTCGATACATAATCTAATTTATTTTATGTCATTGTATAGAAATGGAGCATGGTGGATGGAATGGGAACAATATCAATACCCACACTAGATATAGTGATTTACCTCCTTCACAAGATAATTATTGTGGAGTTGGTGATGAAACTGGTGATGATAAGCTAATCACCATACTGAGAAAACTTACTCAGGTTATGAATAATAACATTACCCATATGTAGCACACTGATCCACAACATGGACGATCAATATTAGACCACTTCATGGGTCAAAAAACACCAACATTTAAAGGGGGTACAAATTCATTAGTAGCTCAGTAATAGAAAAATTCCTTAGAGAAAATATTCTATGCCTTTGGGTGTAGTGAAAGAGAAAAAGTTGTCATGGCAGTTTACTGCCTCACTATAGGTGTTGATCAATGGTGGTCATTGATATAAAACAAAATGGAATAATATGAAGTATCAAATATGGAATGGAGATAGTTTAAAGAAATTATCTTATAAAAATACTTTCCTCATGACCATCGAGTAGATATGAAAAATATAATTTTTGAGTCTGAGGAAAAAAGAGGATGAGAATGTTGCAATGTATGAATCTAAATTCACAAGGTTAGTGAGTCATGATACAGATTATATATGTAACCCAAGGTGTAATATTGATCGTTTCTTTGATGGGTTAGAACCATTTCCCTATAGATCATTAGTTTCCCAATCCTTCTCATCATATGAAGATATTGTCTCATATGCTATCAAGACAAAAAAAATAATTCTCTTAGTCTTATGACTTTAAAGAAAAGAAAGATAATAAGAGATTTGTTTAACACTCTAGAAATTTAAATAACGGGATGAAGGTAAAAGTTTAATATCCATCCAGTAGTAAATGTGGGCATGAACACCTCAGTACTTGTCCTAAGGGAATGGGAATCTGTTACAAGTGTGGTGAAAAAGGCCACCGAGTTCATGATTGCAAGGGGAAGAATGAGGCTATCGATGTAGAATTCTACAATTTTAGAGAAAGGGAGCATTATGCGAATGAATTTCCTAAGCATCAGGGGAACTTACCTCAGAAAAGGACTGGAGATCAAGGCCAAGATTATTCTATCACTACTGCTATGGTTGATGCTTCGAAAGACGTGGTGGTAGGTAATTAAATTGCTTCCTCATGTTTAGAAAATGATTTATTTGATTCTGTATCATCGAATTATTTCATATCATCACATTTTTCTATGAAAATTAGATATTTTAAATTTGACTTAACAAGAGAGTTGTCTATCAAAACACTAAGGGAAGTATCATCGCAACAATGTTTTGTCAATCAGTTCCCATTAGAGCATATAAATGTTCTTTATCTGCTGATCTCATCATCACACCCATGATTGAATTTGATATAACCCTCGGTATGGATTGGCTTTCGGACCATGATGTGAAAATTTATTGTAAGAAGATGGAGGTAACAATGTTTGATGATGATACGGAGTACCTTATCATTAGAGTAGAAACATCACCACATAATTCTTATCTAGATCCACCCTTAGTAGCTCAACTATATTCATTTATTAGGGAGGAAGAGAATGAAATAACTATGGGTGGGTAAAGGAATGTTCAAATAGAGGATGTATCTATTGTGAAAGAATTTGTTGATGTGTTTCAAGAAGATTTACCTTGACATCCTCAAGAATGAGAAATTGGGTTTTCCATTGATTTAATTACTAGATCAAGGCCCATATCGAATACCCCTTATAGAATAGACACTCTGGAATAAGTGTAACTAAAGAAACAACTAGTGGAATTGAGTAATAAGGGATTTATCCTCCCTAATGTTTCTACTCGGGGAACCGCTGTCCTTTTTGTTAAGAAGAAACATGGATCAATGAGGTTGTGCATTGACTACTAGGAGATCAATGATATAACCAAAAAAGAACAAGTATCTTCTACCTCATATTGATGATTTATTTGGCCATCTTCATGGAGCTCAATACCATTCAATTATTGACCTTCGATCTGGATGTCATCAGTTGTGTGTGAAAAAAGAAGACATTCAGAAAACAACATTTCGAACCAGGTATGTGCATTATGAGTTTACAGTAATTCATTTTGGATTGACTAATGCACCCTCTATCTCCATGGATCTAATGAATAGAGTTTTCAAGGAATATCATGATGAATTTCTAGTGGTATTTATTGATGATATCATGTTATACTCCAAAATCTATGAAGATCCTAAATATCAATTGCGAATTATCCTGAAGACTCTAAGAAGACATGAATTATATGGGATGTTTAGGAAGTGTGATTTCTAGAATCATGAGATTTATTTCCATGGACATATTGTCTCTAAGGATGGCATCTTCATTGATCCTTAAAAGACAATGGCAATCCATGATTGTCCATCACCGAAGAGTATAACTGAGGTACGTAGTTTTATTGGTTTAGTAGGTTATTATCAACATTTCATCCAGAATTTTTCCCGGATGGCTAACCGATTAAAAAAGATAACACGAAAAGGGGGTAAATTTGTTAGGAAAAAATATTGTGAAGAATGTTTTGAATATCTGAAGAGAATATTAGTCAACGAACTTATATTGGCTCTACCATCATGGAATGATCGGTTTGTTATTTATAGTGATGCGTCAATGAAAGGACTTAGTTGTGTCCTTATACAGAATGATAGGGTTATTTACCATGCATTATGACATCTAAAAATTGATGGGGAAAAGTATCCTACTCATGATATTGAGTTATCAGCTATAATCATTGCCTTGATGATATAGAGACACTATCTATATGGTGAATAATGTGATATTGATACAGATCAGAAGAGTTTGAAATATATTCTCTCACAAAAATAACCCAACTTGAGGAAAAGGTGAGGGCTTAAACTACTCATGTATTATTATTTCACTATACAATACCACCTAGGGAAGGAAAATAAGGTGGGATATGATTTGAGTAGAAATGAACATGGAGTTTTTAACTAGATTGGAGTTGAAAAGAATCATATATAAATGGATCTATTAAATATGGATATGGGAATAATCAAGGAAGGTGAAACATCAATACTATCTCAAATGGATTCCAAACCATATTTACAATAATGTATAAAGAGTTCTTAGACCGGTGATGAAGAGTTTCAAAAGAAGATTAAGGCTGTGAATGATATGAGATTGAGTGACATTGTCTATGAAGATGGAATTATGAAATTTGGGTAGAGAATTTTTCTTCCCGATATACCTGATCTTAAAAGGAAATTGTTGGATGATTCTCATAGTTCCAACATCTCTATACACCCTTGTAGCACTAAGATGTATAGATATTTGATGGAACATTTTTGGTGGGAAAACATGAAGAGGGTAATTGTTGATTTTTTATCAAGATGTATAGTTTTTCCACAAGTGAAAGCGGGAAGGGAATAACCTAGAGATGTCATGAAACCTCTTCCCATACCTGAGTGTAAATGAGATAATATTTTGATGGACATTATAATGGTACTACCAAAGACTCCTAGAAGGAACAATGCAATATGGGTCATTGTTTATCGTCTTTCCAAGTCTGCACATTTTCTTTCTATAAGAGAAGAATTACCTCTTGAATGTTTAGCAAGATTATATATTATTGATGTTGTAAGACTTCATGGAGTACCACTATCAATTTTTTCTGATAGTGATCCTCGTTTTACAATAAGATTATGGAAAAGTCTTCAGAAAGGCCTGGATACTGAACTTCATTTGAGCACTGCCTACCACCCCCAAACTGATGGACAATCAGAATAGACTATTCCAACCTTAGAAGACAAGTTGATATCTTGCTCACATGACTATCAAGGAATGTGGGATCAATCATTACCTCTGGTTGAATTTTCCTATAAGAATAGGATCCATTCAAGTACTCAGATGGCACTATATAGAAGCGTTATACAGAAAGAGGTGTCACACACCAACCTATTTGGATGTTGTTGGTGAACGAAAACTCATAGGCCTAGAACTAGTGGAGGAAAAAATGGAAGAGGTGAATGTAATCCAAAACCACATCAATGCAGCTCAAAGTAAGCAGAAGAGCTATGAAGATAACCGAATGAAGGATTTTTAATTTCTGTTAGGAGATCATGTTTTCATGAAGGTATATCTTTGGAAGGATGTTATAAATTTTGGTAAAAAGGGTAAATTGAGTCCCAGGTACATCAGACCATTCGAAATTCTATAAATAATTGCGGCTGTAGCTTACCGTTTGGAAATGCCGCGAAGTCTCTCCAATGTTTATGATATATTCCACATATCACAGTTGAGAAAATACATGCCAGACCTAATGCATACACTAAACTATGAGAAATTAGAACTGAAACCCAATTAGTATTATTGCGAAGAGCCTATCAAGGTTCTTGATAAAAGAGAACAAGTATTGAGAAACCGGACGACCCGTCTGGTAAAAGGTCTATTGAGAAACCATAAGATAGAAGGAAAAACATGGGAACCTGAGGAAACATATGATGAAGAACCACCAGAGTCATTATATGCAGTAATATTCTAGAAATCTTGAGGACAAAATTATTTTAATGAGGGAAAAATGTAACATCCCAAGCTTCCACGATATGCTTCACTTTGAATAATACAATAGCATGTGTTGTACGCAACTTCGAGTTCCAACACACCACAACCAATTATACTTGCTATAATGAATAGTAATACTCACATTTTGAAATATTATAAATTTTATCTTTCAAAATGGACTTAATTTTAGAATTCAAAATATTGAAACTAGCTTAGGGTGAATTTTTTGTATTTTTCTGAAAACATTATATTTTCGATGAATAATAAAAAACACTGATTTATAGTTTAAAAATGAATTTTTATTAAAATATTTATTTATATATTTAAATTCATTTTATGAAAAAATAGTTATATAATACCTATATATTTTCAATTTTATTCATTGGAGCCAGTTTATAATAATTTTAGATACATAAAAAATTTATTGAACTTTTTACCGTCTTTTACCCGCCTCCCAGGAGAATTTGAAAATTTGAATAAATCTTCATTTTACTGGTTCTGTGAGTGAATTTACAAAATCTATAAAACATGGCCGATATCATTATGCAAAATTTGGTTCAATAAGATAAAAATATTTTTTAGTGAATAATAACTCTTTACTTTTATTTACCACATTTAAAATGAAATAGGGTAATTAAGGTTAAAAATTATATTATTATTACCCTAACACATGTATTAATTCTATTGGAAAAGTATAATTCGACAGAAAACAACCATAGGAATAATATATGAACCTCTTTTGTCCACTTAGATTATATTAGGACACTTATTATTATTTTATTTAAAGAAAAGTTAAACGAGTTAAAAGAAAAATTTAATAACTAAAACATTTTTAATATAGGGTTATAAAGAAGATAAATTTAACTATAAATATTCAATAGAAATATAAAAATCTTTCCTAAATAATGGTATTTTATTTATATTTTTTTGAAATTAAATAATTTAAAACAATTATGACACAACAATGATGTAGTAATTACCTAATTAATGAAATATTAAAATAAATGATATTTTAAATATCCAAATAAATGTAATTTGAGACTTTTTTTGAATTCCACTAATTATATAAGTTAATATGAAATGTTAGGGTTCGTTTGAGGAAATTTTTCAAAGTAATAATGCTCTTATAAATTTATCAAAAACAAAATACCCAATAGTGTCAAAATTGTCAAAAAAGAGTTTTTAAAACAAATATTATATTATTAATTGATATTATATTCCTAAAAATCTACGTTTCGGAAAAATAACTTATATAATAATATTTTTATCATTAATTAACCACTTGGGGTTCTTTTGGAAGTATGTATTACGATTATTAACCTTATAATATAAGAATACAAAGAGACATGGTAAATGTCAAACTATTTAACTAAGAGTTAAATATAAAAGATCAAGTTAATATAGTGACACAAATCTATATAAAACCAGTTGGTGGAGTGGTTTGTGACACATACCCACCTTATATTTTAAATTATTAAATTTTGAGGCGTTAGAAACTGAAAATAATTTTATTATAAAATATTATTTCTAGCTTTTCCTAATGTGACCCTCACCCCTCTTATAAAAGGCACTGCACCTTCTCTCTAATTCACAATGGGAAATCCATTTGACTCAGCCAAATCATGCCCAAATACACTCTCAACTATCCTCCCTTAATCCTAGAATCCTTTATATAGTCATATATAAAACCTAAAGATCCCTTTTGACGTAATCAAAAAGAAGAACCCGAAGAAGATGTAAATATCTCTCTACCACTATCATGTTCTTTTCTTCTTCCAATTTATTTTTCTTTTATATTTTCATTCTAAAATAATATATCCAGTATCTTCTATATACTAGGATTTTATTATAAATATGGTAAAACAAAATTCATTATTCTATCCATCCTTTGACTGACATGTCACCATACGTGCGTACGTACAACTTATTGTCTCCACGTCATGGTGTAATTGTTATTCAATACATTATTATTTGGATGGGTATAATAATGATGTCTATTTAATTTAAATAATAAATATAACATGATACTAATTATTTTTATATGATATAACATCCAATTATATATTATTTTAGTATCAAAAGAATAATATTGTTGCTCATCCATACATACGGATTACCGTCTCCACGAACGCGATAAAATTCATTCCCCATCGTATCCATTCAAGAATAACATTCATTAGATGATTAATAATAATGTCTAAATACATTATATAATTATTTATATGAATAAGATACATCCCATACGTAAAACATATGACTCACATAACGAATAATATGAAGAAAAATGAATCTGTTAACACCTCAAACATCGCTAATACTAAGATATAATTAACAAAGCACGGTTAAAAGATCATATATGATATCATATTAATGTATATTATTCTTTTATAATTTAATAAAAATTATTTCACCATTATACAGGAGGTTAACCTACCCTAAACCAAGGAAAAGTACATTTTAAGGGTTAATTTCACAATATCTTTATTATCCGAGGTTGTTTTTAAGTAAGTATCTACTAGGACTTCTTTATCATCCACAAAAATGTTTTTTAAAAATGAATTCCATTTTTTTATTTACTAGAATATGGATTAAAGTAAATTATTCCCTTGTTTTAATTTAATAATATGTTTATAAAGGAATCTTTCTGACGTTTTCCAAACAAGGTGCCTTTTGGCCTTTTTGAAAAAATTAAGGAAAGAATGTTTTTTAACATATACGAAGAGTGCGGCTATTTTCTGATGTTATAACATCATATAATCTTCAATTAAAATCATAAAAACATATTTTAAAAATAATTTTTTTTTTTATAATTAAGTTACTCTGAAATGATTTCAAAATAGGAAGATATATTTCTCTAAAAATTTGTTTTGATTTCATATATGTCAACATCCTTTGATAGATTTTAGGATTAATGGAAGTTGATTCATTATGATACAAAAATTCCATATTATATTGAAGGTTTTTTGATATGTTAGACTGTGGATATGATATTATTATACCATTCATGGTTTATAGATAAAGTATTGACATTTTGTATGCTAGTTTTTATATGAAGGTTTATGTTATGATTAAAGGTTTTCATATGAGGAATGCATTTGACTTAGTAAGTGATAGGTGGATCCCGCTATAGCTCCTCGATGCATCAGTAGGTGTCTTTAGACAAACTAGTGTCTTGGAACAAGGCCTTGAAAAACTATTATTTGTAGTATTGGCATAAGGCCTTGTCTATGTGGGTAGGAAAGTCTATCATTATGCATTCCATCATTTTAAAAGTGGCTATTGATATTGCATGTGATTATTCAACTAGTAGAATATCAATGTGAGTATGTTAATGGAATTATTATGATTTTATCTTTTCTATATTATGGTAATGATCAAGTTTAAAAGCCTTTTGTTTTAGTTTTATACATTTCCTTAAATGTTTATGCTTATTTATGAAAGATCTTTTATATTGTTACCCCTACGGGGAATCTGAGATCACCCCTTTCTATGTTTTATTTTTCCCTAGATGTGAAGAATTATATTATCACTGGCCTTCATAGATAGTCTGTTGGATCTCAGTGTTTTCCATGTAAACAATGTTGTTGTTGTTTTCCGTTTTTGATGTAATGTAAACTTTATGAATGTATCTACTATTTCCAAGGCTACTAAACTAATTGGTCTTTCGAGACATGATGTTTTCTGATCATGCCAATGTTATGTAATAATGAACTGATTATAGGTAACTAGGGTTGGGGCGTTATAGTTGGTATTAAGGGAAGTTTGGTACAAAAATTGGAATCTATATTTAGATAAACTCTTATTAGAGCACATTACCCTAACATTAACATTGAGTATTTGTGTAGAATAACATTCTAGAATTTTGTTATTGTAGAGATTTTGTCAATTTTGCAAGAAATACATCCCTGTGTAGATACGAGCAAGTAGAGGCGGATCTGGCATAGATGTACCTAGGGGTAAAACCCAAAATCTCCTCTTTGAGCTAGACTCGAACTGGAACTGGTGCATGATAACGTGTCTTGCTGCACTCTGGGTTACGACACTCCTGGGAGATATGATTAGGATAATTATTATTTTCATTAACAACCATTATGAAGGTTTAATTAGTATATACATCCACAATGAAAACATTTTTATGATAGTGGATTATATCCATAAACTGCTAAATTTATATTAAGTGTTTTACAAGTTTGGAAATCTATATTTTGATTAATAATCTACTTTATTTTATGCCATTAAATATAAATGGATCCTAGTGGATGTAATGGAAGGATATAATAAATTTTTGTAAAAGAGGTAAATTTAGTCCCAGGTAAATTAGACTATTCGAAATCCTATAACGAATTGTGGCTGTAGCTTACCGTTTGGCAATTCCGCCAAGTCTCTCTAAAGTTTACGACATATTACACATATCACAGTTGTGAAAATAAATGCCTGACCTAACACATGAACTAACCTATGAGAAATTAGAACTGAAACCTAATCAGTATTATTTTGAAGATCCTGTCAAGTTAATTGATAAAAGTGAACAAGTTTTGAGACATTGGACAACCCGTCCGGTAAAAGGTCTTTGGAGAAACCATATGATGGAAGAGGAAACATGGGAACCTGAGGAAACATATGATGACGAACCACCCAGATCATTATATGCAGTCATATTCGAGAAATTTTGAGGAAAAAATTCTTTGAATGAGGTGAGAATGTAAAATTACATGATTCCACGGTATGCTTCACTTTGAATAATACAATATTGTGTGTTGTACGCATCTTTGAGTTCCAACACACCACAACCAATAATACTAGCCGTTATGAATAGTAATACACACTTTTTGAAATATTATAAATTTTATCATTCAAAATGGACTTAATTTTAGGATTCGGAATATTAAAACTAGCTTAAGGTGGATTTTTTGTATTTTTTGGAAAATTTTCGATTTTTGATCAATAGTGAATAACACTGAGTTATAGTCTAAAAATGAATTTTTATTTAAATATTTATTTATTTTATTTAAATACATTTTAGGTCCAAATAGTTACAAAATACCTATATATTTTCAATTTAATTCATTGGAGTCAGTTTATAAAAATTTTAGATATATAAAAAATTTATTGAAATTTTTACCGTCTTTTACCCACCTCCTAGGAGAATTTGGAAATTTGCATAAAACATCATTTTACAGGTTTTTTGAATGAATTTAAAAAATCTAAGAGACATGGTTGATATCATTATTCAAAATTTGGTTCAATAAGATAAAAATACTTTTAGTGAATAGTAACTTTTTTCTTTTATTTACCAGAGTTAAAAGTAAATAGGGTAATTAAGGGTAAAAATTATATTATTATTACCCTAACACATGTATTAATTCTATTGGAAAAGTATAATCCAAGAAAAAACAACCATAGGAATAATATATGAACCTTTTTGGACCACATTGATTATATTTGGACACTTATTATTATTTTATTTAAAAAAGTGTTAAATGTGTAAAAAAACAATTTAATAACTAAAAATTTTTAATATAGGGTTATAAATAAGATACATTTGACTATAAATATTCACTATAAATATAAAAATATTTCATACATAATTTTTTTTATTTATATTTTTTTGACATTAAATAATTTATAATAATTATGACACAATGATGATGTAGTAAATACCTAATTAATGAAATATTAAAGTAATTGATATTTTATATATCAAAATAAATGAAATTTTAGAGTTTTTATAAATTCCACTAATTATATTGGTTAATATGACATGATAGTGTTCATTAGATGAATTTTTTTCGATGTAATACTACTATTATAAATTTAGCAAAAACAAAATACCCAATAGTGTCAAAATTGTCATAAAAGAGTTTTTTAAACAATTATTATATTATTAATTGAAATTATATTCCTAAAAATATAATGTTCGGCCAAATAACTTATATAATGATATTTTTATCATTAATGAACCACTTGGGGTTCTCTTGGATGTATATAGTACAATTATTAACCTTATAATATAAAAATACAAAGAGACATGGTAAATATCAGACTATTTAACTAATAGTTAAATCTAAAAGATAATGTTAATATAGTGACCCAAATATATATAAAACATGTTTTTTGAGTGGTTTGTGACCCATTCTCACCTTATATTTTAAATTATCCACTTTTGAGGTGTTAGAAACTGAAAATAATATTATTATAAAATATTATTTCTAGCTTTTCCTAAGGTGCCTGTCACCACTCTTATAAAAAGGCACTCCAACTTCTCTCCAATTAACTACTTAAAATATATTTTTCTTGGAAAAAACTTTCCCTAATACACTCTAAAATATCCTCCCTTCATCCTATAATCCTTTATATAGTCATAAATCAAACCTAGAGAGCCCTTTTGACCAAATTGAAAAGAAGAACCCGAAGAAGATGTAAATATCTCACCACCACTATCAAGTTCTTTTCTTCATCCACCTTCTATTTATTTGTTGTTATAATTCAAAAATAATATCTCCAGTATATTCTATATAATATGATGTTATTATAGATATGGTACAACCAAATTAATTATTCTATCCATCCTTTGAATGACATGTCACCAAACGTGCGTACGTACAGCTTATTGTCTCCACGTCGTGGGGTAGTTGTTATTCAATACATTATTATTTGGATGGGTATAATAATTATGTGTATTTCATTTAAATAATAAATATAACATGATAATTATTCTGTATATTGATATAACATCCAATTATATATTATTTTATTATCAAAAGAATAATATTGTTGCCCGTGCATACGTTTAGATTACCATCTCCACAAACGCGATTAAATTCATTCTTCATCGTATCCATTCAAGAATAACATTGATTAGATGATTAAAAATAATGTTTAAATACATTATATCATTCTGGATATGAATAAGATACATCCCATTTGTAACAAATATGAATCACATAATAAATAATATAAAGAAAAATGAATCTGTTAACACCTGAAACAACGCTAATACTAAGATATAATTAACAATTCAATTTTAAAAGATAATATATGATATAATATTAATGTATATGATTCTTGTATAATTTAATAACAATTATTTCACCATTATACAGGAGGTTATCCTACCCTCAACCGAGGAAAAGTTCAAGGTAAGGGTTAATTTCACAATCTCTTTATTATCCGAGGTTGTTTTTATGTAAATATCTACTGGGACCTCTTTATCATCCAAAACCATGTTTTTTAAAAATGTATTCCAAAACATTTGTATTATTTAATAGACTATGGATTAAGGTAATTTATACCCTTATTTTACTTTTATATTATGTTTATAAAGGAATATTTCGGACATTTTCCAAACAAGGTGCTTTTTGACCTTTTTGACAAATTTAAGGAAAGAATGTTTTTTTCATATACGGAGAGTGAAAATATTTTCTACTCTTATAAAATCATCTAAGATTCCTATAAAAGCATAAAATTTTTATTCAAAATAAATGTTTCCTTTATAATTATGTTACTCTTAAATGATTTCAAAATAGAAAGAGATATTTCCTTAAAAAATTGTTTTGATTTCATCTATTTCAACATCCTTTGATATATTTTAATATTAATTCAAGTTGATTAATTATGATACAAAACTTAGATATTGAATTGAAGGTTTTGTGATATGTTTGACTATGGATGTGTTATTTTTATACCATTCATGGTTTATGGATAAAGTATTGACATTCCGTATGGTAGTTTTAATACGAAGGTTTATGTTATGTTTAAACGTTTTCATATGAAGAATGCATTTGACTTGGTAAGTGATAGGTGGAGCGCGCTATAGCTCCTCGCTGCATTGGTAGCTGTCATGAGACAAACTACTGTCATTGCAGAAGGCATTGAAATAATATTATTTGTAGTCTTGGCACAATGCCTTGACTATGTGGTTATGAAAGTCTGGCATTATGTATTCCATCACTATGAATGTGGCTATTGATATTGCAAGTGATTATTTGAATAGTATAATATCTATGTGTGTATGTAAATGGAATTATTCTGATTTTATCTTTTCCATATTAAACTGGAGTTCAGTTTAAAAGGCATTTGTTTTAGTTTTATATATTTCCTTAAATGTTTATTCTTATTTATGAATGTTTCTGCTATATTTTTTCCCTAACTAAGAATCTGAGCTCACCCCTTTCTATGTATTATTTTTCCCAGGATGCGAAGAAGTATATTATAACTTACCTGTATGGATAGTCAATGGGATCTCAGTGTTGTCAATTGAAACAATGTTGTTGTAGTTTTCCATTTATGATGTAATCTAATCCTTATAAATGTATCTATTATTTCTAAGGATACAAAACTAATCATTCATTCAAGACATGATATTTTGTGATCATGCCAATGTAATTTAATAATGCACTTACTCTGTGTAACTGGGGTCGACGAATTAAAATATTTGTGAAAATATCTCTACATAATGAATGATATTGTCCAAATTATTGAATAACATGTTCTATCACAAATTCAATATTTTTTACCCGAGACATTATATATGAATGATTAATTAACTACCTTAGAACCTCATGATAATTTACAATTAAAAAACATACCATTAAGAGTAATAGACATGACCTAATCAGTGCGAGATCCATTGAGAGGGGATGTGGTAAAAAAGTGATCACTTTTTCTTTTTACAAATTATTTATTTTTAATTAGACATATATTAATGGATAAATCATCAATTAAATATTCTTGTGTCTCATAACCAACAATGAATAATTATGTAAATAAAAAGGCACTGAAGATAAGGATTTAAAATCTTTGTTACACTGACCCACTCCTCGTTGGGTTTATTATTCTAGAAAACACATATTATCCCCTATAATAATGTAAGAAAACAATTATCAATACAGAGTCACAATATATATATTGTAAAGAAACCTATGAGTTTTTTTAAATGTCATCCTATAGTGTCAATAGAATCCAAACTAGACATCCCTATAATTAACACTAGATACATCTATTACTAAGTCATAAAAGAAATTTTAGGATCCCAGATATGACTGATAATGTTTCTCCTTTCGTCAAGGATTGATCTAATATAACTTGATATATTTATCTTCATACATAGAATTTTTGGATCAGACATTCCTATTTACATGTTAAAGTACCTTTGCAATGATATCTGGTATTGCTCACAAATCTCTGATCACATTTATTTGATCGGTTTCCCCATTGCAACAATTCTCTGGCAATGATTTTTTAGTTTTGGATTCCTAGTCTCAGTGATATGTGTCAAAGTGGTGCATAATTATTATCTATGAATATTTATATGAAATAAAGATATTTCAAAACATTATCTTATTATGACTTCCAGAATACTAAAAAACATTCAAATTAGATAAAATCACCTCTCGAATATTTCCAAGCATCAGTTACAATATTAAAAACACTTTATGTATGGTTCTCATTGAATCTGAAAACATAGCACAATAATTTATGAAAATTATTATAATATGATTCCCAAATATGTTTTACATATCATTTCACAAGCATTTATATTAATGATCGCATTCATGTGATTCCATTTATTTTAATTTTCTTGTAAATTTATTATTCATGCATGTATTTCACATATTCATGTAATATACAACCTTGATACTCTTGGAATTATTCGATATGTAAGCCTTCCTAGATTGCATTAGTTACATGGATTTTGCTATACATGGTTCTTATAACTACTTAATTTTACAAGTGAGGGTTCATATGAATGTTTTATATCTTCTTTCACTTTATTACTACCTCTATCGCCTTAACGGATCTATCTATCTCGCTGCTTCAACATAAGAAAATTGATTGACTGGAGGTTATGTATAAAATGTCTCCTAAAAGGCATCATGTATCCAAGGTGGCCATGTATGAGTTACATTGAATGAAGCTATGTTATTATATGATTTCTATGTCAATTAGTCTAGAATACCGTTCTTGTTGATTTTTTCACGTGACACCAGTTATATCCACTGGTTATACTAAGTTCCTTTATATGAAAATGATATATGCCCACTATATACTTATTCAGAATAGAATGTAAGTCCACAAAATGATTCACATGATTAAATGAACCTAAAGGTTACTATATGAATGTACATACAATACTTGTATCTCTATTGCGGTACTCATTACAAGAAAATGGGTTTTTGTGGTACTCTTATGAAATGTCATTGTGAGATGAAAAGAATCATTGGATATCCTTCAAATTATTTAATGATGCTAGAATTATTTGACATTTCATGAATATACCAACCGGTCTATATTTTTATTTTCTGAAAGACACTTTTAGTAGATAAGTGGGAACCCAAACAAATTCATCCAAACAATGAATAAATAAATTCATAACCTCTTGATTATAAAAATATGGATGGATAGGTGATATTGAATGCCTCTAGCTCTAAAGCCTCATCTAGAGATGTTCTATGAAAAGTGAACGGTATCATTCATAATAAAACACAAACAAAGAAAAAACCAACAACTATCTCATTCCTTGCCTTAAAAACACAAACCCACGTCATAAGATCATCAAAATTCAAAAGCATCTGGATATTAGGAGACTCCCTATTCTAAATTCACACATCAGGATCTGATTCCACCTCAACAGGTACATGTATGAAAGACCACATTGCCAAAATCTTTGAAATCAGAAACCTAAAATTCAAAAAGATGGATCCAATAAACTCATTGAACAACCCATGAATTAAAAAATTTCTCAAACAACTCCCCATCACATGCCACAACAACACATTCATTGTCATCTTTGTTAGAACCCTCAAGAACCAACCAAAGGGGGTCTTCCCCGTCAACACAAACAACATCGTCGTCATCGCCACCCCAAGACATAAGAGTGAGAAGAATGTATTCACTCCAGTGAAGAGAGAACCCTAAAAATGCCATATGAATCGTGAATGTTACACAAATCTCATTAGGAAATCAAACCAACCAACTAAAACAAGCTACAATAAAGATATACAAAAGTTGAAACCCATCACAGTATGGGATAAGAACCTAGGATTCCTTTTGACATACCATGGCTGAACGAACACGCATCAAAAATCTTGCAAGTATCCACAACTGCCGACCAACTAGGGGAGTAATGAATAGAGCATGAGCCAGAGTAGCAAATGTATCAGTCATGGATTTAATAGAGAATCATCCACCAGAATCTCCAAACATAATACATAGAAACCATCCAATAAAGACAAAAACATCACATATTGATTATTCAAAACATGCACCTCCTAGAATACCAATTAACTAAGTACTCTCACATCCCAAATACATCATGCATCCACCATAGTGAATAAACATGGGGATTAGAACCAGATCTGAAGGATAGAGCATCTATTAAATTTGGTTAGAGTATCAAAATAGAAGTACAGTTATGATGCCACCAACCCCATCCGATGAAGTTACCGCTAAACAAAAAATATACATTAAATAAAAAAGGGACACTAAAACACAAAATAAATCGCCATAAAAGGACAAGTCCTGAAGAAGGAACAAGAAAGAGGGAGACAATTCCCGACACTGTGCGCCAACCTCCCCCTATGATGAACCACCCTGTTACCCTAGAAGAGATAATTTTAGGAAGATATTTCACTATGAGTTCTGATCAGCGACTCTTTCATGAATAGATCACCTCGATATTGTTTTTTTGTTACATGAGATCTCTCTTTCTCAACCATTATATTTATGTTTCATAATGAAAACTCATTGTGCTTCCATGGTTTCTATAGGTGTGTTTATAACACCTATCTTTGGATTTTAAGGTGTTCCTAGGACCCCTATAAATACATGAGGATCCCGACATATCACATAAATACTGAGGCTTTCACCTTGCACAAAAAATTATGTCCAAATCATGTGATCAAATGATTTATTATCATGAACACTTCATTGTTCATGTGATGCATTTGTGAACATCATGTGATGTTTGGATAAACGTCTTCTTCAAATAAACAAATAATAAAAATATAATTATTTCAATGAATTTACACATGTCACTTTTGGATTTCCCATGTTATTGGGAGGACTAATAGATATTCACCAATTCTATACTAACCACAACCCCAGTTTCTACTATCTGATACCTTACTTTTTACATTGATATAGATATAATATTCACAATTTAAAGGACCATAATGTTTTTATGTTTTTTAAAACTAGATTATTTACATGACAACCATTTTACATTGTGAAAATAAATTAAATCACAACAAAAGATAATGTTTTGAATCCTTGAAATTTATTCTAATAAATAATTGTCATTTAATTTAGAAAGGAAAAAACATAAGGGTGAGAAAACATTCTTAGAATCATTAAAATATTCCATAAAATGTAAATAATCATTTATTATAATCAATATAAAAAGGTATGTAATTGAACACACAATCCATTTAAGAAACTAGATTTTTCATAATCAATAATGAATGGAAAATAACTAAAAACGATTCAATTTAATCAATAAATTGGGAATACATTACATCCATAGATTTTTTTTTCAAAAGTAAAACTCATGGATAATAATATTGAAATATTTAATGATAAAATCATTTAATTATAACACATCATGAATCATATGAACCTGATAACGTTACCATCATGATCTCTCACCAAATGAGCTTAAAACATGATGGGTAAAAATGTACCTGGTTTGGACCACTAAATTATATCAATAAACTACTGATGCATCAAGTGGATTTCATAAAATTGTCCCCAACTCATATGATTCATCGCCAAATAATTCTTCATTTTTCGAAAAATTTATTTAATTTGTAAATAATGTTCTTTATCAAATACCAATATTTTTTAAAGGAAACAGATTTATCAATATTTCCATGATTAAAGTAATAATGTTCAAAGTAATTACCATATATTAAAATGGTATAATTTTTAGTAAAAAAATAATATCCATCACCTAAGAATGTGGATATTTAATAAAAATTTAACAAAATCTGAAATATTATTACCAAAAATATATTGATTCCAGATAATGTTTACAATCAATAACGATTTCACAACAACTTTACCAATTGTTCATTTTCAAATAAAATCCTAATGGATGAAATAATTGAAATTAAAACATAAAATAATATGAATAATTAATTAATCGTCATGTTATATTTCAAAGGGGAAGAGTAGATACCACATAAATGTGATTTTCTGCATAATAAAATATAAATCATAAAGGAATGTAAATTGAGATGAAGTCCCTTGCCTTATGCTCCCTTTGGGATAAAAATACATTTACATAATCTGTATATTTTTTAATCATGATATTAAGATATTAAATAACCATATTAATATTTATAATATCATATATGATCCTTTTATAATATTTAATCACCCATTTGTTTTTAATCATTCATTATTTTCATGGTTTTTGGTGTCAATTACAATGATTTTTTCGGTATGTTTTGCGTTATTTTTTTTATTTTGAATTACATAGACAATGAATAAATTTTCTCTAGAAGGTAAAAAATTATTTCAATTTAATATATATTTAATATATATATATATATATATCTAAAGTCATAAATAAAATTATTTTATATGAAATAAAATACACTGTGAATTGATATTTAATGTCGTAAAAATTCATTAACACTACTTCAGTTTTAATTATGTGTTAGAATAAATAAAAGTAATATATATATATATATTATCAAACATGAGAATTTTTATTGCAAAAATTACTTTCATCGGTTTGTGAAGCAGTAGTGTGTCGCACACTCAAATGATAATGTTGTAACAAATTAGTTGGGGGTGTGTCTTTTTTATGTTATAACCATAACAAGAAAAATAAATGTATATTGAAGACATAAATTTTATTATATAATATGGTTATTAAAATAATTGAATAGGTTTGATATTGAAATGATATAAAAACACTTTATTAAAAACATTACATCTTCATTGTGTATCCTCCTTAGGTTTGTAATAATTCATTCTTAAATTTGATTAACCTTGAAGATCAGGTTTCAAAGATTATGTTAGATATTTTGAAGAGTGATTTGGGTTTGGATTATCTGAACATATGTGTTTTCATAGTTATGAGTAAATATGGGGAGTGAGTTCCCTTTTATTGCGGAGGAGTATTGGAATCTTGTAAATACCAAAAAACTAATCATTATTGGGTGGTCTCCCTTACATCATAATGATCCAATAATGAAACATTTTCATTAAAATATGGGATATGGTATATATATGGTCATATAATGGTATTTGGAAAAGTTTGGTTCTATATTAACACTTTATACATCAAGATGAACCTCTAGGTAAACATGCTTTCACTTTAATCACTATAATTCATTTTAACTACATTCACTGATCAATATGATCATAAATTAAGATGATATTATTAAAAAATATAAATTTATATTATTCTAAATTTTGTATAAATTTTTTGAAATTCATATCATAGTGGTGGAATATATTAATAAAAATTTATCCCATGGATGTGATGAAAAAGAGGGGATTCAAAGTGTAAATGTTCAAATTTTGAAATGTTTTTATACCAAAAGTCAATGTTAAATTCATTATAATGACATAAATTATATTAATATATGTATAATTTATATAATTTAACTATAAAACCAATTCAATATCTAATTTTATATTAATTATTATATAAGTGTAATGTCAGTTTTCAATTAAATTTAGTATCTTTCAATGATATCCATAAAATGAAATTTCTCTAATAAATACAAAAAATTCACCCTAAGATAATTTTAACATTCAGATTTGAAAAATAAAGTATATTTTTTTGAATAATAAATATAAATGTTACCAAATATAAATTTAATAAAATTATTCAACTAAAATTTGTAAAAATCGCCTTCTAAAAAATAGTAGTTTTTATGCATAAAATTGGAATTTTTCTTATCTTATCCTTTTGAAATATATTTTAATAAATTCAAAAAAATCATTCTTCTAAATTTAACAATTTTCTATAGATCATTAAATAATAATAACTAATTTTAACTATTATGATAAATCACCCTTATACCTAAAAAAATAGTTAACTATAAAGAATTTCTATTATATTTAATTGATTTTCTATATACATTTGTAATTAATTATTAAAATGAATTAAACCTCTAAATATCATATGTTATTAAAAAAATTATTAAAATAAATATAATGGATAAGTGGTATTTTTTATTTTAAATAATGTTATTAATATTATTCTATAAAACTCATTCTTATATGTATCCCAATCTATGAAATAAAGGCATTAATCCATGTAACACAAGCTAATATGGTGTTTCATGTATTACATGATTTATCAGAGACATAATTCATTTAAAATATTATTTATATTATAATTTCATATGGTGTGATATAACATTCTATTCTTTTGGTTTCATGTTATACATACTATTGAATAAAATGTTAATCTATTAGAATTTTGGGGTGTTAAATTCTAACCAAATTAAATAAATTACATTCTCATAAGTTAAACATGATATAAGTATCCAAGGGATCGATATTTCCAATGTAGTTTGTGGAAAAATAAAATATTACAAATATTAATAAAATAACCTCTAAATAAGAGAGAATGGTATGCACAAAATTCTTCTATAATAGTATATTAACTAGGTTTCTAGATATTAAAAAATAGGATGGAAATGAAAACACGAGAAGGAATGAGAAAAATAACATAGAAATACCAAGGTAGAGTAATAGAGAACATTTTAAGGATAAATTCAATGTCCATAAATCCATAACCATTGGTTTGAAAAATAACATTGATATCATAAAAAATTATGAAAATTGGATAGTATTTTTTTTCAAGACCCTTTTCTAAAACATGGGGAATTATTTCACTCTCTATGGATATATAATTACTTGATATTTTTTTATTTAAAAATAATAGAATTTTCCATTGGTTGTTCCATTAACGTTTTCCACTAAATCTCATAGAATAGGTTTCATAAAACGGTGATGTGATATATTAATAACTAAAAATTTGTTCAAATATCAAATTAAACCATATAATAATTTTTTTCTCTTTTTCACTTCAAAATAATCAAGATCCAAATAATAAAAAATAATTTCACTAAAAATACATAATGATCATAAATTTATCTAAAAAAACATGAAGTAGTTCTAAATATTCATATACCAATAATATAAATTCCATCAACATCTATTCTTTTGATACATGATAGAAATGAATTATAAAAATTACATATTAAAAAATTAATCATTTTTTATTACTTATGTAAAACACATAAAATATGATATATTATTGAAATATAAAAATATCATAAAATCCATAAATGATAGAATAAAAATCTATTTTAACAAATCATTAATCAGTTCCAAGGTAGTCAAATCTATTAAATTTACATTATCCATAACAACCATCTCATTATCCAAACAACATTATCTAAACATGTTGAAAAAATTATGGTCCAAAATAATGTGTTTTACATGAAGTTCAACTATCAACTAAGTCATGCTTCATAGAATTTTCCACACATGCTTCCAAATCCTTAAAAAAATGGTACTATTTTAAAATCCTAATACATTTCCTAATTCTATCAAAATATAATTTTAATAATACAATTTTTAAAACACATTCCAAGGATCAATGTACCTAGGAAAATTAATCAATATGGTTCATTTTTATGAATAACATATGATTGACCGTGATCAGTTGGATTAATCTGAGGTATATTTCCTTGATTCTTGGGGGTTTAATTTGTGTATTTCCCCATCTCTATATAGTTTATACACTTAATTAATGTTATTTCATTCATCACATTACATTATTTTTCATTGTATCCATTTTCTATAAACATATGAAAAAATATCATTCCCTTCCGTCATTTTCCATGGTGATTCTTTCCACATTTTTTCAATGCAAGAAAATTATTCTTTACATTTTTTCCATTATAAAATACCTCATATAATTATATCTTATTATCATTCATGCCTTTGACTCTATATGTCTTGTATTATTCATTCTATATATTGATTAAAAACGTATTTCATCAAATGAGGAAAATGATTGAGATATTTGTTCCTTTAATGTACATGAATTTATCTGTAAATATGGATAGGTTTCGTAATCATTTCATCAGAGAATAACCCATGAAAGAGAAATAGTTATCATAAACAATATTTAATTAAAACATAAACTATTAAAGATATAATATGAATGGTAATATTGGATCATGTCCCCAAAAAATCTTAAATTATTACAATGGGGGACATATTAGATAGAGATGAAATTTGAAAGATCACATGTGGAAATCCATAAAAAAAATATTTCTATGAAAATTATTTCTGTAAAGCCATTTCAAAAAAACGTATAAATAAATCATTAAAAGTAATTTAAAAAATTTAGGAAGGAAAATATAATTTTTCCATCAAAACAAACATTCTAAAACAAAATGAATATTGGAATAATATATTCTTTTAAAATATATTTTATAACAAAAAGAGGTAGATATAAAATATTTTAAAATCCACCTCCTTGAAAATAATTTGAAATCTAATGAAAGGAGATTTAATAACATTGAAATAATTTTATTTAAAAATATCATTTTAAAATCATTTATGGATTATTTTAAAATCATATAAAATACCTTTTAAACATAAATTTTTATCAAAACACATTTAATTTTTTCAAAAAAATTACAGAATAATAGGAAAATAAATTTCTTTAAAAAATACTTGTAATTAAGAAAAGGAATTATCAAGAAAATGAGGATTGTCCCTTAAAATAAAAGTCCAATATTTTATTATTTGTTTTGCATGAAATATATAGCATACCATGTTAACGTTTAAATGAATTCTCATATTCTGCAACAATTTCCTCATCGTATATATTTAAAATAAGTAAAAATATATTCATCATAGTTTTGTGCCCATTATGGAAATATTTTTAATATATCTTCTCCATAAAATATATCCATTCAATGAGTTCAATTTTCTCATCCTCCATAGTATTCTGGATTAATTTCCACCATTGATCAACATCACCATTGAGGCAATAGATTAAAAGTCTACCCTTTTCATTTTAAGTACAATGAAAGTCCAAAAATATCTTCCATAAATACATAATCCATTGTTCTTTCATAATCAGGTTAGTAATATAACTAAATAATGGGGTTCCTCTATTGCATAATGTGATCGAGCATTGGAGAGTCTCATTATGGATCTGGATACTCCATTTGGGAAGTGTTATTTTCCATAAATTGATTCATCTTCCCAAATATATCCATAATATGCTAATTTACATTACCAGGAAAATCAGTTTACTCACTAGGGAAACCTCTAAATTAGATATGACTGTTAATACGCTTAATATTTCTACGTTTCATTTCAATACAATAAAATATATTATCTTCACTGATAACATTACATAATATATTTGTTTCCCAAAACTACTGAACTAATTATAAAAAATTGAATATTATATCCATAAGTAATCTCAAAATCCCAAACATGGTTACTTTGGGTATATCATTAATCTAAAATCCATCCAAATAGTATTTAATGAAAATATTAATCATCCTAATCATATCCCAATGAGAGTCAAACTAGGTGAAAAGTAAATAAGGTTATCATGAACCATGTTTCATCTAACAAGCCCAATTGACCTTTTTTAGTTATAACCCCTAGGTTCATCTATTCCAGAACCACTTCTATTTGTAGTTTCCATAAAAGGATGCATTCCGATGAAAACCCACATGATATTTTCTTTAATAGGACATTATAATTTTTATATAATTATAGGTACCCAAGATTAATAAACATAGATATTACAGTATTTTAGATAAATATTCAGTACATTATAATAATACGTGCTGGAGAACCAAAATATTTTAGTTTCGTTGGAATCATGGAAAAAATATTATATCATGGTGAAGGATATTCAATATCTTCCATTTAGATATCCACCATTAGTACTTCTACTTAATCCACTCTTCTTGACCTGGAAAAAGAAAAAATAATAAAGGGGTGAGATTAAATGATCTGTAAGGGTAAATAAGTGAGATATATAAGCCTTATTATGAGCATAAGGGTATGGGAACAATATCCTAAAAATTGAAAATCATACCACTCATATCAAATATCATATACTTGAATCCTAACACAAATCATGGTAGTTCATAAGATATTAAAAATAAGTATATAAAGAACATTATATATAAAATCATAAGATAGGAATAAAACATTGAATTGTGGCACACACAAAAGAATATAACATGATTTCAATTTTATCCAATGCATCACTTCAAATACCATATTAGAATTACGGTTTCACTACCCATACTATCATGGAAGTAATGGTTCACTCACATGTCCATCTTAGTAGCATGAGTTCTCTCTCCATTCCATCATGGTAGTCTTGGTTCACACTCTTGACCATCATAGTGTTCAAGTTTCATTCCCAATACTATCTTAGGTTGTCTCATGGGATATAAATATTTACCCAATTCATTATAGGTAGATATATTTCCTATCAATCTCATAGAAAAATCATATATATTGGTTCCATAATATATAAAACAGTAATATCGTAACCCCTGATATGAAATGGGTATCATAAACATGTAATCATATCTTAACCTGTTGAAAAATCTATGTTTCATAATCATGTATTCAAGCTAATACCCAGTGAAAGGGAATTTAATTTCATATTCACATAACCCCTCAAAGAGAAAGAGATTTCATAAACATATCAACCATGAAATAAAAATAGGTTTCAAAGATACTACGACATTATGTATGAACCATTAATAAAAAAATATGAATGAATCCTTTAGATAATTCCCAATAATGGAATGAGTAAAATTAATGGATGAAATCTTATATGGAAAATAATTTTGAAATATCATTCAAAAAAAATTATTAAGGAAAATACCCCCTATTCATTGAACAAGGATTTTTAATACAAAAAAAATAAAAAATTTCCGTTTTATATAAAATAGCATGAATATTTATAATGATGAATTGAAATTAGTTTGACAACGATTTTCCTTGAAAAACTATAAATTATTCATTAAAACATTTTAAAAACATTTTTTTCAAAACACTTTGAAAATCTATAAAGAATGAGTAATAATGATTTCAAAACCATTTCATTGAAAATACATTAAATACATTTAGACATGTCTGTAAATCATATTGAATACATTTTTCCTTTTAATCATTTAATTTTCGCTTTAAAAAATTTGGAAAAACATTTTTTGTTAAAAACATTAAATTACGCTTCAAAAAATTTTGAAAACCATTTTCCGTGAAAACATATAAAATAATATTTACATCATTTTAAAAACAAATTTCCTTGAAAATAACTTTTTAAAAAATTATTTTAAAATTTATCAATTAAACATTAAATGAAAACATCAAAGGATTTATGGATGATAAATCCTTAAATTTCGTATGAGGTAAAAAGAACATTCCTTTTGAGGGAAAGGGTTAAAAATTCATCGCTCAGAATGTGATAATAATATTTCATTGAAATTTTTTTTAAAATACAAGATCAAAATTATTTTAAATATTAAAGGATAATGGTATAGTATTCTTCAATTCCATTTTCAGAAAACATGGTGTTGAAAGAACATAGATATTCATCCCAAGAGAGGGTAATGTCGGGATATCGTAAAATCACTTTCTTACCAATATTATATACAAAAGAGTGGAATAAATAGTACCAATATATGGATAAAAAATTTACAAATAATGGAAAATAAAATTAATTAATATTCATAGATATAGATCATTATATTTCCTCAATGGGATAATAATCAAAAATAATTTTGAAATGTTTTGGAATTGTTTCAATAGACCTTTATAACAAGGTAAATTTGGATCACAATATATATGTAATAAAATAGAATTAATAGAATCATAAAATTTCATGAAAATAATGATATTCATGATATAACATGTAAAATGGAATTATATACTCCTAGAAATATAATTTTGGTGCATAACAAAACACGAGTCTCAACAATGTGAAATTGAGACAAGACTATATCACCACTTTGGTAGGTTTTGAAAAATAATGTTCCTGAAAGAAAAATCATAAAATTGGTATGTGAATACCCATAAATTAAATTATAATATAAATATAATTCAATCAAGGTTATTACATACAACACAAAATTTTAATGAGTGGAAAACATAGCATATATCACACGAAAATAAAAAGTGTGATTAAATCTCTTTACCATGTGTCTTTAATCTAACCGAACACTTCCAAAACAATTTAATAATAAAAATAAATGTATCATAAAAATTTTAATGAATTATATTTTCGATATCTAACACCATATATTGTTTTATTATGACGTTATATAACCCGCTTGTTAACTATGTTATGTTAAGGTTTCTGTTCAGGTAATATTCGCTTGATTCTTCTCATGTGTCTTTATCTGGTGTATACTTGGTACTTATACATTATATCATGATTAAATTAATGTAAAAATTGATATAAATAACATTTATATATAGTATATGTGTACAATAATTATCTATTCAATATATAAGTACAACATTGAATACTCCATTCTAGGAGATGTTAAGCCGTACATATGTATTAATGTTTTTTCTATTTTTATTATCAAATTGAAAATATATATATATATATAGAATAATATAAATATTAAATTTTATTTATGATAATATATATATATACGATCTAATCAAGAAATATATATTTAATACACTCCATGTAGTGCGTGAACAAATCTTATCGCTTTGAGGGTGAGGCAATCCACACTTCTTCAAATGAAATTATCATATTAACTCAAAATTAAAAGTAAATAAGTAAATTATATTAAATAGGAATAAATAATATTAAATACATAATAAATATATTATACGGAATATATAAATAATGTGTCCATCATAATGTGAACCATTATAAGAGGTAGTGAAATTTTAACAATCATTGTTTAGTGAGGCGGTAATTCCCCATACATGTAATTAGTACATTCATTTCCCATTAAATGGAGTTGTTTGTAAGTGTTGGTAAACCAATTTGCATGAAAAATCCAAATATATTTAGTATACTATTTTTAAAAATAATTTAATTATTAGATTGGATGGGTTGGGTAATTAAAATAAAATAAATGACTTGAGGGAAGACGTTACCACTTAATTGGGTAACTCCTTTTAATTTTTTTAAAATGGCATCCATGGAGGACTTTATTACCAAATGGTGTCTTCAAGGAGGATGTGAGAAAATATGGAGAACATTTAAGAAGAGTTTTGGTGATCCATGGGGCATGAGAGGTGTGAGGAACAGGGATAAAAGGATCCCTTTTTATAGCGGAGGAGGAGTGACACTCTTGTAGATATTTGGAGAAAGAATTACACACGAGTTTTTTATGTTCTTTGTGGAATAAATAATGATAAAATGTATATTAATGTTATAATAGAGTGATATATTTTCCATAAAATGCATTTTGGTTAAATATATATGTATTTTTGGGACTTAAGGTTAGGATTTAGTCCCTAATTGAGAAAAATTTAACCTTAATCAATGTAATTAATATTAATCACATTCAATAATATATTTTTTCAAAAACTAATTTTAACTTATATGTAATTATATATTATTATTATTCCAATATGGAATAATAGTTTTAAATTCCAATCCAATGATTCGTAAAAATTAAATCCAAATTTATCTCAGTGACCGAACGGTACAGCAAGGTTTTAATGTAAAAATGTTAAAATGTTTGCAATGTTTTTATAT
The DNA here is from genome assembly GCA_963277665.1 of Viscum album. Lineage (NCBI taxonomy): Eukaryota > Viridiplantae > Streptophyta > Magnoliopsida > Santalales > Viscaceae > Viscum > Viscum album. The sequence goes on along the minus strand of OY728163.1, from coordinate 936,817,551 downwards.
ATAATGTCAATTAAAATATGGCTCCAATTACCTAAATTGGATTAATTGATAAATCTATTATCTATCAATAAATTTAAACAAATTTTATATATAATTTATCTTTATAAATAAATTAAATTAAAATGTAGTTTTGAAATAAAATCCTGTATTCAAACTTTTCATTAACAAATAAAACCATACAAAAAAGACCAAAAAATTATAATAACTAATTTTTACGATTCTATTAAAAAAAATAGTTTATTTTGTATATTAAATCTATAAAATGGTGAAATTTTTATTTAATATGTATTCTACATTAAATGTTGTAAAACAACAGTTATAAAAATATATGTTTTAAAAATAAAATTCGGTGTGTTCATTATATACTATATATAAATAATTTTGAATAAATAAAATTAATATTTTATTACATATATAAAATATATATTATGTTAATAGTACTCCTTAATTTTAATTAATTTTATTTATTATGGTATAATAGCATTATAACCGAAAACATATTAATATGTTCTTTTATATTCAATAGTTTGTTTATTTTTTTATAATTAATTGATATCATTTTAATTCATATTATATTTTTGTTAGAAAAGTATTTTAATAAATATGTAAAAAAATTATAAAGTTGAATTTTACGATATGTTATTTTTTATAAAATTAAATAATAGTATTCTACTAATTTGTTATTTTATTTGTGAAACTCAAACAAGTGTGTAACACAAGACATTAAGGAATGTCATTGTTGAGTGTATCAAAAGATCACCGTGATGTTCCATGTAGAGAAAATTAAAATTCATATTACATGTTTTGAATGATTAACTTTGTGTTATGTATAATGAAATCTAAATGTAGTGATTTAAAATAAAAGAACTATATTAGGTGTTATGTGAAATGAAAAATATTACAATTGGTACATTAATTCAAAAAATTAATTCACTAAATAATATGTTGTTACATTATACCCCTCATAAAATCGATTTGTCCCTCAAAATTCATCTAGGTTATTAGTGGATTAATAATTGAAATTATCATTTGACAATCCCACGTCATAAAAATGTATACGAAGACTCCCATGAAAAGAAAAGTTGGAACTATAATGCTTACCAAAAGAAACATATAACTAGGTTTCGACATATAATAACATAGTTCGGGAGTAAAGATTCTATATTGAGGAATGGTATATATATTTATATTGTGTTGTTTAGTTCATCAATAAAAATCAGGTGAATGATCAAAGAAACATTGAGGACCACAATGTCATAAATCTGTGATGATTTAAAAGGCCACCATTTCAACATTATTAAAGTATTATGACAATAAATTTTCTTCTGACCATTATCTTAAAGCTGATTAAATATTTTATTAACAAACAATATAAGTAAATATACTTACTTTCTATATTTATAAATAAAAAAATTCATTATTTTGTTGTGATTTTAACAATTTATAATTCATCCATTACTTCAAAAAATGGATGTACAGAAATTAACATTGATGTTCAAGGCAGGAAAATACACTTATTGTAGTTATTATATACCATAAAATAATGAGAAGTATAACTATTTATCTAAAATAATTTAAAAAATTAATATGGTTAATACATTAAAATATAATTATAAATAGATACAATAATACTTTATAATAAATAATTATTAATAAAAAAAATTCAACATTAACTAGCACTTCACATATTCAACTGGTAGTATTGAACCCAATGGCATCCTATAGTCAGGGGTTCAAGACCAGCATCCTTTCCAAACATGATAGGTTGTCACCTGAAATACATTATGTAATTTTCTAAAAACAATTTAATATAATTTCCAAAATATGATTGACATCATTGAAATAATGTTAATCACTAAGAAGCCTTTTCCCCAGGGTTTTCAATAAAAAAACTTCATACATACTTACTCTGAAGTTGAACATTAAATTTTTCTTTAATGGTTAACCATATATCCCTTCTCAAAGGAGAAAATACAAACCATTAGAAAGAAAGTCCTGAAATCATCTAAAATTTGAGTCCCACATATATCAAGAGATAGTTATTAGTAGTCACATTCAAAACATCAGAATATTCTCATGGTAAATTATCTCAAAACATTGTAACAACCTGAATTTCCATAAATAATTTTTTAGTAAATGAATTATTTCTTATTACATACATTACTAGATATATTTCAAAAATCAATTAAGTTGAATTCATCATCTGTGATAGAATAAAGTACCTTTCAAAAACAACATAATTATTTCAAATGTAACAAGTGTAATCTAATATACTTATTCATATCCCCCATATATTAATCCAAAATACAATATCACAATATAATTACAAAATTAAATTTTATATTTACCTTAAACATGGTGTTTACATTGACATCACATTTACATTATTTAACATTTCTCTTCCATTGGAACCATTCATAATGTCTTTTTAAATCAGCAGTGAAAAAAAACAAACTGAACAATTCTTATGTGTATTTCAACTTTCATATACTATATTTATTGAATCCATATACATAAAAGCATCAACTACTTAATCCTTAATCCATTTTCAATGATACCTCATAATAATACTTCTTTCCTTTCAAATTTCATCTATAGTCACTTTATCATTAAAAATGCAAAAAATAATCATACCACCTTGTAGATCACTCTCAAAATATATCCTCAAGGGATAGAGGGTTTAATGATGAAATTTTACTAAAAACATAAAATAATTAACATTCAATGATTTCTTCTAGAAGTTATTATTTTGATCAATTTCATTAACATAACTCTTTGTTTTCCCTTGTTGTCACTTTCTATGTGACCTTTTTTCCACAGTCAAAATATTTTTATATTCCTCTATAAAATTTACATCAATTATTATATCCAAACTCTTCACACAAAAAAAACTTAATCTCTATTACTCCATGGTATCCATTATCCACACTCAAATAATACTCATTCTTTCTCTCCCTCGATGTGTTTTGTTGTGGGTTAAGTTATACATTGTTAATCATGTTCAATAAAAACTGACTAGGCATGATCACAACATCTCTCACTATAAAGATCTTCCCACATGACTAATCAAAAAACATCTATCACATTCTAAATTAATCGGGTTCTTTATAGTTCTCTATGTTGAATAAAACCAATAGAATAGTAAGAGAATTAGTTATCATAGTAGAAAACCACATAGTCAGGAAAATATTTACTTATTGGATGTTTATACCATGACACATCCCTTACTTGATGGAGCCCAAGGTTCATACTAGGTTATGAATAGGAAAAATAAATTTAAATATATCATGACTTCATGAAGGGATTTGAAGTTCGAATGAATATCCCAAGGGAGTTTCAAAGTAGGTGTGAAGGAAGGCCCATTGTCGTGTACAATTTTACCACTTGTCAAGACCAAAAAATTGTGTCGGAGTTGTTACCCCTAGGTGAATCTACTCTATAGCCTCATATACTTGTAGTATCTAGACATGGATGTATTTTCTGGAAACCACTCACTATAAATTTTACCAAAATTCTAGGAAATTTTCATAAATAATAATTCATCCTAATACATAGCTATAGTGAAATACCTAAACATATCCTTAGAAATATACAAAGTGATATCATTACTTTTTTCTCATCATAGACTCCAATAGCTGGATAAGCCTTTCCATTAATACCAAATATAGTTACCTAGGCTTAACATAAATGGAAATTAAATTGTTTTAGATCAACATTCAGTACATTACAATAACACATTCTCAAGGATTGAAATAGTTTTGTGCCTTTGGAAACATGAAAATAATATCTTTTATCCTAGTAAAAGATATTCATAATATCCCATAATAATTTACACCAATTGTACATTTACCTAATAACATTATTCATAACTTCGTTAAAGGAAACATAATAAAGGAGTGAGGTAAAAATTTTAGTAAGGGTAATTAAGGGAAATATTTAAGAATAATTTTGTGAATAATGGTATAGGAATAGGATCCTAAAAATATTACATAATAAAATGCATATCAAAGATAACAAACAAGAATCAGAAATAAAGAATTGTAGTTCATATTACCTGAATCATAAAGAAATTAAGAACATAATCCCTAAAATAATAATATTGGAATAAAACATAGAATTGTTTCACACACATAACCGTATAATATTATTTCCATAGTATCAAATGGAATCACTTACAATATCATCTTAGTATTATGGATTCACTCTGCATACCATCTTAGAAGTCATTCTTCAACCCCATGGTCATATTAGTAGCATTATTTCACTCCTCATACCATTTAGTTAGTCTTTTTTCACTCCCATATCCATCTTAGTATTCACGGATCATTCCCAATTCTGACTTAGTTTATATAATGTGGTATAAATCATTACGTAATTCATTATAGGGATATATACATTCCTACTTTCACATAGTAAAGTCATTCATACACATTCAAAATGATCAGAAACAAGCATATCACGACACATGAAATGGAATGGGTCTCATAAACATGTAATAATGTCATAAATTATGGAATAAAAGAAAGGTTTCATAATCATTTTATCCCAAAAAAATCTTTTGATAGTGAAACAAATACAATAACATATAACATGTAAAATAGAAATAGGATTCATAAAACTATATAATTATGTATAACACATTCATAGAAATAATATGAATGGAACATTTAAATCATTTTCTACATAGGAATTACTAACCTCAAAGTATGTCATCTTAGATGGAAAATAATTTTGAAATATCATTTAAAATGTTTTCATGAGGAATATATCATTTCATAATAGAAATAATATTTTTAATAAATAAAAACATTTGAAAAAAATCATAGAAAAAAATTGAAAATTTATCAAAGATATTTGAAATCATTATGTAAAACTTTTTCCTAGAAAACTTATAAAATAAACCATCAAATCATTTTAAATAAATTGTAATTCAAAAAAATATTGCAATCATATAAAGAATAATTGAAAATGATTTGAAAATTATGTCTTTTAAAATACATAAAAAATATATAATTATGGAATGAAAAATTTGGGAAAAATATTTTCTATCAAAACATAGGAAATAAGGTGGAAATAATATTGAAACCCAATTTCATTGAAGTCTTATGAAAAAAACCAGCAAATATTTTCAAAACAATTTCACTTGAATTCTTATAAAATAATCGTAAAAACATTTTGAATACCATTTTACCATAAATTATATTTTTAAGATATATTTATAAATATTATACTTTAGGAATCAAAAGAGATATTCACAGAATTCATGTTTGATAAATCTTTATATTTCATACAAAGTAAAAGGATCATTACTCATTCATGGAAAAAGGTTAAAAAATGCAACATTAAGAAAGTGACAAGACGATTCCACTGAAAAAAATTGTAATATAAAAAACAGATAAAAACATTAATTTAATGAGTAATGTATAATAGTACAATATTTTTCGAAACCCTTTTCAGAAATCATTTTTTGGAAGGAACATAGATTTATTCCCTAAGAGATGGTAAATTTTTTCATTCATAAAAACAATTTCTTAACTATATTTTTTACCCAAGATTGGAATAAATGGTACAAATATATGAATAAATAATTATTATATATAATAGAAGAATATTCATGAATTTTATTGATAGATGGGTCATACGATTTTTCATAGGATCCATAAACCTAAATAATCTTGAAAAATGATGCGATTGTTTAAATAAGCTCTTATAACTTGATAAAATGGGATCACATTCTCCATGTATGAAATTAAAATTACTTGAAATGTTAGATGTATGTAAAATAATAATATTCATGATATAAGATTTAAAATGGGAGTATATACACCCTTAAAGAGAATTTAGGGGCAATAAAAATCACAAGTCTTGACGATGTTTAATTGAGCAACAACAATTTCATAGATTTGGTGTCTTTTGAAACATATTCTCTATGAAATAATTATCATAAAATGGATATGTGATTACCCCTAATATCACTTATATGATATTTATAATATAATCATGGGATTTATATACACCACCCAAAAATGAATGAATGGATAAAATAGCAAGAATATCATAGAAATAAAAAGATAGATGAAATCCCTGTACCTTGTGTCTTGACATTTATCAAACTTGTTCAAAGAAGCTGCACAATGGATTTAAATTTATTAAAAAAAATTTAGAACTATATTTTTATGTATAATACCATATATATTGTTAATTATTTTTTTATATTACTGTCTTGTCAATAATCATATGATAATATTTCACTTCAAGGAATATTTTCTTTATTCTTCGCATGTGTCTTATTTTTTTATATCTTCAATGCGTAAAATTTATATCAATATTCATATTATTTAAACCATTATATAGATATAATAAATATAAATTATATATGGATTATAATTATAATTTGAATATATAAGTGAAAAAAGGAATACATCGTTCGTAGAGACGTTTTGTTGTATGTAAACCAAAACACGATTTCCGTTTTTATTTTCATATAGAATGAAAGAAAGAAAATGACATATATGAATAAATTTATAAAATTTTTATAGTAGATTTATGATATCATATACATCATATATAATCATCAAACCCTTTATTAATACATTCCATATAGTATATGAATGAATCACATTGCTTTGAGGGTGCAATATTGCACACATCCTCAAATAAAATTACTGTATTAACACAAAATATAATGTAAATAAAGTTATGTGATTAAAAAGAAATTAATAAGATTAAATAAATAATATATATATTAAACGAAATATATTAATATAGTTTATATCATAATATCTACTATGATAGGCGTTAAGTAAAATTGAACAATAATCGTTTTGTGAGGTGTAGTTCTTCATACAAGTAAACAATATGTTCATTAACCATTAGATGGAGGTGTGTGTAATTTTATGTAAAAAAATTATTCTAAAAACACTATTATATTTAGTATAATATTATTTATAAAATAATGGAATAATGTGATTGGATGGAGTGTATAAAGAAAATAAATGAAATTTCTTGAGGGAAGATGTTACCTCTTAATTAGGTAACTCAGGGTATATTCCAAAAATGACTACGTATATGATATTATGACCAATGGGATACATAAAAGAGTATTTTAGGTAAATTGGATCAATATTTTATAGGTCATTGGGTGAGCCATGGGGCTTGAGAGCTGTTATTTTTTGGGAGGAAATGATATATTCTAATAGCGAAAGAGGAGTGGCAATCTTGTAACTATTTTTAGAGTGAATTTTACCAGAATTTTTCGTGTTTAATGTTGATCCAATAAATAATAAAATTCTATTAAAGGGAGTATATTGTTGAAATATATCCATTCAAGGGACTTTTTACAAGTTTTCATGGTCATTTGTCCCATAAGGTTATGTTTTAGTCCCTTATTAAAATCAATTTTACCATAATCAATGTAATTAATTGTAATCACATCCACTAATATTATTGGTCAAAAAAAAGGATAACATTATTATAAATTTTAAATTAGTATAATTCCAATTATTGAAACCATTTTTATCAAATTCCATTTAAAGTAGTGGAAAATGTTAATTTAAAATTAAGCACACTTATGGGATGACACTGTGAGTTTTTAATATAAAAACAATAAAAATCTTGATACGTTTATACATCCAATTTCAAAATGAAATTGGTTCCAATAACCAAAATTGGAATAATTGATAAAATTATAATATAATAAATATTTTAAATAATTAGGAAATAATATATATCTTTATAATTAATATAAATAAAAAACCTGTTTTCAATTAAAATCTAGTATTTTTAACTATTTATTAAAAACTGAAACCTTACAAAAAAGTGAAAAACTATACAAACATTATTTTTATGTTTGGATTCCATATATAAAGATTATTTTGATATATTATATCCATTAATGGTCATTATTCTGATTTATGATGGTTTCTACCTTAAATGGTGTAAAACTACATTTATAAAAATATATGTTATTAAGAATAAAATTGGGTTGTTATTTATCTTATGTATATCAAATATATTGAATTAATTACAAAAATATTTGATTGATATATAAAATATATAATAAAATAATATAACTATTAATTTAATTTAAATTATTGAGGTTAAAATACTTTGTGACCTAAAAAATATTAATATTTTCCTTCAAAGTCCATGAGTTTTCATCTTTTTTTATATAATAAATAACCTATTAATTCGTGTTATATTTTTTACACTATATATTTTCATAAATTAGTTACTGCTGTTCCTAACTACTAATTTAACTTATAGGATATAGATAATTATATTAAATAATAATATTTTACTAATAAATTTTGTTTGGTAAAACACGATCATGCATATTACGTGAGCCATTGAGGAAAGTCATTGTCCCTTGTAATGTAAGTTAACCTTGGTGTTCCATAGAGGGAAATAAAAAAAATTATGTATAGTGAACGATTTACTTGGTGTTGTGTATAACCCATCCAAACATAGTTATTTAATATAAAATAAATTATTTATTGAGTTCTATGAAATGAAAAATATCACAATGTATAAATAAATTTAAAAAATAATAATTCATTAACTCTTGGGGGTGTTATATTACATATCCTAAAATTATATGTTCGGGTTGTTTTCCGAATTCTATGTTTTCCAAAATCTGGTTCCTATAGTTTCTATCAAACTTTCTCATGTACAAATTGTAGAGACCCCAGCCACAGTAACCAGTAGCCTATGCCTTAATTTATTACATTAGTATAGATAGAATAATTAAATCCAAAATGATTGAATTTTTTAGAAAATATTTTATACTATATTATATTCTGGATATTTATTTAACATAATTAAGATAAAAATGCATTACACAAGTAAAAAATCAACATCCTTGAAACAAATTAGATGAATTCAACTTTATATCCAAGGTAGAAGAAACAAAATATGGGTGTGATCAAATTCTTAGTAAGGGTTATAGAGGTCGGAAATAATAATAAATTAATGAAAATAATTAATATGGAATGGTAAATTATAGAACCCACAATCCATATCAATAATTTTATGAGGAATAACCATTATATAAATGTAAACAACTTCAAATAATTCAATTTAATCAATAAACCAAGAATGAAAAGAATACATATATTTTTTCACCATGAAAAATAAAATTCATTATAATAATTAAATGATGGTTGAAGGAAATTATTATTTTTCAGGCATCAGGTTTCCACAGAACATGATACCTTTACCATCAATATACATCCTCTTGATAGTTTAAATCATTTTTCGAAAAAAAAACAAAGAACCTGGACAACAAATTCCTCTCATGAGAATACTGATTAATTAAGGGTATTTAATTAAAAACCCCATATAATTTCATTAATATTCAAATCAATCCAAATTTATTAGATAATCAGTTAAATTCATTAAATTTGTGCCCTATCAAATATCAATATTTATTAAATCTTACAAAATTATCAATACTTCTCTGGTTAATCAAATAAAATTCAAAGTAAGAATTAAAAAAATATTTAATATGGATTAGGAAAAAATGATAACCATCAGACAAGAAAAGGGAAATTTATGATAAATTTAAATTCAATTTAAAAATTAATATATATTTTTGATTTTATTAATATAAATTTAATTATCAGAAAACAATTCACAATAAAATTATCACTTGGTGATTTTGAAATAAAATCCTCTAGGATTAAAAATATTATAATTTAATCATAAATCACATTAATAATAAATTTGTATGAATATTAAATTTAAAATGGGTATAATATACAACATAGAAATTTTAATTGTTGCATACTAACAAATAAGTCCCAATTGAAAGTAAATTGACACGAAATATATTACCTTTCAATACATTTTAGATTATTTCCATTTAACATCACAATTATTAATTTATAAAAATTATAATCTTATAAAAAACCATATTAAAATTTATAATATGTTATGTGATCCTTTTATAATATATTATAACCAATTTGTTAATAATTTTTCATTATATATAGCTGTTTTAGGTGTCAACTGCCTTGTTTTTCGAATATGTTTTCACATGTTATTTTTTATCCCTATTACTTATATCATGATTTAATTATATAAATAAGGTAAAAAATGATTTTAATATAGTATATATTTAATATAAAATTATATATTAGTCCATGAAATATGATTATAGTAAATAAAAAACATTATTCATAGAGAATGATGGTCGTACGTACGAATGAATGCTGCATCCAATTTTTATCATATTAAAATTAAGAAAATTTCATGATATGTATTTATACAATCATTAAATTTTCATATTTTTTTCATATATAACACATCAGTTTATTAAAATTGTCCTTAATATAATCCATGTAAATCATGATCGTATCTCATTGCTTTGCGAGACTATTCTATGTCGTACACATGCACGATGTCATCATATTCTAAAGAAATAGAAATAATGAAGGTATATGTTCATAAAAATTATTAATAAATAAAAAAAATTATCTTATTTTTAATATATAAAATTTTTTTCAATCATTATTACCAAACTGGAATTATGCTATGGTAAAAATGAACTACATCAGTTCGTGAGGCTGTAGTTCATCATACACATGAATAATTATTTAGAAATCCATTTGATGTTTTTTGTGATGTTTAAGGTTATACCATTAACATAACAACATATTAGTATATTAAATAGACTTAATTTATATTATAATCATGATATAAATATAGTTTAATGATTTTGGTTAAGGAAATTATATAATAACTTTTTAAGGAAACAATTACCTCTTTATCTGATATCCTCTTTTGGATTTCATTAATTCCTTATTATGATGATTATATTCAAAATATAATGCATCTAGGATTAGTTTATATATATTAGGTTGTGATTTGGGTAGGTATTGGTTGCACAAATATTGTTTTAGGGGTTTTAACAAGTTAGTGGTGTGAGTACCATTTTATAGATGAGGAGGAGTGGTATAATTGTAAATAGAAAAAAGTAAAAACAATTTGGAGGTATCCATTAACTCATGTAACTAAAATAATAAACATTTTCCCTGAAAATATGGTATATGGTATAATTATTTGCATAAAATAGGGTTTTCAAATGTTTAAAGTAATTTTTACACCTTATACTCAATGTTTAACCACTATATAAATTGTTTTGACCTTAATCATTGAAATTATTTTTTAAAAAAATTTACTAATCATCATTCGAAATGAATAATCATAGGATATATAATTTTTTAAATTATTTTTTTTATAAATATTAGACCTTATTTTCCAAATCAACTCACATAATTTGCATAATTTTATTTAATATTTAACCACGATACAAATATTCAATCTACTCATTTATACCAAAAGCATCTCTATAAAATAATATTGAATTGTTTTTCAATAATGAAGTACATTTTTTCAAATCATATCTAATAAAAGGGTTAAATTTTGTATTTAAAAATGTGAACCATTAAAAGGCAGAAGAACTACCTTTATAAATTTAATACTTTTAATTTGTGAAATTGGATTTCTACATATATTTTTCCTCTAAAATATATTCGATTATGGTAAAAATATTTAATTGAATATATATAAATTTCATTATTATTATAATATATTAATAATTAATTTAAATTATTATGATAAATCATCTTCTAGAATATAAGAATATATCTTTATAAAAAAATTACTTTATACTGAATTGGTGTTTGTATTAATTTATAATTCATTGGTAACCTATTAATCCCACCATATATTTTTATAAGTAAAATAATCTTATATATATATATATATGAAAATTTTATTTTTAAATTATAATTTTTATTTTAAATAATAATACTAGTTGAATTCAATAAAACTCAATCTTTCATGTATCACATGCCATCAATGAAAGTATCAGCTTCGGGTAAAGGAAAATAAATCTGTTTTGTGTACATTGAAAGAAATATCACAAATTAAATTTATTTAAAACAATAAATATATAGCCATTCTCACTATGTTATATTCTATTTTTTAATTTTTTGTACATGAAATAAACATCATTTAATAAAATATAATTCTATTATAATTTAGTGGTATTAGAAATTATATGACCTCATGTAAATATTATCATGTAGAGTTTTCATGTGATTGTTTCTAGATAACTCAACATCATTTTTTGATGACCTATACTTCATAGGAAATTACTATCCATAAAAAATATAAAATCCAACCAAGATAGAGATTCATCGTGTTATTTGATACATTCAAATTTACATCAAAAATTCTATTTCATTATTAATTTTGGTCATTTTTCTCATGCCCACATGTAGATTCGCTATTAGTACAGGGTTGAAGATGACGAGTGTAAATAAAATCCCCATACATGGGATTAAATGGATGTTTGAGATCCTTGTTGTCTGATGGTTAATAAAATGTCCATATGTTATTAATGTGTATTAATAATGTCGTTCATCATCATGTCCTATATCTAATTCTGAACGATGCTTTTCAACAAATTTTATGTAGATTGGCGAACTATCACTTATTTGTTTTGGTGAGTGAGGATTATTAAAAATCACATTTCACACAGAACTAGGCTTCGAACCTATGATTATCAAGTCCAAACACTGCATATATCATAGAATGCACTATGTTTACCTTATACATGTACATATCAGGTGATAACATCCCCTTATATATAGAGGGCTCGTGTTTTCATATACATGGACCAACCACTTCTTTTACATCATGATAACTCTTTATATGGATCTTTTATGGGGGTTGAACCCTTTGGCCCCCCCTATGTATGGTTGAAGTCAATACATGGGGGTGTTTAGATGGAACCCAATTCGTCAGAAATCAATTTTAATTATAAAACGATATATACTTCCTTACATGACATTAAAACAACCTCAAATAATATTTCATGTCCAGAAATATTCATCATTTCAACAAAAAATTCATCATGGAAAATAATATTCTCTATGTATTAATCTATTAGAAAATAATCAGCTAATATTAATCATATATGTGTACTTCAATGAATTTCTTCATGCATTTAAATATTTTCATGACCTTTAATTCTTTCTTAAAATGATTTACTCAATGTTGAAATTGAATAGGACTTTTCATTTCCATTTATGATCATCACAATCAATAATTATATTTTCAATGAGAATTATCCAAGTGTGAAATTTAACGCCATTATAAAAATTCATAACAATTCTCCACACATATCCACTTTATCTACCAACTCATTTCGACTAATTAACAACTAGTGAAATTTAGTATTAAAAATCAACCCCTTTTTATTTATTTTTTCAATTTACGAATATATTAGAAGTCAATATGTGGTGCTAGTATTTCTCACATTTTGATTGGATTACCTCATCATCTAAATTTGTAAAACTAATCATAATTTACAAATTCAGTATGTAGGTAAAACAAAAGATATTTAGATAATCAATTATCCTCGAATGTGATGCATCCATCTTTATCAATTCCATAAATATTATCCTAAAAGCATTCATATATAACGGAAAAATTAGGGACATGTTGGTTCCCTAGAAATAATATTCTTAATTATATAATACTATAAATTAAACCATAATGTTATTCTAAAATATTTAGAAGGTCCCATATATCTTTTTTCATCTTTTTAAACATATGGTGCGGGGGAACTTTCCTTGTTAGTGTAAGATTAATAGTTTTTTACTCGCCAAATCATCTTCATTATTTCTTATTATGATAGAATAATTTTCATGAAATATTTTATATAATGAAAAATCTATTCAAACCATTCAAAAATATTTATATTCATGTCATAATGTATTAATTAATTCTCATAAACATTCACTTATTCATTTTTTGGTACATTATTTCATTTTTCGTCAAACATATTTTGATCATTCACTATTTTCATGGACGTGTCTAGTTGAATATTCCAAAAAATATATTTATTAATCTTCCATAAATATTTATATTTCTCACATAAAACATTAAAATGTATTTTTATATTTTAAAAACCTACATTTATGTTTGTTTGAATATCAATAAACAAAAATTATGATATAAAACAATAATCAAAAAATAATAAAATTTATAATTAAAATGCGAAACAAATTTATATTAAATTGTATATTTCTGTAGAGGATATGTCTAGCATAGAGACTACTAGCATAGACACCTTAAAATAAAAAATTTTCATATAGAATAGAACACTATATCTAGTCTACAAATAGGCATTTTGACAACAAATAAATTTTATCAACACAGAATACCAAAAATAAATCCACACAAAGAAAGTATAATTCCATAATTCCTACTATAAGGAATCCAAAATATTAACTAGAATTCTTCAAAATCACTAGACGAATATAATCTACCAAGCATGAATAATCAAAATAATGGGGAGAAACTATCTGATCTAAAATATCTAGATTAGTGAAAATATATATATTTATTGCAGTGCATCAATGTCTGGGTAAGAACCCAACATATTCCGCCACCCATGGTCCATATAAATCAACAAGAATCCATTATTGGGAAAAACAATAGCTTAGACGAGTCATTGTAATAGATCACAACCACCAAAACCATCCATAAAAAAAATAAACACCACTTATTGATCCTATAAGTGTCATTAATTATGGTATGTGCAAAAAAGTAGTGGTTAGAGAATAGAAAAATGAGGCATTTCCACACAAATTTACAATAGTAAAATCCCAATCAACCGGAGCACCAACTTGGAAATACAAAATGGGGTTTATCATGAGCGTCTAGTTGAAAATAGATGTAGTAGTGGTGGATATGGTCTAGGAAGCGCAAGAAACATTCCTATAAAATGGTATCTCGATAATCATAAAAACATAAAATGAATAAAAAATGAATAAAAACAACATTGTTGATATTGAAAAAGAACACTTATTGAACCAATTATACCATGCCTTCACTAGCAACAACACCAGAATGCTAGAGCACATGGTAACCATGGATTTAAGGAAGCTAGTACAATTCCATATTGGATTTGGAGACCCATTACAATAAAATGAATAGAACAACTAGGGATGGATCTAGAAAGACCAGAGATGAGAACCACCACTTTGTGTTTGATCTTCATACAATATGGGGATTTGATAAAACTAAAGAAGGGGGGTTCCCAAAACTGTGAGAAATCACGAGAAATAGGTTGAGGGGAGGAAAAAAATCCAACAATGAACTGGTAATATAAGGCTTGGGGAATCCATGAATTAATCCATTCATGATTCAAAAGAGAAAAAATGTAAGAAAAATACCCTAGCATGATGGATTCCAAAACGAAACCCAAAATATGAAGTGGGGTAAGAAAACACTAAATCACCCAAAGAATCTGACCAGTATATTGCAGTTCCTTCTAAAAGAATATTATTTATTATTCTCATATAATATACTATTTAATTTATCATTCTTTACAAAATATCTTCTCGTCTTATATTTATTATATAAAATTTTACATGGAGAGATGAAATTACATTTCTCAACATTGTGACCTTACATTCCACATCTACCACAAACTTCTTTCATGATGTGAAATTTTTCCTATGTTAAAACATTAAATTATGTATTGGTCAACATTATTTCATTATATAAATATAATATGATCTATTCATATTCTCTCCCTATTTATCCATGATTCATTTTGGGTAGTCGCATGTTATACCATTTTGAATATGATTTATTTCCAAACACTCTACAATACTAGTAGTAGCCTTAGAATCTGGGTATTGAAGACATATAATAATTTTTTTATGAATATTGTTTTTATATATTTTTAGTCGTTTTTGGTTCTTATTAATAGTAGGAATTATTTTGGATGAATTATCCCAGTTTTCCTTTTTAGAAGATCTTATATCAATGGATTATTTGGCATATCCATGTTCCATTATATATGTCATGCTTACATTATCACAAATAAATAATTCAAATTGAGATTCGTTGGCTATAGAATAAACTCATTATATAGACCAATATTCTTGACTACTTTATAGGATTATCCTTTATTCTTAAAAGAGATTCTTGTATTCTTTTACCATATACAATGTAATTTGAGTATAAAAGAACATTTATAATGTATAGGGTAATTATACTTTTTTCTCCTGATGTTTTCCTTCTAGATAATTATCCATTTTATCATGTCTAGTTACATTTGACCTTTTTTTATTTTCAATGTATATTTTATCATCAATTTTGAATTATTCTCTTCTAGGTTACTTCTCATAATTGGTTTTTAGTTTCATTTCTAGATCACTTGCCTAATTCAAATATTCCATCATCACATTAAGATGTGTCTCTTATAAATGGATCATTCTTCATTTTCCTTTTTAATTTTTATATTAACATTAAAGATATTAATTTTATTATAAATTGTAGCTTCCATTTTATCTTTCATATACCATTCCATAAGAGTTCCTTCTTTAGATTCTACACCTTCGAATATTTCCATATCAATTTTGGTTTATCCCTAAAATGTATATCGTATATATAACATCATTCAAATTATATCCAAATAATTTCTTATAATGATTCATAAATTTACCTACTCATCATATTTCTTCTAATTTTATTTTTGTACTTATTCGATTTCATACTCACAGTGACTCTATTCCTATTTTATAGGATTTTTCTCCTTGTAGAAATTTTATATATCAGATTTCATTGCTTTTTCTTTCTTCAATATATAGTCATATTATAAATTAAAAAAAATGATATTTTACGAAAATGTGTAGATTAACTCTTTTTCCACATCTATATCTATTATAAATCATTTTTAATGTGGAACCCGTTTTACCACTTCCATGTTTTTTACTTCAAAATCACTTGATTCTGGTTTCTCATCAAATCTAGTTCTTTCATTTTTCATGGATTTAAATATTATCTCATTTTTTTAAAAGATGATATTTTTTTTTATTTTTTTTCTATGAGAATATAATGAAGTTCATCCAGTTATTGATATTAGCGGTATTCTTGTTCATAAACTTTTCAATAAAATCTATATTTGAAAATTTCTCATTAGGTTCTTCACAATGGTTGAATAATCCATATTCTCCCTAAAAGCCTTGATGATATTATCAATATCATTTACTATTATAAAGTAGTCATCAACACATTCATAATCACTAGTTTTTATTTCTTCAACTATTCTACTCCATATTTACAACATTTATCTTATGACATTGATAATTCCTTAAAAAATGCTTCTCAATTTATCTGAAATTTCATTTGACATTTAGAGACAAATCACTATAGTTTATAAATATTCAGATAAGACCATTATGATTTAATTTTGATCCGTTAATTCTATATTAATGATACTATATTCTCCAAAAGTCATAGGAAAATTAAAAATGTAGGGTGATATCTCATTGTAAGAAAATCAATAATATCTACAACAAGTTATATGAGATAATTTATAGCCTATTTTACATCCATGATAGTTATAACCATTTAAAAAGTTATTATCCTAGTTTCCCATTGAATATATATTCAAAATAAATATAATTATATTATATATTTAATAGGATACATTCTCTATGATACAAGTTGAAGTGTTTAGAATAGTGTGAGATCACTAAGAGGTGGAGGGGTGAATCAATTATCTCCTTTTATTTTTACAAATTATTTCTTTTTAATTAATTTTATATAGTTTTTTAAATACTCAGTACACACTTCTTGGGTATCTTATCCGTAATTCAAGAAATTCTATAAATATAAAAGAACTGAACATAAGACCAAATAGTGTTTGGTAGAAAGATTAACTACTTGTCAGGTTATATGTTCTCTCTAACACGAATTCTAGAATATAATTTTTTAAATATTTACAATGATTGATACATAACCACAATGTTTCCCTCATTAATATACATAAGAGGTTCTCTAAACTATATACTAAATTTTTAATAGATTCCATAATGTCCTGCTCCAAAATACACACTAGAGACTTCTACTCCTGAGTCATAAAAGGTACTTCTTTCTACCTTCTAAAACTAATAGGCTTTCTCCATCTGTAAAGGTTTGATACAATTTAATTTGGTAAATTCACCTTACTCCATGATCATACTAGATCACATGTTCTGATGTACCTATTAATATATATTTCTAAAAACATCAGTTGTTTATCAATTTTCTTTAATCTCTTGTATTTAAAAATTTACTTCCTTGTTAAAATGCTCGACCTATACTTCATTATTTATGATGTTTCATCCATACTGATATGTGTTAATGTGTTCCACACAAATTTATTGAGAATATTTATATTCTAATATGATCTTTCATAATGTCAACTCAATATGACTTCTAGAATTTGCAAACATGGTCAACTCGAATATAATCTCATTTTGAAATTAGTCTTAGATTATTAACAAATTAGAACCACCTCATGAATGGTTTTCATGTAATTTTTAGTCATAACAAATTCATTTGAATTATTTATTATGAGGTCCTCTCAATTGATTATACTTGATTATATTTCCCATATACATGTATTTTAAAATTTTGTTTCTAAGTAAATTATTATATATTAAATCATGCGTGGAATTAATAGGGTTTAAAGGATTTTATGAAAACGAATTATTCTTGCTACATTAAATGACCAGTGAGGGTTCCCACAAATTTATTTTTCCTTCTTTTTCATGATTCTTACCTCAATTGCAAGAATTTATCCTACAATCTTAGTTCATCCACAAATCAAAATTGTGTGACATGGTGTACTATTCGTACACTTCCATTGAATCCATAGAAATTATCTTTACTGTGACATTGGGTGTATTTGTGCATTATTCTTTAAAACTCTGCATAATACCAATATTGTGGGTTTCATCCATGTGATTTTTTTTCCACGACTTCTTATACCATCCATCACATGAAATGGTTTAATTTTTAAAATATGATTTTTGTGACATGATTGTTCATCTACAAGATTATTTATGGGACAATATGTGTCCATGGATTAATGTCTCATCCTCTTCAGAATACCAAGATTTCATAAAGGTTTCCCCTTTGTATTCCAATTGGTGTCCATGGTACTCTTATAATATTTATTCTGAAGAATATAAGACCCATAAGATACACCATGGCGTTATTTAATCATTCAAGAAGGAAATACCATCATATGAAGAGATCACTGATTTTATCTATTATTTATATGTTCTATATCTACACCCTAAGGAATATCTCTTTCATTTTCTTGATGTTTCATCATGTAACAAATCAACATATCCTTATTATTTATAGAAAATTTTCCATCAACTATATCCTACATGTAATTAATTTTAAGGGTTCATCAAATGAATTATTAACTCTATGTATCTCCCGAATATCAGAGCTTTCATCTTCTCTATATAGTATAGGATAGATCCTGCGATCATGTGATTACATCGAATGATCACATAGTTGATCATGTTTGGCCATAAAGACCTTTTTAAGATGCCACAACCGACATCTTATTTAACCATATGAATAATAAAATAATAATTCTTAAAATAGATGGAAAATTATTAAGATTATTCTTCTTATTTTGATTGATTGAATGATTGTATCCTTGTCATCATGAAATATCTCTTGTTCTTGTGATGACTCATTGGTTTTAACCAATTCAATCATCTGATCATAATATTATCATTAAAAAAAGTAATGTGATAGTCATTAGTACATGACACATTAGTATCTCACAGTATGCATTTCATGTGGAATTACATACATTCAAATATTTAGAGTGCATTAACGATAATTTTGTATGTGTGGATTTTATTTTGTCCACTTTGTCTCAAGAGTTTAGTCTAATAAGTGTGGCTGGACTATTTCCTTAAGCTTGAATGTAGGTTTGTTGATTGAATAATGTTGAAGAAGATAAGGATAATTCAAATATAAATATGTGGGATTCAAAGGAATCCTGATATCATCTCAAACGTGTGGGGGTGGAAGTTTCCATGGGGAATAATCTGGGTCAAAATATTCTTATATCAATACATCCTACATCTTCTTCCAATTTTTTTCACACAACTCTATTAGAAAATCAATAGCCTCTATTCATTTGAGCTGGCAACTAGTGATCATAACCAGTTAAATATCACACCATTTCGGGCTTTGGACTAATGATATTTTTGACAAAACAATGGGATCTTCCATTCATTCTCTAGGTGAGAATTATATTTGGGTCTGTCAGCTTATATGAGAATCATATACACAGGTTCACCCTCATGGGCATATTCATGGCCCATAATCTTGTTATCCACCAAGAGGCCCCCATATATGGCTCTCTATTGTTTTTGTAACCCTTCTCCATTATTTATGATTGAGTTATAACATTGGGGGCTTGTTTGGATGGCTCCCATTTTTTGGAAAAATTGTTCAATTTTCTATGTGAAAATACCACCTCACATAACCATAAGTGAATCCTCAAAATATTTTCAAAACCAAAAATAAATATTCAGCATATTATCAAAATTTTCATCAAGAAAAAATAAAACTTTTTCTTTTCTTTATCATTCAGAAACTTATCATGAAATAGAATTATTTTTATGTAATTTAATGAACTCTCTCATGATTTTAGATAATTTCTAGAACATATATTATTTCTTTATAAGTTTGGACAATTTGATATTTATATTGCATATTCGTTTTCCATTTAAGATTAAAAAGTCAATCATCATATATTCATGGATAATTTTATAAGAAATACATAAAACTCCAATATATTAATTCATAATAATTATAAATGCATCTATACAACACAATCCAAATCATATTGATTTATTGTTAAGAATGAAATATATTGACATTAGTAACCTAATAAATTAATCTAATACTCACCTTTATATTGTTAAAATATTAATAATTATGATGATCATATTCATATATAATAATCAATTAGAATAAATGTATACAATTGTTTTTTTAACCTATGTCGCGATAAATTAAATATGTCAAAAATGAGGCCACTGAGGTAAAAATCAATGAATCATTACTATTTAGATAAAAATAAAAACAAATATCTAATATTGAAGATCTTCATTTTATATAAGGCCCCAACCTTAAAACTTACTTAATATTATGTTATTACAAGATTACACATTGAGGATGTTTTCAGGTTTAGATTTTTAGAGAATTAGATCATAAAACTTTCATTACATTCCACATTTAACGAAAGTGGTTACATAAAAGATAGTATTCATTTTTCCATCAACGGAAACATATTTAAAATAAAACATGGATTCTTTCTTGACACTTCCTTGACACTATCATCATATCACGTACCCTTCCCTTGACCTGTGAAAAACATTTCAAAAACATGGGATGAGCATAAAAATATCAGTAAGGGATATAAAAATATGGAAAGGAAACATGAGTACATGTATACATAATAATGAAATCATACTTTACCCATAAAACATAATCACTATAACAGTCCTCATAAAATAATGAACAAATCATAGAAATCATAAGAAATAAAGGTAACTTGAGGCATTCATAACATTCTTACGTAGTGAGTAACCCTCTTGGTTACGTTTGGAATACCCATCACAGTATATTCCTTAAATCTCTTCGGAGAAACCTTAACATTTAACCCCTTCACATTACCCAATTCATTGGAGAGCTATATCAGGCTCACCCGCCCTTAGTTTATCACGGAACCACCCATCTTCATAAACAATGCCCAAGAACTATAACATAATCATAGCACATAACTTAAGAATAAAGGAAATATAACATTCCCCTATTGCAATAACAATATAACATTTTAAGATATTGAAATAATAAATCCATTCTAAAAACCATTTTCGAAACCATTTAAAACATTTAATAAAGAGATCTTTGATTCAAAGTGTCCCATACCACTTTGAAGGTATTAAAATTTTAAACTATTAATATTCATATAAATAAATCCTTAAAACCATTTTGAAAACATGGATATTAACGAGAAATATTTATAAGAATAAATCATTAAAACATTTAAAATGATATTTTAGTTAAAGGGTTTTTACCAAAATGTGAGACACTTGAATACGATAATTGAGGAATAAAATTTAATCAGAACTTTATAATATAATGAGAATAAAGGAATTCATGATATAATATTCCAAAGGAAAGTATATACACCATATAAGAGTGAATTGGTGCATAACAATAATGAAGTCTCATTAGAAATGTAAAATGAGATGAAATCCCCTGTAACGAAGGTATCCTTAAATTAAGGACAAATCAATATCATAATTATGTGTGACAAATATAAATACACAAAATATTAGTGGATATTAAGTTTAAAACAATAAAAGGTCATTCTCACATATTCAAAGGATGACATATTCAATAACTACATGTTGAACCCAATGAAATCGAAATTGGTTTAAGAAGCTCCCTTGACAGCCTAACGACGTCACATAAAATTTTAAAAAAAAGAGTTGATGAGAGAGATAAAGGGTATCTCATTACTTTGGAATAAAATTTATGGCAATAAGGATATATAATAACATATCCCCACATCATAATATTAAAATTAAAAGACATAACAAAATATGTCTTTTAAAAATAGGAGGGTGAAAGGTTCCCTTACCTATTTGGGGAACTTTCGAAACATACACACCATGAAAGAAGGACTATAAAACACTGATATAAATAATCATAAACGAAAGTATGTTACAAAAAGAGTAGAATAATGGGATGTGCATACACCACTAAAATGAAATGGTGGAAAATTTAGCATAAATCTCACGGGAATAAAATTGAGATGAAAAATCCCTTACGAAGACTCGGCAGCCTAACAACGCCACATAAAACTTCCAAAAATGGATCGATGAGATCAAATAGGACCTCTAGTAATAGTACAATAAAATTTACAGAAAGAGGAATATAAAATAACTTCCCCCATCATAACAAATAGGATATTAAAAGAAGTGACATAAAGGAGTGTACTTAAAAAGAAAAAGAGAGGTTAGATCTCTTATGAAAATTCAGCAGCCTAACGACGCCACTCAAAACATCCAAAATGGATTGATGAGAGAAAATAGGGTCTCTCACAATATGATGATAAAACTTACAGTATGAGTAATATAAATGAATATCCCAATCATAATTAAGATGAGCTTAAAAGGAATGACATAAAAGAGTGTACTTAAAAAGAAATAGAGGAGTAGGATCCCTTACCTCAGGTCCGACATGACTCGATCGTTCATTAACGTCCTGAATAATAAACTTGGGTTAATTTCTACTTGCTTAAGAACATTTTTCAAGTTCCATATTCCTTTTATATCACTTATTTCCATGTTATAAACATTATGTAATCATTTATGTTAATAATGTTTGTTTTGTCGATATTTGGTTCTTAAGTCGAAAGTGGACTTCTTACAATTACATGTTGTTCGTGTGGTCAAAGGTTCATTATATCCAGAATTATATTCATGATTTTGATATCATATATATCATATATATCCAGAATATACATGTATATATAATATTACTTACTCATTTAGAGGTAAGAAATAAAATCCACCGTTCATGGAGACTGTAAGCCATATGTACGCATGAATGCTACTTCCATTTCTATGTCATATTAATGGAATTAAAACTAAATGAGTGGTATGTATATTTTAATTAAAGAATTATATTCATAATTTATATGTAAAATACATCATATATAATAACTTTAAATACATCTTTTATACATCCCACATATGGAATTAACGAAGAAAATCACTTTGAGGGGGCGGTAGTCCGCATTTCCTAAAATGAAATTATCGTGTTTACCCACAATGGAAACCATAAAGTTATGCCAAAAAAGAAAATAAAGAAGCTTAAGTAAAAAAATAAACATATTATATATCATATATAAATATAGTAACATATTAATGGCCACCTTTTAAGGTGTTATATGAGTGTTGATCAATCATCGTTTCGTGAGGCAGAAATTCGCCATCCACAGAAACAGTATGTTCTTTAACCATTTGATGTTTGTGTGTGTAAGTGTAGCTATAATTCATATTATAAAAACATCCTAGTATATTGAAGATACTGGATTTGTTACAAAATAAATGAATAAAAAGAGTTTAGGGTGTTGGATAAGCAAAATGAAACAAAAGAACACAAGTAAAGACATTACCATAAAATCGGGTAACTCTTTTTGATTTGAGCTCAAAAGCTTCATTGGGAAGACTTCTGCCCAAATTGAGGCTTCTAGGAGTATGATATGGATGTGGATAGGAAAAATGAGCAGGGTTTGGCCGAGAAAAAGGCTTTAGTGGTGTGGGTAAGGTGGTAGAGGTGTGGGCCTTTTATAATAGGAGAGGATGGGCACTCTTGTAAAGTTAAAAAATGTTACTTTATTTTCAAATGATTTTGGGATTTTAAAGGCCACATGTTGATTTATTTCGAGGATAAGGTGGTAAGGGTTAGAAATATACTCATCCAATAGGTTTTTGAAAATTTTCAGTTATAGTTTTAACATTATCTTTTCATTTTATTTAAATCCTTTATTAATGAGGTAATCGTTGCATCTTAATGATGTCATAAATAATTTAATTTATGTAATGTATAAAAATTATAAAAAAACTATCATGATGTAGGAAATATTTTTATCTTTCTAATTATTATTTATAGTTTAAAATATGACTTGTATAACCCCATTTAAAAATTAATTTAGTGAAACATCTCCTGCTTGTGATATTTTTATTTTATCTTTAAATAAAAAGTTATTTATGTCATTTTCCAACCAAAGTGGCTCCATGGGTCCCCAAGTTGACCCATGGATTGTCTTCGTCGGCCATGACACATCCAAGGATGGTAGGACATGTGTCTGGGTCATTTCACATTATTAAAACATTATTTTTACCTCAAATTACACTAATTACCTCTAATCGCGATTAAGAACATAAAAGATACTATTCACCAAAAAAATTATTTTAATCCCATTGAACCACATTTTACTTCCTAATGACAACCATGTATGTCGGATTTTTGAAATTCAAAACATAGAGTTGGCAAAGTTTCATTTAAACGAGAAATCAGTTTCTTTAACTACCACTTAGTGGTTTCACTAATCATCAAAAATTGATGTTTTTCATAAAAATACCAAAAATTCACCCTAAGATATATTTGATATTATGAATTCAAAAATGAAGTCTATTTTACAAATTTCATAATATATATGTTTCATTAATTAATTTAATAATTAATTCCCACTATCAAAACAAGTAGCGTGTTTTTACAAAACAATAGCTATCAAAAGATTGACTCTAGTTTAAGTCCAATTTCAAGATGAAATTAATTACAACGACCACTATTGGATTAAATGGTAAAAATATACTCCAATTTAACATTAAAACCAATTCAAAAGATAATATAATCATATAAATAAATTAGATTAAAAAGAGGTTTTGAATTAAAATACAACATTTTTCAGTGTTCATTAAAAAAATGAACATTATCAGAAAAATACCAAAAATTTACACAATGTAAATTTTGATTTCCTGATTCTAAAGAAGAATTTTATTTTGTCAAATATAACACATAAAATTTTCACATAGTGGATTTAAAAGAGGTTCTCCATCAAAAGGCGTTTAATCATCATTATAAAGAATATTAGAATGTTTATGCTTAAAAATTGGATTCATTAAAATTTTTAATCCTCTTAAATTTATTGTAAAAAGTAAAAATATTTGACAAACATATATAATAATTTTGTAGGTAGCTTTGTTCATTCCCTCCATTACAAGAGTTAGGCGTTAACTACCATTTAAGATAATATTATTTTATTATTAGAGTGCGACGTAAGATTTCAAAGGAACTCGTTGTTGTGTTTTGGGTAAGCCATTGTGCATAGAGTTCCCATTAAAATAATATTGTAATTTTATTCACAAATATAGATAAATATAAAAATTCCATATTCTTTATTTACCTGGGGTGTTACATTCTTCCCCCCTTTTGGGAATTGCATCCTCGCAATTTCAAAATTGGGCTCGGAAACATCGTTGAAAGTCCCACATCGGAACAAGAGTCAGTAAAACAATCACTTAAAAAGAATTGGAGAGAAGTACAAATGTCACCCGAGTTAACCCATACTAGGATACCAAGAATGAAAATATGGATATGGAGGAGAAAAAAAAGGGTGATGTTCTGATGGAGAGTGATATTAAACATATCTAGGAGAAAGTTAACCATAAGAAAATCACAAACTTGTGATGGGTTAAATGGTATTCGATTCCCCAATAGGAAAAGATAACAGACAACATTTTTGTTTTAAATTACTTTTCATTGAGTATTTTATTTTTGATCTTAACTATATCATAATTAATCATACTTACTTGTCATGAAGACTTTCAACTTTTACTAGATTCCTTAATCAAAAACATATTTTCTCCAAAAGACGAGTATTTAGGAAGACTTGTTCGCATTAAGAGTGCTATAATCAATTTCTATAGAATCATCTAATCCACAAAAAATAACTATATACTTCCCATTTATTTATACTCTAACCAAAACTAAAACCAAAAAGGTTAGTACAAGATCAGATAATCTAGAAATTGATAACACTTTATAAAAATAAAATCAATTCTTAATCTCCAATATTTGTCCAACAAAACCCAAAGTTCAACGGGGACCATTTGATAAAAAATTTGTCCATAAAATTCTTCAAAGTAAACAAAACTAATAATGAAACCCAAATATTTGAAGGATTTAGTCACATACTCTTCCAAGTTAAATCGTATCATTTTTATCCAAACAACATCAGTTTCTCCTAAGGTCTCGTATTGAAAAGTTATTAACCTAATCACATATCCTCTAAGATAGGTTAATAAATTTCATAAATAACCCAAAATAAACTTACTCTTGATTCCTAAAATCATCTAACTAAAAAGAATTAGTCAAACTAACCATGAACTTCACGTAGTCCAGTGGTAGGCGATAAATACCAGTCGCACTTTATTTGTGGGTTTAATTCTCGCAGCTTTGTTCGACATGATGGGTTGTCACACGATATGCGTGTTGTCCTTTTTAAAAAACTATATAATTCTTAAATCATTCCCCAAAATGAGATAAAATATTCAAAAAATGATCATAACATATTTTAACCTCAAGTTTATCTCATGCCTTTCATTTTCCATCATAACATATAATAACCCATAATTACCTCAAAAGTAAGGATCATATAAACTCTAATGGTTACCTTTATAATTATTACCTGAACATCCACATCTATTGTTCATCTCGTACATGATGCATTACAGATCATACCAAGGTTCAAGTGGTTTATCATGACTCCTTGATAGTTGGTATAGAACAACCACGAGTTTCCACATTGAATCCCTCATTTTATCTTGTATCTTAATCACGAAACCACCACAGTTTCCTTCAAACATGTTGTCTCTTTGGTGACTACTAGATCCATCCATTCACTAAAAATAGAAATGTCAGTGTCAGTATATCAAAAAAACCATCATGAACTAATGAGGATGGTAAACACTAAGATATACTTAATCATTCACTTTATCTAAAACTTGGAATCTTTCTGAAATCCTAACCATTATGGTAATATCACTTGTTATTAGTGAATACCCTAACCTCTAAAGTTATCTAAACCAACCTCTGAAACCAACTATAAGGCCCCAGCCTTAAACCTTACTTAATCATGAGTTATTACAAGATTACAGATTGAGGATCTGTTCAGGTTTAGAGTTTTAGATAATTAGACCATAAAACGTTCATTACATTCCACATTTAAACAAAGTGGTTACATAAAAGATAGTATTCATTTTTCGCATCAACGGAAACATATTTAAAATAAAACATGGATTCCTTCTTGACACTTCCTTGACACTATCATCATATCATGTACCCTTCCCTTGACCTGTCAAAAAAATTTCAAAAACATGGGATGAGCATAAAAATCTCAGTAAGGGATATAAAAATATGGAAAGGAAACATGAGTACATGTCTACATAAGAATGAAATCATACTTTACCCATAAAACATAAGAACTTTAACATACCTCATAAAATCATGAACAAATCATAGAAATCATAAGACAAAAAGGTAAATTGAGGCATTCATAACATTCTTACATAGGGAGTAACCCTATTGGTTACATTTGGAATACCCATGATAGTATATTCCCTAAATCTCTTTATAGAAACCTTAACGTTTAACCCCTTCACGTTACCCAATGCATTGGAGAACCATATCGGGCTCACCCACCATTAGTTTATCACGGAACCACATGTCTTCATAAACAATTCCCAAGAACCATAACATAATCATAGCACATAACTTAAGCATAAAGGAAACATAACATTCCCATATTTCAATAACAATATAACATTTTAAGATATTGAAATAATAAATCCATTCTAAAAACCATTTTCGAAACCATTTAAAACATTTAATAAATAGATCTTTGAATCAAAGTGTACCATACCACTTTGAAGGTTTTAACATTTTAAACTATTAATACCGATATAAATAAATCCTTAAAACCATTTTGAAAACATGTATATTAATGAGAAATATTTATATGAATAAATCATTAGAAAATTTAAAACCATATTTTTGTTAAAGGGTTTTTACCAAAATGAGAGACACTTGAATACAATAAACGAGGAATAACATTTAATCAGAACATTATAATATCATGAGAATAAAGGAATTCATGATATAATATTCCAAATAAAAGTATATACACCATATAATACTGAATTGGTGCATAACAACAATGAAGTCTCATTAGAAATGTAAAATGAGATGAAATCCCCTATAAAGAAGGTATCCTTAAATTAAGGATAAATAAATCTCATAATTATGTGTGACAAATATAAATACACCCAATATAAGTGGATATTAAGTGTAAAACAATCAAAGGTAATTCACACATATTAAAAGGATGGAATATTCAATAAATACATGTTGAACCCAAAGAAATCGAAATTGGGTTAAGAAGTTCCCTTGACAGCCTAACGGCGTCACATCACATTTTAGAAAAAGAGTTGATGAGAGAGATAAAGGGTATCTCATCACATGGGAATTAAATTAACAGAAATAAGGATATATAATAACATATCCCCACATCATAAGATGAAAATTAAATGACATAACAAAAGAAGTCTTTTAAAAAGAGGAGGGTGCAAGGTTCCCTTACCGATTTGGGTAACATTCGAAATATACACCCCATGAAAGAAGGACTATACAACACTGAAGTAAATACTCATAAACGAAATTATGTTTCAGAAAGAGCAGAATAATGGGAATTACATACACCACTCAAAGGAAATGGTGGAAAATGTAGCATAAATATCACGAGACTAAAAGTGAGATGAAAAATCCCTTACGAAGACTCGGCAGCCTAACGACGCCACCTAAAACTTCCAAAAATGGATTGATGAGATCAAATAGGGTCTCTAGTAATATAACAATAAAATTTACAGAAAGAGGAATATAAAAGAACCTCCCCCATCATAACAAAAAGGATCTTAAAAGAAGTGACATAACGGAGAGTACTTAAAAAGAAAGAGAGAGGTTAGATCTCTTACGAAAATTCGACTGCCTAACGACGCCACTCAAAACTTCCAAAATGGATTGATGAGAGATAATAGGGTCTCTCACCATATGAACATAAAACTTAAAGTATGAGTATTATAAAATAATATCCCAATCATAATTAAGATGAGCTTAAAAGGAATGACATAAAAGAGTGTACTTAAAAAGAAAGAGAGGAGTAGGATCCCTTACCTCGGGTCCGACTTGACTCGATCGTTCTTTAATGTCCTGAATAATAAACATGAGTTAATTTATACTTTATTAAGAACCTTTTATATGTTCATTATTCCTTTTATATCACTTATTTCCATGATATAAACATTATGTAATCATTTGAGTTAATAATGTTTGTTTTGTTGATATTTGGTTCTTAAGTCGAAGGTGGACTTCTTACAATTACATGTTGTTCGTGTGGTCAAAGTTTCATTATATCCAGAATGATATTCATGATTTGGATATCATATATATCATATATATCCTGAATATTCATGTATTAATAATATTACATAATCATTTAGAGGTAAGAAATGAAATGCACCGTTCATGGAGACGGTAAGCCGTACGTACACATGAACGCTACTTCCATTTCTATGTCTTTTTAATGGAATCAAAACTAAATGAGAGGTATGTATATTTTTATTCCAGAATTATATTCATAATTTATATGTAACATACATCATAATAATAACTTTAAATAGATCCTTTATACATCCCACATATGGAATTGACGAATCAAATCACTTTGAGGGGGCGGTAGTCCGCACTTCCTAAAATGAAATTATCGTGTTTACCCACAATGGAAACCATAAAGATATTCCACAAATGAAAACTACCGAAGCTTAAGTAAAACATAAATATATTATATATCATATATAAATATAGTGACATCTTAATGTCCACATTTTAAGGTGTTATATGTGTTTTGAATAATCATCATTTCGTGAGGCAGAAATTCGCCATCCACAGAAACAGAATGTTCTTTATCCATTTGATGTAGGTGTGTGTAGGTGTAGCTAGAATTATTCTTATAAAAACAGACTAGTATATCTACTATACTGTATTTGTTACAAAAGAAATGAATAAAAAGAGTTTAGGGGGTTGGAGAAGCAAAATGAAACAAAAGAACACAAGTAAAGGCATTACCTTAAAATCGGGTAACTGTTTTTGATTTGAACTCGAAGGATTCCTTGGGAAGACTTATTCCAAACGTGAGGCTTCTAGGAGTAATATAGGGATGTGGATAGGCATAATGGGCAGGGGTTCTCCAAGATAAAGGCTTGAGATGTGTGGGTAAGGCGGTAGAGGTGGGGGCCTTTTATAAGAGGAGAGGAGGGGCACTCTGGTAAAGTTACAAAATGTTACTTTATTTTCAAATGAGTTTCAGATTTTAAATGTCCGACATTAATTTATTTCGAGGATAAGGTGGTAAGGGTTGTAAATATACTAATCCAATAGGTTTTCTACAAGTGTAAGTTATAGTTTTAACATTATCCTTTCATTTTATTTAAATCCTTTATTAATGAGGTAATCGCTGCATCATCATGATGTCATACATAAATTAATTTATTTAATCTTTAAAAATTAAAAAAAAATATCATTATGTATGAAATAGTTTTAGATTTCTAATGAATATTTATATTCAAAAAGATGACTTGTATATCCCAATTTGAAAATTGTTTTAGTGAAACATCTATTGCTTGTGATATTTTTATTTTAACTTTAAATAACAAGTTATTTATGTCATTTTCCAACCAAAGTGGCTCCATGGGTCCCCAAGTTGACCCATGGATTGTCTGGGTCGGCCATGACACATCCAATGAGGTTAGGATATGTTTCTAGGTCATTTCACATTATTAAAACATTATTTTTACCTTAAATTACACGAATTACCTCTAATCGCGATTAGGAACATAAAAGATACTATTCACAAAAAAATTATTTTAATCCCAATGAACCACATTTTACTTCTTAATGACAACCATGTATGTCGGATTTTTGAAATTCAAAACACAGAGGTGATAATGTTTCATTTAAACGAAAAATCAGTTTCTTTAACTACCACTTAGTGGTTTCACTATTCATCAAAAATTGATGTTTTTCAGAAAAATACCAAAAATTCACCTTAAGCTATATTTGATATTACGAATTCAAAAATGAAGTCTATTTTACAAAATTAAAAACATATAAGTTTCAATAATTAATTTAATAATTAATTACTGCTGCCAAAACAAATAACGTGTTTTTAAGAAACAATAAGTATCAAAAGATTGACTCTAGTTTAAGTCCAATTTCAACATGAAATTAATTTCAACGGCCACTATTGGATTAAATGGTAAAAATATATTCTAATTTAACTTTAAAACCAATTAAAAATATAATCTAATAATATAAATAAATTAGATTAAAAAGATGTTTTCAATTAAAATACAACATTTTCACTATTCATTAAAAAATGAACTTAATCGGAAAAATACCAAAAATTTACACAACGTAAATTTTGATGTCCCGATTCTAATGAATAATTTTATTTTGTCAAATATAACACATAAAATTTTCAGAAAGTGTATTTAAAAGAGTTTCGCCATCAAAATACGGTGAATCGACCTTTTAAAGAATATTAGAATGTTTATGCCTAAAAATTGGATTCATTCACTTTTTTAATCCTCTAACATTTATTGTAAAAAGTAAAAATATTTGAAAAACATATATAATCATTTTGTAGTTTGTTCTGTTCATTCCCTCCAATACAGCGGCTTAGAATTAACTACCATTTATGATAATATTATTTTATTATTAGAGTGCGATGTAAGATTCCAAAGGAACCCGTTGTTGTGTATTGGGTAATCCATTGAGCATAGCGTTACCTTTAAATTAATATTGACATTTTATTCACAAATAGGGATAAATATGAAAATGTCATATTCTTTATTTACCTGGGGTTTTACATTTTATATCCATGTTTCGGTTATGTAGAGATTTAATAAAATTTTTCATTTATGAATACATCCTTTATAAACTCATTATATAATAATTTTTTTTAAATTACTAGAGTACCAAAAATTTAAATGTATCAGTTTGGCTCCAAATTCAAAAAAATATAAAATAAACCCATCCCAACCTCAATAAATAAGTATATTTGATTGTTTAAAAACCAAATAAGATCTAAATTGTAACTTTAACTTTTAGTATATACAATCATTCACTCTAAAATATTTTATTCAAAACATAACATGGTGAAAAAATAAACCATAAAGGGAACCAATTTCTTAAAAAATTAAATTATTTAATATGATGATATTATAGTTGAATCCATTTAAAATGTCTTGTAGGTTTAATTTCATATCTAAAGTTATATTTTTATATAAAAAGTTCCAAATAATGTTATATAACATATAAAAAATTAGGGTTTTCCAATTTTAATTTTAATATCCATATCCCTACTTTATAATAAAAAATATAGTAATTTTATGATAGTAGATATTACCTAATCAATATCCTAATATAAAAACAATTATTATGTGATTCATATTCTAGGTAGTTCTACTAAAAGTTATATATCTGTTGGGAATATAATTTATTATGTATTGATGTTATATAAATTTCAATATTTCTCTAACGTTAATACAATGAAAATTACTCACCTCAATAATAGTACCAGTGAATATTAATTATATATTCATTTATACTAATTCAATATAAAAAATATTATAGTGAAATTAACACAATGTCACTCACAAAAATTGAATATGAATATAAATAAAACAATTCCATTAATTGTTAATTCCCTTAGTTAATTGTTTTGGTAAAAATCATATTCTTTATGAATGAAATAATTATTCCACAAAAACTCGTAAAATCTCTTTTTGTGAAAAATTATTCTTTATATCCTTTTATTATCATATCACTATCGAATATAAAATTCTAGTTAGTATTATCAGTTTAAATATATAAACATCTATCCACTCATAATCTATATGTCCCATATTACAAATCCATAAAAATTATTTTTAATGTTTAGGTAAATTAACATATTAAAATATTGTCATTCCATTATTTATTATTGCATTAAATCGTCAAAATAATCAAAATAAAATAAAAAAACAAGGTATTAAAAATAAAATGAAATAAAGGCTCCATAGAAAATTATATGAAATTTAAAATCAATGAAAATCAAATTTTTTTGCACATTGAGTTAAAATTATTTAATTTATTCAAATATCATATCCTCAAATCACATTGATGTTGTGTTTTTTAAAACATGATTTGGTAATATGGTCTGTTAAAATTGCCTCTTTAAAAACTGTCCAACTAAATATATAATTATTTAGTATATACCATTTTCATGTTTTATATTTTTGATAGAAATGATATAAATAATAACTAAAATATAATCATCGCTATTTCTATGAAAAAACAAGAAATATATGTTATAAGACATAAGGAAAAAATGTGGTAGTTTTAAAGCTCTACAATTTTCTATAAGAATATAAATTTAATTTGATCCAATTTATTCTATATGACTAGAGATCATCTGTATCATCCTGTTTCTTTTGTTTCAATTTAGTAATATTTTTTATATTGGGTTAACATGTTATTGGTACCTAGTGATCAATAATGTTGATATTATAAATTTTAAATTATTTTTATTTTTCTAGAGTGTCTGATTTCCTCTTTAGAAGATAGCCACTACTCATTTTATAACAAACCAGAATATGAGTTTTACCACCCTTATTATCTAGGGATTTATTAAATCTTCCACAAAAATTAGTGAGAACCACAATTATTATTTCACAATATATGATGTGATTTATTTAATAGTGTATTTTTCTAATTTCATGGAATTTTCCATCATATATTCATTCACCAAATATATTTCTACATATGACTTGTAAAACAACCCTTATCCATGATTATAGGTTCAAAAATAGGATGTGGGCCACAAATTATGCTATTTATTGACTATTCATAATATAATATTCATCGAACATGACCAAATAGATAAATATTTATTTAATATTTGAAATATGTTATAACGAACTATATTGATTCAACTCTAAAAAACAAAATAAACATAAAAATTCCTTAAATAATATCATAATTTATAATATTGACTTATATCATTCTCCCTATTAATAACATTTTTTCATGGATTCACCCACCTATATATTTTTATAATAAAAAATTCAATTGATTTAATTTTATACTACAATAAAAAAGGAATATGAATACATACTGAACTATTATAATAAATCTTCTTGAGAAATTATCTTTATTTAAAACACAAGTAACAAATATAATTATTTTTCATCCATGAATCATTAACTCTATCATTCACATTCTTTTCAGGGATCTCATATCATCGCAAATCAATGTTATAATCCCTTGTGTCTTGTATCTATGAATTATTATAAATAACATTTTTGAATGCCATTGTATAATTTTAATTCTTCACTTTTAATGACTAATGATAACATTTTAATTCCATCACCCATTATAAATAAATCTATAGGGTTAAATATGCATTGATACATGGACTAAAAATATATCATCTACCTTTTTAACACAACGTTTCATTACATTTTACAAATAGAGGACCATTAATTCCTAGTGTCATAGAAATCATGAACAAAATACATGAAAATATAAAACACACTTTTAAATCCCCTTGAAAAGCCTGATGAAACTTCATCCTATGTACAACTATTGAATCTCATAAGCTGGAGATATACATCAAATGAAAGGGTGAGCAGAAAGCCCAGTAAAAAAAGCAAGGGAATCATTTTTCTTATGATATCAATAAGAACATGAGATAAAACATAAAGACATGTGAAATGGATGTGGAGGAATTTAATAAATAAAATAACATGATCCAAAACACAAATATGTGGCTAAAACATTAAATTTATACATTCATGAATATATCAGCAATGTTCATCTCTAAGGTGTCATAAAAATTACTGAGATTATTCACCAAGGTATCATGAAAGTTATCATCCCTAGAGATTGAATTCTTTAACCAATTCATTGGATCGCTATCAAGGTGCACCATTAATATGTCATTATTTTAATGTGATCCACAATGATCAAAAAAAATCATTTTATAAATAACCCAAAAAGAATATAATAATTGGGTTCCATTGAAAATCATAAAGTTTTAAATGTGCTTAAAAACATGATCGATATGTAATTTATAACCCAAGGAAAGGGTGTGAGGGTTATATTTATATAAATTCTATAACCAAATATATCATTTTAATATATTGATGAATTCCCATATAAATAAAAATAGTTTTGGGTATTATCAAAAATAATAAAAGAAACTTTCTTGAGAAAATGAGAGAGATTTTGGATAAAAATTATGCAGCATAAAGGATATATAACATGGTATAGAAAACATTGAAAACAGAGGGGACAAGATTCAACCACTCATAAATATCTCATAATACAGTATGGGTATATAATAAAAATAGATAAGAACATGGTATGGATATTTCACTGACATACCTCATGCAATGAAAATTTGAATGAAAATAGAAGATGTAATTTCATTTACAAAAAATTCAGTAGCCTAACGGCATCACATAAAAACATAGAAAATAATTTGATGATAGAAGAAAGGTTCTATCATAATTTGTAAATAAAATGATAAATAATAAAAATATATAAGAACATACCACCACATAAGAATATGGAAACAATAAGACACAACTTAAAGGAAATCATGACTAATAGGGGAGGTTGGAAGGTTCCCTTACCATGAAGAGTAACTGAGAAAGCTTTATGGTTGGGACCATAGGGGGGTTGATGGAACCTTGGGTGGACTCTATAGGTGGTAAAATGTCAATAACATCGTTGATGATGATTTTGGAATGAAATTAATGTGGGAATGGCTTGAGATTTATAGGAAAAGGGTGGGAATATTTAATTAATTTCCAATGGACATCTCATCGATGGTATTGGGAAAACCCTGGGCTTTCCAATGGTATTTTCCCACGGTATTGGACACTTGGGACAACTCATACAATATCATAGTATTCAAAAGTGTACAAAAATTATTACATCATTGTTACATAAATATTATATCATTAATGATGTCATTAAACACTCGTAACTCAAAACTGTATTTTTACTATTCAACAAATGTTTTTTATAAAAATATCATTATTTCACCCTAACCTAATATTGATAATCTAAACTCAAAAAAGAAATTAATTTTATGAAAATATTTTTAATTTAATTTTTAAATAAAATCATTATTTTTTCAAAAAAACTCTAATTCTACAACTTATATTGTAATACCGTGAAAAAGTAATCAAGGTGCCATAAAATTATCATATAACCATATGAAACTAAAGTAAAAATTTATTATTATATATTCTGAAAATAAATTTCAATTATAAATTATTAATTTAATTATAAAATTGTAAATAAAGTATTTATGACATACAAAAATAAACAAATCTTATTCTACGATCAATTTTTTACCTTTAAGATGTCTAAATTGTATTTATACATTCATGGGAGAAGATTATATTTTTTGGATGATTTACTAATCATTACTATTCATAAGGGTGTGTTACTATTCATAATATACTATTTATAGAAAATCATGTTGATCTTTTTAGACTATAAATTTCATACTTATTTCAAATCTAGAAGAACATTTTTAAAAATAATTTCACATTATTAATTATTTAAAGTTTACATGAATAATTTAAAATTCCCTTGATGAAAAATTCATCAATAATATTCTTACAATATTTATCCAGACATTTGAAAATCCCAAATTTTACCATAATAAAGAAATAAAAATTTTATTTTTATCTCGGGATTACAAAAAGTATCAAAGTCTTCAATACATAGCCCTTTAGAACACCTACATATGACCTAAGTGTTAGGTGTGCTATGGTGATAGAATCTTTGGGTATCTTGGAAAAAATTTCTAGATTGGTGATTTCAATCAGCTTGAACTTCTCCCTTTAGTGATTCTGTTCATGAATTATAAGTTGAAGCTCAACTTGGGCATGCTCCAAAGAAAAACTAGAGATGCAACCTCTTTCCCAAGCTCTAATAGATGGGCTTTGTATGGCCTGAGTCTACTAGATGAGGCCATCAAATATTTTTTCTGTACTACTTATCCAAGATCACCTGTATTTATAAAAAAAATTGTAATGTTAAGAGTTTAGTTTCCAATTTTCATATTGACCAGCAGTCATATAACAATCGAAACCCAATGATATCGCATCATTAATTAAAGTTTATTGTTTTTTTGGAGTATAAAATTAAATAAGAAACAAATATATGAAACAAATATTAATCAAGTGTTTGGGTCATTACATTATTCCCCCCTTAAGAAAGTTTGTCCCTAAAATTATAACTCGTACCCTGATAAGAGAAAATTTGCGGTTACTTCTTAATCATAGACTCCTCAGGTTTCTATGTGGATTATTTACATTTTTTGGTTCCACTACATAAAATTAACAAGGTGGGTAGTCTTGTTGCGTAGAACCATGCCATTATGATCAAATATCTCCACCGGATTCTCCTTATAGGAGAGTTCATGTTACAGTTGTACCACCTCTGGATTTAGTACATGTTAAGGGTTAGGTATGTACATCCCCAAGAGGTATATGTGGTAGACATCATGTACATGTGCTGGAATTGGAGGAAGTGAAACTGATAGGCAACAAATCCAAAGCTTTCAAGGATTTCTTAGGGTCAATGTACCAAGGGATGATCTTCACTTTCTTCCAGAACCCCATGACTATATTCCATGGTGAAATTTGAAGAAATATATTGTCACCAAAATCAAAATCCATGTCCCTTTGACAGTTTTCATCATATCCCTTTTGCCAACTCTGAGCATCATTAATGTGTTGTTGGATGACGTGGATTTTTTCTATCATCTATGGAAGAAGATCAAGCCCAAGAATCTTTCCCTCACCAACTTCATTCCAATATGCAGGAGTTCTAAATATCTTACCATATAGGGCTTTATAGGGTTCCATTTGAATTCTCAAGTGAAAGTTGATGTTGTAAGTGAACCCAACTAATGGGATATGTTGATCCCATACACATTTAAATTACATTCACCATGTTCTCAGCACATCACCAAATGTTTGAATAGTATTTTTAGATTGACCATCAGTTTGGAGGTGATAGGCCGTACTGGAATTCAATTAAGTGCTTAGATCATGTTATGGAAAGTTGATTAACAGAGAAATCTTCCGAAATGGAGATAAAATGGGAAGCCTTGTTGTGACAGTCCACGATAACACATATCACATTTTATCCTTTGGAAGTTCTCAGGAGACCAGTGACAAAGTCCATAGTGATATTGTCTCGCTTCCATGATGGTATGGGTAGTGGTTGCAATACCCCTTTAGGAAGTTGTCTCTCTTCTTTCACTTGCTGGTATACCAGGCACCTTGAAGTGTAGTCAGAAATATTTCTTTTCATATTGTCCCACCAATTACGGTCATAAATGTTCCTATAAATTTTTCTGCATTCAGGATGTACATAAAATGTAGAGAAATGAACTCCATCCATCAAATACATCTTTATTTCTGGAATTGATGGAACACATAGTCTTGTACCAAATTTTAGTACACCTTCTTTATCAATATTCAACTCAGGATACTTCCCATCCTTTATAGCCTCAAATTTCTCTTATAAGAAAGCATCTCCTTTCTGTGAATTATTGAACATCTCTAGTAATGATGATTGAGAAATCATTTGGGTTAGGTTTGATTATGTCCCTTCCCTTGTAATTTCCATGTCCTTTTTTACTAGTTCATTCATCAACGGATCTCTTTCAATCCTTATCTTGGAAAGAACAACTAGGTATTTCATGCTTAATGCATCAGTGACATTGTTTTCTATTCTAGGATTATAATAAATTTAACAATCATAGTCGTTGAGAAGATCCAACCACCCCCTATGTACCATGTTCAATTAATTTTTTTAAAAATATACTTCAAAAAGTTATGGTTTGTGTATATATCACATTTCTCCTCCTAAAGATAGTGCCACCATATGTTCAGAGAAAAAATGACTGCAGCTAGCTCTAGATCATGCGTAGGATAGTTCTGCTCAGGAGTCTTCAAATGTCAAGATGCATATGAAATGTCTTTTTAATTTTCCTTGAGGACACACCCATTCCCTTTCAGAGATGCATCACTAAAAATAAAGAATCCTTCTCCACTTGAGGGAATATTTAACATGGGTACAATAACCAATCTCATCTTCAGCTATTAGAAACCTTCCTCACACTACTTTTTCCATATGAACATGACCCCTTTTCGAGTTAAAATAGTTTATGGATTTGAAATTCTGGAATATATTTTCACAAACCTCTTATAATATCCCACTAATCCAAGGAAACTATGAATATCAGTTATTGTTTTTGGTTGAGAATACTCGTCTATTAATTTTGTCATTGTAGGGTTAAATGTGATTCCTTCATTTGTAAAAATGTGACCAATGAAAAAAACATGTTTTCACTAGAATTAACATTATTTGAACTTCACAAAAATCCTCTCATTACATAGTGTTTTCAAAATAAACCTTAGATGTTCCTCATGGACCTCACGACTTTTTATATGTATCAGAATATCATCAATAAAAACTACAAAAATGTTATCAGGGTTGTCATTAGACACTCTATTTATCAAATCCATAAAATATCAATTTCATTAAATAGACCTAAGGGAATAACAACAAAATCATAAGTCCCATATCTTGATCGGAAGTCAGTTTTTAGAATACCTACTCTCTTCACCCTCAATTAATGATAACATGTTCAAAGATAAATCAGAAGGGAATAATTGAGCCCCACGATGTTGGTCAAATAAGTCATTAATTCCTATAAGATGGTATTTTTTCTTAACTTTAATCCCATTTACTTCTATATAATCAATTCAAATATGCATCGTTCTATCATTCTTCTTGATAAAGAGAACTGGTGTTCCCCAAGGAGACACACTCGGTCAGATAAAACCCTTCTCTAAAAGATCATGGAATTGTTTCTTTAACTTGTATAGTTCCACCTTTTCTATCCTATATAGTGTCTTTGATATCAGATGGGATCCAATATGAGTTCAATGGGTAACTCTACCTCTCTTTATAGGGGAGTTCTGGGTAAATCCTCAGGAAATACATCAACGTATTCCTAGATGATGGGGACTTTTTCTGTTATCAAAATGTTATTTCATTTTTCTTCTGCACCGATGAATTCCATAATGAATGATATTGGAGGTTCTTATACACACTGATAAGGCTGAGATATCTCTACTTATAAGATAACAATAGGTTTTCCATTCAGGACTACTGAGATTTAATTTCTT
This sequence comes from Viscum album, assembly GCA_963277665.1. Classification (NCBI taxonomy): domain Eukaryota; kingdom Viridiplantae; phylum Streptophyta; class Magnoliopsida; order Santalales; family Viscaceae; genus Viscum; species Viscum album. The sequence goes on along the minus strand of OY728163.1, from coordinate 936,776,695 downwards.
CTAGATTTAATCTTACCATTATACTTTGAGATCCAGTCTATCCTTAGTACAAGGTCGAATTCTATCATAGGATTCACTACTAGATTTACGATAAGATTGTGCACACTAAATGGAATACTATAGTTTCAAAACACTGACAATGCTTAGATAATCCCACTTGGAGTCTTGACTAATAACTCTACTTTGAGCAAATCAGGGGTTGATTATATGTTCATTGCATACTTGGAGGAAATAAAGGAATTCATAGAACCAGAATCAAACAAAGTACTTTCTATCTTTGAGAGAACCAGTTGAGTACCTAGCACCATATCATTTGGTGCTTCATCTTTGGCTATAGTTATTGAAAAAGAATGACCTTGTTCCCTTGGCCATTACTGAGGCTGGTGTTTATTCCCCTCCACTACCATCAGATTTGGAATGTGATTGGAATTGTGCTCAAGTTGTCCGCACAAGAAGCATTGGACATCAGGTAGGGAATGAACCATCATCCCTTATTAATTAGTGTTTTTATGTTGTCGCTTTACCCCACTAAAACAATTCTATGCAATGTGGCCATCTCTACCTCAATTTTAGAACATCCCACTCCCAAGCAGGAAATTCCATGAATTCTTCTTCCCACATTTATTATACACGAGACATTGTACTTGCTTTCCTCCTCTTCCTTGATCGATGATCCTCTGTAAGCTTAACTTCATTGATCTTTTCTTGCCATTGGCTTTGTTAGACCATTGTGTCTCACCAAACTCATGTTCAACATTAATCTCACTTTTCATGATCACTTCATAGATATCATATCTAGGTTGGCTAGATATATATGTAGATGATGTCTCATTCCACTAAAGAATCTATCAACCTTACATTTAGATCCATGAAAATGCTATAGTTGTAATGTGAATGCCTTGTGATGTTTATCTCGTAGTAGCCCAGAGAATCATTATCTTTCTGCTTAATCTTGAGAAACTCCTTCTCCATTCTTGTTTTCGTTAAACGATGGAAAATCTTTACAGAGAATATCCCTTTAAACTCTTACCACTTTATATCTTCAGCTTCCACTCTTGGCATTGTGTTTTTAATCAGTTCCCACCACAAATCAACTTTTCCCTCTAAGAGATAAACATCTAATGTAATCTTCTCTGGTTCAGAATGACCACACACATAAAAGATTTTCTCGATAGAGCTGATCCACTATTCCAGAATCAAGGGGTCTATAAATCCACTAAAGGTTAGTGGTCGTTGACACATAAAGGATTGAACAAAAATTTGTTCCCTTCTTCGAGAAATCTATCTCTCATCTTGATTCAAGTTATTTTCCATAACCTGAGTTAGATGGTTCATCATTCGAATGAAGGTGTCCATTCTGGCTTCACTCAGAGGGCTGTTAGTGTATGGTCCATTTCATTCACCGTCTACACAGTTCCTCATATTTCATTCCATTTTCAAAAATAATAAAATCTAATTGAGAAGATTATTTATTTTATGAATCTTTTAACAATAATGTATTTTATGTCTTAAAACACCATGCCTTAAATAATTACATTTCTCTATAAATCCATTATAATGATTCATAAAATGTTTATGATTATCCAAACATATCCACAGGGAGTGTCGAAACCAATAGTGCATCAAAGCGTATTGTCATATACTAAGATACCCCAGGTCAAGCCCGAAACTCCTTGTTAGTGTTTTCTCTCCAAGTTACATTTGTGCTAGAGATGCCTTTACCTGCTCGTATCCAGACCGGGATGTATTTTCTAGATAAACCATTTTCTCAATACTCACCAAAATATCAAGAATTATTCATATATTTAAACTTTTCTATATAGTAATTCCATATTTTTTCAAAGCCTCATTTGCATAAATAACTAAACATTCATATCATACCAACTATAGCATCCCGACTTTTTCACATAACTTTTCATTACATTTTACAATCAAGGGACCATTAAAGTCTACTATCTTGGAAATCAGGGAAAAATACGTGAAAACTAAAAAAACTAATTAAAATCCCCTTAAATATCCTCTTGAAAAATTCATCCTACTTACATCTACTTCATCTCATAAATTAGAGACATACATAAAACTGAAGGGTGAGTAGAAAGCCCAGTACGGAAAGTAGGGGAAGCAGGTTACTTGTGATACGAATAAGAACATGAGGAAAAAAATAAAGACATGATCAATAAAAGCATAATAATTTTATAATGAAAATAACTTGAACCATAACAAGAATATTTGTCTAAAATATTTAATTTATACATTCATGAACATATCACCATGGTTCAACCCCGAGGTGTCAAAAATATTTCAAAGGTTATTTACCAAGGTATCGTGAAACTTGTCATCTCTAGAGATTAAATTCATTACCCAATGCATTTTAGGGATATCAGGGAGAAACATTATATTTTTTTTAATGTGATAGAAATAGATAATAAAAAAAAATTTCATAAATAACCCAAAATGAATAAAAGAATTGGGTTTTATTCAAAATCGTGACTTTTTAAAAGTGCTTAAAAACATGATCATTATGTCATTTATAACCCTAGAAAGGGAGTGAGGGTTATATATATTTCAATTAAAAAATAAAATAGATACATTTTATGTATTTTTGAATACCCAAAGAAATAATAATAGATTTGGGTATTCTCATAAATAATACAAGTGAATTTCATGAGAAAAAATGAGATATTTTCATACAAAAATTCTGCAGCATAACGGCTGTATAAGATGGTTTCAAAAAACATTAAAAAGAGAGTTGAAAAGATTCACACACTCAAAAATATCTCATAATACAGTTTGGGTATATAATAAAAATAAATAATGAAATGGTATGGTTTGAATGACATACCACATTGAAAGGAAACATGAATGAAAGGAGAAGATGTGATTATTTTTACGAAAAATTTGTTAGCCTAATGACGTCACGTAAAAATTCTAAAAATAATATAATGATAGAAAAAGGACACTATAATCATTTTTACATGAAATGGAAATTATTAAAAACATATAAAACGTACACCAACATAAGATTCCGGAAAATGTAATACATAATTTAAAGGAAATCTTTACTAAAATCGGAGGGTAGAAGGTTTCCTATCCTTGAAGAGTAACTATGAATTCTTGATGGTTGGGACATTGGGGGGCTTGAAGGGAACTTGGAAGGACACCATGGGAGGTAAAAAGACTAGAACATAGTTAATGAGGGTTTTGGACTGAAATTAATGATGGAATGTCTTGGTATTTATAGGAAAAGTGGGGGAATATTTAATTAATTTCTAAGGGACACCTCATCGATGGTATTGGGAATACAATGGGATTTCCCATGGAATTTTACCATGGTATTTTCAACATGGGACACCTAATAGAATATCATACTATAAAAAAGTCTACCAGAATTATTACATCATTATTAAATCATTAATGATGTCATTATCCACCTGAAACTCAAAACAATATTTCACTATTCATAGAAAAACAAAACATTTTATAAAAATCTCATACATTCACCCAAACCTAATATTTATGTTCTGATTTCAAAAATTAACTCAATTCTATGAAAGAAAATTTCTAAAAAAATTAATTTTATTTTTAAATAAAATTACTATTTATTCAAAAAAACAGCACTAAAACTATAACTAATTTTGTAATACCATGAAAAAGTAATAAAGGTCCCATAAAATTATCGTATATCCATAAGACAATAAAGTAAGAATTTATGACTATATTTTATGAAAATACATTACCATTTTAAATTAATAAATTAATTATAAAATTTTAAATACTATATTTATGACATACAAAAATAATATAACTCATATTATGATCATTTTTTCACTTTTAAGAGGTCTAAATTGTATTTATACATTCATAGGTAATGTTTCTAAATATTTTGGCTGATTTATTATTCCTTACTATACATAAGTGTATGTTACAATTCATACATTAGAATTTCCTAAAAATAATATTGATCTAATAGCCTCTAAATTACTTACTGATAACAAGTGATGAAAATGATTTTTTGAGAATCATTTCAAATTATTAATTACTTAAGGTTTGCATGAATATTTTAAAATACAATTTTTACAAGATTCATAAATTAAATTAATTCTATATTTATCCATACATTTGAAAATAAATTTTTTTACCATAATACGGAATAAAAATTTTATTTATACCAATGATTATCAAAAGTACCTAAGGCCTCATTACAAAGGCCCTTATAACACATGCATAGGAACTAAGTGTATGGAGTTCTATGGTGATGGAATCTTGCGGCGTCTTAGACAATATTACCTAAGTTTTGATTTCTATCAGCATTAACTTCTCCCGTAAGCGATTTCATTTAAAATTTACATGTTGAAGCTCAGCTTGGGTTCGGTCCAGAGAAAATCCTAGAGATGCTACCTCTGTCCCATGCTCAAACAGATGGGCTTCGTATGACCGGATTCTAATTGATGAGGCCATTGACTCTTCTTTCTGTATTAATTATCAAATATCACTTTTATGTATAAAAATGTAATGTTAAGAGTTTATTTTCCAATGGTCATACTGACCAATGATCATATAACATCCAAAACCCAATGGAATCACTTCATTAATTTAATTATATAGTTTTGTGGAGTATAAAATGGGAAACAAATATCATTCAAATGATCGGTTCGTTACCAAATATGTTAAATTGTAATACAATAGTGGGATTATGGATATTACGACTCATTAATAACATATGTTGTTGAACACACCGATTGAATCGATCATTATCGAGTATTTTAATGTACAATAGTGTTTTGAATATTTTTCTCACATGTATATTTCTTCCACTATAAAACCTATAAACACTATGTTTGAACTTTTTTTTGGATATAACTCATTTCAATATTCATCATATTTTAATGTTATACTAGTTTGTTCCTAACCCGAATAGAACTTTATAAACACAAAATATCCCCATAATCATCATCTCATATTAAATATCATCCCAGAATGATTATATATATAAATTAAGGATTTTTTTCTAATCTATTCAACATATTTGACTTCCATTGAATAAAGATTATTCCTATATTCCATTATATAAATAACTTCACTCATGGAATATATATAATTTTTTTTTAAAATCTAGATTTTTTCTACAAAAAAAACATTTTGTAATCAATGGTATCATTAACATCACTGCAGATTGTTATTATATTGTAGAGATGTTCATCATTTTGATTTCATTGAAACCTAATAGAAAAAGTGGATTTATAAATCAGTTATATACATATTATTATTAAATAAATAATATATGCTAAAATGTATAAATAATAATTTTATATAAATTTAATTTCAATATTCAAACCTTCTATGTGTATTTCCAACCAGAAATGGTGTTGAAATTAGTTTACAATAATCAATATCAATTTTTTTTAAATTAAACTGCTTAATTTTATATACGAGTTAAAATAATACTTCTTTTTAAAGTATATAAATCCATTTAAATATAGTTATCTTAATTTTCACTAACATATCAATTTCAAATTATATCATCATTTAAAGTTTTTAAAATATTACATTATAATTCAATGAAATATAATATAATCGACATACTGATATTAAAGGGAATAAAATCATGATTTTCTTATTCACATCCATTTAAAAAATATTTATTACTTTTAAAATTTTATAGCTATGATTAATAAAAAATATTCTATCCCCCACCAATTAAAAGTTTTCTTCAACATCTATTCATTTTATCTGACTATAGATTTTATTGACAATCATTCCATTGTTTTGAATCAAATTTCAAATTTTTCGAATCTATTAAAAAACTCCCACATTTTTCTAATTTCATTATGGTCATTAAACTCTGTAAAATATCAATTTAATTTTTCTTCACTATCTTAATAATCTCTTCATTTAGATACATGAACCACGATTATTCACTTTTCACATTATATAATTAAGAAGAGTCGACATAAAATAAGGATGTAGTTTTATCAATAGTAACTAATGAAAGCTAATATACTATTATAATAATTCATTTTGTTTTTTTAATATTAATTAATTATATTCTATATAGTTTTTATCATTATAATAATATTAATTAGTTAGAAAGTAAACAAAAAATAAGTTTATTCTTACTAATATTTCATACATATATTCATATATTATATTTATATTCTTACATTAGAATTTTTGAAATTTTAAATTGAAAAAAATTAATTTTAATTATGATATAATAATATCATTATTTTCTCAGACTAAATTTTTGGTTTCCTTAAATGATAGAATTTTTTAATAAAAAGTGCAATGGACCCGTTTTTTAAAAATTGTCATTTTTTCCTTTAAAAGTCCCATTGTAATTATAATTTGATCTATAATTAATATAATAATTATATAATTTTATATAATATAATTGATTTTCTAATCATTAGTAAACATTAATTTAATATAAATTCATTTTTAGGATTTAAATAGATTTCATAAAAATTGGTTCTTGTTTGTTATTCATCTTAAAATTAAATTATGTTCGACCACATTAAGAAATAAAATTATGGAAAAAGGGTACATTATTTAAAATGAAGGGGGAATTTTTTTAAAATATGTATCTTTGTTTTTTTATTTTTAATAGTAATCATTGTAAATATTTTCCCCTCATTAAATTTAAACCGGGTATATAAGGATAAAAGTTATATGATAAGGCATAGAAAAACCACAGAAACATATCTTAATTTATATTATTTGTATTTTTAAATAGTTATCATCAAATATTAAAAAACAAGGTAATTTATTATGGATGTGTGAAATAGTTATGTATTTATTCTATTTTAATCATGATGATTTCAAATTAACATTAAATTAGCCGTTAGAAAAAAAATGTATTATTTTATAAAAAATTATTTCATTAAATATTAATGTTCTTAAAAAAATAATATCTATGTAAATACGACTGAGATATTGTTGAATATATCTCCCACAGTCCATTTTTAGGTACATTGTCCTTTTAGAGTAAATTTTTAACTCATATAGCCAAAAAACCTCGATTTTCTTGTAATCATCAAAATGGTTAACAGAAGTATTAAAACAAAGTGATAATGATGAAAAAATAACCTAAACATGTCAAAATATTATAATTTTTGTGTTTTTAGACTCATTATAATCATATAATTTAAATATAACTAATTTTTACATGTTTTAATGAAAATTAATTTGTATTAATTTAAATAATAGTGAAATTCAAGTGTTCCGCTCCCCTCACATATAAAAGGGAACCTCATATCCTATGTTAATGAAATATTTATGGAAAATTATTTTTGTATATTCATAGAAATATTCTTTCCTAGCATCCAACAACATGTCATATTGGACCTAGTTTTATCATAAAACACACCTAAGATGGATCCAGGTATAATAATAAATATTTTTTCTGAAGTACAGGTGTAGTTCCAAATAAATTTATTAAATATTATTGTTACTTCATATTCAAATAAATATTTATAATTCACAATGAAATAGTAACACTAGTATTATCAATATAAGAAGTTGTTTTTTGGTTAATGTAATAATATATATCCATCTTGTTCTTCTATTTAATGGGAAATAAACCAATAGTTACTATGTCTGATGAATTACCACCTTAGGAACTAGTGTCATTAATTTTCCATCACTTCCTATAATGGATAATAGTAATAATAATAATGGATTTAATATGTTCATATATATATATATATATGATATTTAGGAAAAAAAATTAATTCTAGAGAAAAAAACTTTCATCAATTTTTATTCCATTCATTTCATTTAAAAATGATATGTCCATTTGTGTATACATTTTGATTAATATATTAATGAAGTCATGTGATTAGCTTTTTATAACTACATCACATGGTTGATGTATATATTTTTTAATTTAAAGAACAAATATGATATTTATGATATAATAATAATTCTATAAATATCTAATAATAATTTCTATCCTTGCATCATATATGTTGAAATATGGAGACATTACTCACTCGTTTGTTTGGCATATATTCTTAATGATTATAATGTAGTTCATATTTTCATTACCATCTTTTATGGTTTGTATAAATAAAATTAATTGATATATACAATGAGAAATATATCATGATTATAATTAATTACACAAACCAGAAAAATCTTCTTAAGAATATAAATAATTAATATATGTTCATTTTTATTGACTTAATAATTATAGATGATATTAATAACATAATTATGATTAACTATTTATAGTATATTTTTTATGTTATTACCCTCATAAATGTTAAAAATGATAATGTTTCACACGTGTACGTGTGAAACACTACAACAATAATGTGATGTGATACATCTTTCAATTCATTCAAGCATGGTTGAATATAAAATTTTATTTTATGTAAAAAAATTATAATTATTTCATTATTATTACCCATGATATGAATGAAAATTGAATCCCTTAATGATGATCTATCTACCAATGTTCCTTTCAAAATTATGAGAAGAATTGTAGCACCCCAATCATTTTACACTATGTTTATTTTAAATACAATTGAGTTCGTGCCTATATTTAAAAAAGCACAGATTTTCTTCAAAACAACACTTGGTTATTGAGGATATATTTATATCCTAACCATTGAACAAAAATTTTCCAATTATATGTTTTTAATTTTTAAATTCTTACATACACTGTTGTGTTCAGGATGATATATAGAGTCTGATAGAATTAACTTAATTTTTGGTGAATAGTAACATAACCTTATGAATAGTAACATACCCTTATAAATAATATCATAACAATATGAATAGTAATATTAATCTTCTGAATGGTATCCACACCCATGAATGTATAAATAAATTTTGGCACCTTGAAAATTAAGATGAATAATTTATGTGTCTATATTTTTTGATTAAATAATAATTTTAAATAAATATTTAATTAAACATAATTAGGAAATTATTTTTGAAAAATGACCATCTTTTTTGGAATATAAACATTGATATATGGTTATGGTGATTTTTTGGGAATTTTCTAAAATACATGAATTTTTTATGACTAGTAAAATATAATAAATTATTATAAATGATAAATAATTGATTTAATGCATCAATGGTAATGTAAGGATAATGTCAACCCACATGGTTCTATCTCACATTCCAATATTACTATTTATGTTCACATTAATCTAGACTATTCATTGTCCTGAGAAAAATATTAAAATAATAATTCAAATAATGTAAAACCCCTTCCCCTCTCCCATATATAAACCACCCATCACCAGTCTTCCTCCCACACCACTCATGCTTCAAGAATTGTCTATATTTTACTAAATACTCTTCTAAATGCCACTTCCCACATCCAAGAGCTTATTTCCTCACAAAAAGGCCCAAAATAATGGTCTTAAAGAATTTCTCAAGGAGGAGTACTTGAGAGGTGAACCTCTTTTCTCTTTTCATTCAAATTCTTTTACATGTTTTACTAGTTTGTTTCTATCATCTTACCTAACCTCATCCAAATTCAATGATAATTCTAGTACAATAATTGTTATATATTTTTGTTATAGTAATGGAATATTTCATCATAATATTTCTTTTTCTCCTCCTTTTATACAATAAATGCAAACACCATCCGAGATGTGTTAATTTATCAAAATCAAGGAAGATGGGTTTTCAATTTTTATTTATATAATAAATACTAGTCATAAAAACTTTTCAATTGTTGAAACAGATTATAATATATTTATTCTATCTTGTTTAATGTTATGGAATATTTACAAACTCATAATATGTAATAATAATACAAAACATGTTTATTGCGCACGAAAACTGCCCATCCAAATCCAAGAGTTTATTAACTCATCGAATGAGTAATCCTTATGGTGTATAACCATAATAATTATAAGAAAATTTATATATCTTAAATGAAATTAATAATTTATATTAAAAATTCTGTTTGTTTAACCACATTTCAAACAGTCATCCATTCATGAATACAAGTAAACACATTATGAAAACCAATGAAGAAAATGCTAACAAAACAATAAAATTAAATCTTTTAAACCCATCAAAGGAAAATAATTAATCTAATAAAATTATGACATATAAATAAGATGTTTATGAGGTTATTTAATTATTAATTAATGAATCTTAATTTGATTATTCAGTTCATTATGAATAATCAAGAACACTTTCAATCATAGGGTAAGGGATCCTCTCCCCCACATTTGTTCAAGAATCTCCCCTATGTTGTGCTCTTTTGTTTTTGATACCTAATTTTGTGATATTTTTTCCACCTAACCCATACATACCTTATGATATATAAATAATGGGATATCACATTACCTCTCATTAAGCCATCACAGGAGATAACGTTACCAATCCAAAATGTTTAGAAGGGGTTTTCTCATCTCACTTTCAATTCTATCAGATCTCCATTGTTCACATATTAGTTATTATATGTGGTATTGGTGTATTTAAATTTGATATATATTATAATTATTCTATTTATATTCATTGTTTTATGTGATTCATTTTGTGGTTATTAACTTTTGTCCATACGACTCAATTGATTCCAATGTGGTAAGGAGCATTGTCTCATTTTTCACTTTATTGTGACTTACTTATTATTGTGCACCTACCCATTCTTATGTGGTGTATATACTGCCCATTTTAGATCACTTTTTAATTGAAATCATATTCAATTTAAATTTCCATATTCCCATATCATGGATATGAATATTTTCTACGTCTTATACCATTTTACATACAATATTTATTTATTATGTTGTTTTCACTATAGAAATATTAATGAATAAGTATCCTCTATTCTATATAGATAATTAAAATTTGTGTTGTGAATATATTGAATATATTTATATTTAATTATTTGGACAAGAAGTGGAGGGTTGGGACAGCTACAACCCCTTGATGCATCAGTACGTCTTATGAGACAAATTTGTTTGGGGCAAAAATTTCTAGTGTGTTTCTAAAAATCAGACGTGTTTATACACACTCAACTAAACTGTTTTTATGGTATTATTGTATCATGTGATAGATAAATGACGTAATGTAATTTAGAATTATATTTTTTCATTATGAGTTATTACAATCAATGTGGTTTTCACAATCACAAAATATATGGATGCAGATTCATTCTCATTTTATTAATTGTGTGAGTTTTTCATTTCTTTAACAGACCACATTGATTATGTCAAATGTTTTATTATTTTATTATTATTTAATTCATGATTCCACTATTTTTAACCCTTACTGAGAATTTAAGCTCACACCTTACGTTCTTTACCTCAAATAGGTGATGAAGATGATATAATTCATCGAGATCATGTTGTTACATTTTTTAGTTTTTATTATTTATTATATATTATAACATTTTCCAATGTACATTGAGTTAAATATATATCAAATTTTTGAAATACTATTAACTTATTTTTTTCAATTGGTATTTTCCTTCCTTTTTACAATGAAAGTATAACATGTAATGCACCAGATCCATTCTAGAGGGGTCGGGGTGTTATAGTTTGTATCAGATGATTTTTAGTTAAAGACATGGAAACTAGAATATGAAATGTATAGTAGGGAACAAAGAACTAAGGTAGTATTTGAGGATAAACATATGTTTATATCATTTTTATTGGTAAGTAATATATTATGTGAATATTTCTAGAAAATACATCCATTTCTGCATATGAGAAGGTAGTGGTGGTTGTAGCACAAATGTACCTAGGAGTGATTGCTCTGACAAGGAGTTTCAGGTTTGACCAGGGGTATCTTGGTACATGACTATGGGCCTTGCTACACTCTTGGTAATGACAATATAGGTGGATATTCTTAGGATAATTCATATCATCATTACAAGCCATTATGAAAGATTGAAATACAAATTATTCCTCAATGAAACCATTATTCTGATTATGAGATTTTTCATGCATACGATCTCAATTTATGCAATGTATTTTGTTAAGATAAGATCATACATTATGATTCATAATCTAATATAGTGTGTCCCATTATTCAGAAATGATGTCCAATGGAAGAAGGGGAATCAATACTCATGATAAATGTAGGGATCTCCCCCCTAAGCAAGTCAACACAATCAATATTGGAGTAGATCATATCATGACCATATTTGGTCAACATAGTCGGTCTGTAACAAATTACTAATCCACAATGTTGTTCGATCATGTCATTTTGTATAAGATCCCATCATTTAGCGAGACTACTAATTCAGTAGTTGGTGTGAAATGGATCAAGTCCATTGAATAGATATTCCTGGAATTAAGATTCAATGAAAATGAAAAGGTAGTGCTCGATGTATATTGTCTCAAAGGGAGATGATGGTAAATGGTTGACCAAGATTCAAAATACCACAGAGGAAAGAGAAAGTGGAGATATGTAATGGTAGAAATGTAAGGAAATATTCTTCGAGAAATATTACCCTCATGAGGAAAGAACCGAAATGAAGAGGAAATTCCTTCCCTTCAAGCAAAGGGAAGAAGACAGTGTTGCATAGTATGAGGCTACCTTCAAAAGGCTAGCTAGGTATGCTGTAGATTATTACATGAATCAGTAGAAAAGATTGATCATTAAATTGAATGTTTGAATCCATGTCTTTGAAGGTTACTATATTCTCAAATATTTTAATCATATGATGAAATTATATCAAGTGCCATAAAACTAGAGAAAGAATATTCTAGATCATTTTAGATCAAGGGAAACCAAGATAAAAAGTGGTATTTTGATAACCAAGGGATAGATGAATCAGAAATTAAGAACAAGGGAATGGATAAATTCCCCCTATGTAAGAACTACATAAAGAATCATCTCGGAAAATGCTTGAAAAGTATTACAGTCTGCTATAAGTGTGGAAAAAAGGTTATATATCTAATAAATACAAGGGGAAGAAACAATTTGATGATTCTCAATGATATAATTGTAGAGATATTATAAAATATGAAAATGAGTGTCCTATGCACCAAGGAAACAAGCCTCAGATAAGGACAAGATTGTAAGGGAGAGCTTATGCGATTACAACAGTGGAAGTTTATGTTCTTAAAGATGTGGTGGAAGGTACATTAATTGTTTCCTAAAACATAGCCAACACATTATTTAAATATAGATTGTCGCATTTAGTTATATCTTCCCATTCTTCCATGAAAATTATACACATCCAATTTGATCCAATAAATGAGTTATCAGTCAAAACTCCTAGTGGATGCATCATTGCAACAAAGGAATGTAAACTAGTCCCTCTCATGACACATAAACATTCTTCAGTTTCTCTCGTTATCTTCATACCAATGAATGAATATGAAATAATAATCAGTATGAATTGGCTACCAAATTTTGATGAAAATATTTAATGCATGTTAAATGAAAATTCAATTTTTGAAAATGGGGTAGAATCCCATATCATTATAGCAGAAACCACGCAACTTGATTATTATATAGATACACCCCCAGTAGCTCTACTGAATAAAATACATGGAGAGGTAGATAGAAATATATATATGGGTGAGTAAATAAATCATTAAATTGAATATATGAATATATTAAAATAATACATTAATGTATTTTCATGGGATTTACCCAGAAATCCTCTTGAGTAGGAAGTTTAGATCTCGGTTGATATAATTCTTGGTGAACGATATATACCAAAGACTCTCTATAGAATAAAAACATTGGAATTAGTGGATCTAACTAAAAAACTATAGGATTTCGGTGAAAAAGGATTTATTTGACCTAATGTTTCTCCATGGGGACCCCTAACCCTCTTTTTGAAGAAGAAATATGGATCCATGAAGTTAGGAATTGATTATATGGAAATCAATGATATTAAAATAATGAATAAGTATCTTTTACCATGGATTGATGATTTATTTGATCAAATTCATGGAGATCAATAATATTCTAAGATTGACCTTCGATCTGGATATCATCAGCTATGTCTGAGGAAGGAAGATATTCCAAATACAACATTTCAAACTTGGTATGGGCATTATGAGTTCATTGTAATTCCTTTTGGACTAACTAATCCACCCTCTATTTTCAAGGATTTAATGAATAGTGTTTTCAAAGAATATCTAAATATCATTGTTGTGGTATCCATCAATGATATCCTGGTATAATCAAAAATATTTGAATTCTATGAGAATCACTTGCATACTAAATTGAAAACTCTTCGGTGAAATGAATTTTATGGGATGTTTAGCAAGATAAAATTATTGCTTCAATCAGTTTCATTTCTTGAACATATTTTCTCTAAGGATAGAATATTAGTTGATCATGTGAAGATAATGTCAATCAATGATTTCCCCATGAATACATACATAATCAAGGTACGCAATTTTATTGTCTTAGTAGGTTACTATCGGTATTTCATTCAAAATTTCTCCCGATTGGCTAACCTGCTAACCAAGATCACACATTGAGGTGCTAAGTTTGTATGGATGATATAATGTACAGACAACATTGATGAATTGAAAAGAAAACTAGATAATGATCAAATTTTGACTCTTCCATTTAGAAATGAGATATTTGTGATATATAGCGATGCATCAATGAATGGACTGGGTTACATCCTTATTCAAAATGATTAATGTTATTTCTTATGCATCAAGATAGTTGATGTATCATGATCAAAATTTTCCAACTCCTGATCTTGAGTTAGAATCCATATTCTTTTCACTAAAAATATGGATACATTGTCTCTATGGAGAAAGATGAGAGAATTATATGGACCACAAGAGTTTGAAATAAATTATCACCCAAAAATAACTAAGCATGATAAAAAAGCGATAGAGCGAGTTACTCAAATATTACGATTGTTCAATACACTACCACCCATGAAAGGAATATAATTTGGCAGATGCATTAAGTACAAAATATCATGGACTCCTGACCCAAAGGAGGATTGAACGTGATCTTATATTTATGGATATAATGAAGATGGGTGTGAAAATTGTTTTTGATGGGGAAACATCATTCCCATTTCAAATGACTAATAAAGAATCTTTGTTTTAGAAGATAGAAATATATCAATCTAATGATGATAATTTTCAGTAGAAAAATAATTCTTTCAAGGAAGGGAGATCGGAAAACATTGTTTATGAAGAACGAGTTCTGAAATTTGGGAAGAGGTTATGTGTTCCAACAGTACCTGAGCAAGAAATAGAACTACTAGAATATTATTATAGCTCAAATTTCCCTATACACCCAGGTAGCATAAAAAGGTATAGAGATTTAATGGAATATTTTTTTTGGGATAATATGATGTGGAAAATTTCTGACAATGTGTTATGGTGTCTAATTTGTAAACAAGTAATGGAATAGAATCAATATCCCAGAGGAGTGATTCAACCTCTAACTATTATTATATGTAAGTGAGATAATATTACTATGGATTTTTTTACTAGACTACCGAGGGCACCTAAAAGGAATAATTCAATATGGGTAATTGTTGTTGGTCTCACAAAATCCTAAGATTATCTTCCTATAAGAAAGGATTTACCTCTTGATCGGCTAGGAAGACATTATATTAATGATGTTGTAAGACATCATGGTAATCCTCTATCGATTGTGTCCGTTCGAGATCCCTAGTTTACATCCATATTCTAGAAATGTCTCCAGAAGTCATTGAATAATGATCTTTGTATGAATATTTCCTATCACCCCCAAACCAACATAATTCTGAAAGGACCATTCAAACTCTGAAGACATGGTTAGATCATTCTCTCTTTACTTCTAAGGTATGTGGGATCGACACTTTCCATTGGAACAATTTATCGAAAATAATTGTTTCCATTCCAGTACTCAACTGGATTTTTATTATCCATAATATGGAAAGAGTTTTTGAGCTCTGACTTCTTGGGATGATGTTGTTGAGAGGAAAATTATAGTCTTAGAACAAATTTTAGATACAATGGAAAAGGTTAAGACAATCCATACCCATATTAAAACAAACCAATTTAATAATAAGATTTATGCAGAAAACCAAAAAGGATTTGGAATTCCATTTGGGGATCATGTCATTCTGAAATTATCTACATGAAATGGTGTCTTAATGTTTGGTAAGAAAGGTAAATTGAGCCCCAGGTACATCAGACCATTTGAAATTCTTCAAATAATTGGATAAGTAACTTACCATTTAGAAATGAAACCAAGTCTTTCCAACGTTCATGATTTGTTCCACATGTCACTTTTAAAGAAATAAATGCCAGACCCAATGCATGTACTCGCCTATGAAGAAATAGACCCAGAAGCTGGTTTGTAATTCTGTGAAAATACTATCAGGATCCTTGACACAAGGGAACAGTTATTGTGAAATTATACACCTCGTATAGTGATGGTTCTTTGAAAAAACTAGAATATGGAGGAAAAAATATAGGAACCTATGGATATTATAAAGAAAAACCACTCACAAATTTTTTTGGGCTTTATAAATGAAAAATTTCGAGGAGTAAATTTTTGAAAGAAGAAATTATATAGCACCCCAAATATTTTATGGTATGTTTTTCTGAAATACATTTGAGTTATAGCCTATATTTTATAAATCACTGAGATTCATTGAAACTACACTTGCTTTTTTAGGATATAGTCACTGCCTTTCCATTGAACCTAAATTTTCCACTTATGTGTTTTCAATTTTGAAAATATGACATACACGGTTTTGTTTAGGTTGATATTTTGAGTCTTCTAGAATTAACATAATTTTGGGTGAATAGTAACATACCCTTATGAATAGTAACATACTCATATGAATAGAATCATAAAATTTTGAATAGTAATATGTCATTTAAGAATTTTATCCACACCCATGAATGTATAAAAAAAATTAGGCACCTTAAAAATGAAGATGAATAATTTAAGTGTTTATATTTTTCAATTAAATAATGATTTTAATTAAATATTTACTTAATCATATATAAGAAATTATTTTTGAAAAATGGACTTAATTTATGGATTCTATACATCAGAAAATTGTTATGATGAATTTTTTGGTATTTTTCTAATATACTTTAATTTTTTATGAATAATAAAATACGATAAATTACGATAAATGTTATATACATGAATTAATGCTTTATAAGTGATGCAAGGATGATCTAATCCCACATGGTTCGAAGATAAATTCCATTATTAATAATTAGGATCACATGAATCATAACTATTCACATTCATGAGAAAAATATTAAAATAATAATGTAAATAATGTAAATTCCCTTCCCCCTCCACTATATAAAGCACCTCCCAATCCTTCTTTCTCCCACACCACTCAAGTTTTAACCCTTTATTAAATTCTGAAAAATACACATTCCAAGCCCTCTCACCATGTCCAAGACCAGCTAGTCTCACTAAATGGTAAAACACAATGGTCTTAAAAAATTTCTCAAGGAGGAGTACTCAAGAGGTTAACCTATCTTCTCTTTTCAATCAAATTATTTTAGAAGTTTTATTATTATTTTTTCTCTTATTTACTCACCTAATCCTAATTACATGATAAATATAGTACCTTACATGTAATGGATTTTTTTTCTAATGTAATCTTTCATCATAATATCTTTCTTTCTCTTTCTTTTATATGATTAATGCAAACAGTGTCCAAGATGTGTTAATTTATCACACTCAAAGAAGATGTGTTTTCAATTTTCATTACTATATTCTATACTAGTTATGAAACATTTTAAATTATTTAACCAAATCATAATATATTTATTTTATCTTTTGTAATGTTCTGGAATCCTTACATACTCAAAATATGGAACAATAATACAAAACAAGTTTATTGTGAACAAAACCGCCAAGCTAAATCCAAGCATTTATTACCTCATGGAATGAGTCATCCTTATTGTATATAACCCAAATCATTAAAAGATTATTTATATATATTTAATTTCACTGATAATGTATATTAAATCTTAAGGTTGTTTAACTACTTTTCAAACAAACATCCATTCATGAATACAATTAAACATATCATGAAAACCAAAGAAAAAAATGCTACCAAAACAAAAAAAATCGATTATATTAAACCCATAAAAAAGGCCTTAATGAACATAATAAGGTTATAAAATATCAATTAAATTTAAATTTTGTTCAGTAATTATAAAATAATGAAGCTAAATTTCATTATTTTGATCGATAAAAATAATCAAGAACACCTTCAAGCCTAATGTAAGGGATCCTCTCTCTCACTTTTGTTCAATAATATCCCCTATGTTATGCTCTTTTATTAGTAAAACCTAATGATGGGGTATGATTTCACACCTACCCCATACATACCTTATGATATATAAATAATGAGATACCCCTTTACCTATGATTAATTCCTTGCAAGAACACTTGTTACCATGCTGAAAAGTTTGTAAGGGGTTTTCTCATCTCACATTCAATTCTGGGGGATTTCCATTGTTTGCCTCTTATTTCATATATTTGGTATAAATGTACGAAAATTTGATAAATATTTTCCTGATTCTATTTATATTCATGACATTTTTTTACTAATTTTGTGGTTATTAACTTGTGCTCATACGACTCAATTGATTACAACATTGTAACGAACTTTATGTCAATTTTCACTTCATTATGACTTCCTTAGTATAGTGCACCTACTCTTTCTTATGTGATGTACCCACTACCCATTTGAGTTCACTTTTCAATTTAAATTATATTCCACTTAATTTCCAATATTATCATATCTTGGATATGATTATTGTCTAAGTCATATACCATTTTACATATGATATTTATTTTGAATGTTGTTTTGACTAAGGAAATATTGATGAATCTCTATCCTATATTCAATATGGATAATTTAATGGAATATTTCTATTATGTTGAATCTATGTATAAATAATTCTTTAGAAATTCAGTGGTGGTTGGGGCCCGCTACAAGCCCTCTGTGCATCAGTAGGTCCCATGAGACAAATCATTTGGCAACAAACCCACCAAGTTTGTTTCCAAAAATTAGACATCTTTCTACCCATATAATTAAATCATTTATATTGTATTATATTATCATGTTCCAGATACATGACATAAAATTAATAATAATTCCATTTATTCATTATTAGTTAATATTATCCAAGTGGTTATCACTATGAAAAGATCTATGGATTCCGTTTAATTATTAGTTTATTAATGGCATGAGTTTTTTATTTCTTCACCATTTGATGTTTATTATGTCAAATGTTTTATTATCTTCTTATTAATGAATTCATTAATAGTATATTTTTAACCCTTACTGAGTGTTTTATCTCACCCCTTTCATTTTTTATCTCCAAAAATTGATGAAGATTAAATCATTTATTGATTTCATGTTGTTGCAGTTTTTATTATTGTTATCTATTGTATTATGTAACATTTTCCTATGAAATTTGAGTTACATCTATATATCTAGTTTCATCATGACTTCTAAAATGATTGTTCCATTATAATTTTCATACCTTCTAACCATGACAATATAACATGTAATGCACGGGCTCCGGTCTAGAGTGGTTGGGGTGTTAGAGGAACATCCTCAAAACACACATTGGGTACTTAAATGAATATGTAAATAAATATTAAATTTTTAATATTAAATAAACAGCTTATTGAAAATTTCATAAACCAGTAAATGTTTCCTATAATTTTAAATAAGTAATGTTACTCTGTTATAAATGAATGTTATGAAAATAGCTAGAAATTATATACTTTAGTTAAAGGGTTTATTAACTCAAATGATGTTCATTGGGGGATATATATATTTCATTGAATATATTATATTCTGGTTTTGCGAAAATTTAATTATAAATATATTTTGTTTTATTTTCTATTTTTTTATTTTAATGAATAATTTTTAATAATGTTTAACCCAATGATCAATTCTAACTTCAATGATATTTTTATTGTAGTGGTTCTTCAACATAATTTTGATTCATTGGTATATGTTTGATTTTATGCACCTATTTGGGATAATCAAATGTATATGAAGTTAATTGTAAATATAATACAATGTATCATTCTTGTTGAATGTAATTTAATATTAAAATTCATAATTTTTTCATCCAAAGTGGGTTTGAGTAGAATATTACCATATTGGTAAGTGTTTACATTCTCAAACTATCTTCTTTGGTAAATATGTTCTGTTATATAACTATAATATTTTTTGGTGTATCTACTGCCTATATGGTATTTTCAATCAATAATTTCACTATCCCAATGATATTTAGTGATTTATTTTTATTCATTTCATTCTTGTTGGATATGAGTTAAAGGTTACCATATTATTAAGGGTATTATGTTACATACACATTTTTATTATGAAAATTTGTGCTTAAATTTATAAAGATTTTATTAAAAGATCCACCTCTCCCAAAAATTATATATTTTCGTCTCCTTTAATTATTTATGGATATAAAATATTTCCCCTAAATTTTACTATCATTATGTAATAATGATACAAAAACAATAATTCTTTTAAAACAGAATTTCTTTTACAATTTGGTCAGTAATGTTTTTCATCCATGTTAATATTTTATTTAAATGTTTTGAATAATTTTTCACTAATATAAGAGAATTTTTAAATTTCATTTTAATCCAGGTTTTACATTATTTGGAAAATAATTATATAATCTTATTCTCACATTTTAAATGATGTACATTTTTATTTTTCAAAAATTGTAAAAGGAATATATGTTTTTATGTACATATAATTAATGTAATTTCCCACCATCATGATTAATTATTGATTATATGCATCATTTATATTTTTCCTTAGTTCATTTAAAATGGATTTTACCTTACAATTGTTTTATATATTATATTTAAAATAAGTGATATCAAAATAAAAATGGTACTTTCCCCCAAGAAATGTTCTAGTGACAATTAAAATATATTTCTCATCTATAAAAATACACTTTGATGTTTTTTATACTTCACTAGGGATACCATTCTATAATAGAATTCATTTTATTTCTTTTGGTGTATTATGGTTATATTGATGAAATATTTATCAAAGTCATTTTCCATTCATGGGTTATGATATGGAGGAATCATAAAAGTTTTCATTATGTTCTTAAATATATATATGAATGGATTATGATTTTGTTATGGGTGTACCTTTTATTTCCTTATAATTTATTCTGTTATGATTAATATTTTACGATCTCATATGGTACATTGGATTGTATATCATTCAAAAAGATGGTACATTGGATGTTAAGCCAATCCAAAAAAAGGATACAAGAGAGGTTACTCCAATCCAATATGGAGTAAATGATATGTCATCCAAATCCTTATTTATGTGCATTAATGGTTTATTCAAATACAAACATGTGATTAATCTATTTATAGGAATCCTTGACATATGATTTCAAATGATTTTTAATGTTCCAGACATTCTTCCACTCCTTTTTACAGGATATTATGCCAATAAAATCCTCTCATGGCTCAGGATATTTCATTACATTTTGATTCATTTAATATGAACTTACTTGATTTATTAAGAGACTCATGATTATAATATATTAAACCATAAGTATGATTTTAAAATGATAAAATCATGTTCATGTACACATATTTTCATGTTATTCATGTTTTAGGTAAGATGAATTCCCTATTTTCCATGATATGAAATTGAGGTCACCATTTATTTTTTTCTTTTTCCAATGGATATAAAAAAAAAATTATATATGATATGTAAAAAAATTTATCTAGTCATGATGAAATCAATGGAGAATATCATATATCTTTTACTTAAATTTTTTTATGATTCCCTATTTATAATAAAATTAAACATTTACTATTATAGTTTCAATTATAATGATATGTAATAATTATTCATCAAATACTATGAAATATTCCATAATATAACACATGGATCACTTCGTTCACAATTATATTATTTATATTTGATTTAAAAATTCCATAAATGTTGTGATGGATCAACACAATAAGGAAATTATCTTCGTAGACATTCATGAAGACTCCTCACCAGCATAACATATCATGATAAATTTCATGTAACTAGTGAGGTTTGACGGTTCACATTATTGTATTCAATATTATTATGATCATGGAATATCTATATGTTATAGATGGGTGTTCCATATTCCATTAATACTTTGCGGAAAATCATTCTTTCCTATCACCCATATAGTGAATGCTAATCTAAATTGAGAATTTATAAGCACGAATACGTGATGGGAGATTTCTCTTCACACTTAAATAAATGTTATGAAAAATATCATACAATAATCAAGTTCTCTTACATGTAATCTTTGTTTCCATGTAATCATATTTCCCTAAATGAAGTTCTCCTTGTGGTGAGATGTAAAACTCCATCATCATTGGATTATATAGGATAATAGAATATTCTAGGACCCCATCATTTTAATTAATTATCATCAATAGATTAATTCATTTATCACTACATTAAGGAAGATTTTATTAAATGATTTAACTATGAAAATTACATCTATCAACCTTATATATTTAAATTAGGGAGTAATGTTTCCATTAAATATCACATTGGATGTTTTGAATTGGATGTTGGGTTAGGATGATATGCCACCCATATGAATTCCAACCCATTTGTGATCAATTTTTACATGGGATCTATGTTTTAATGTCTAGAAAATCCACTGAACAATATATATTTCATTGATTTGTTCCAGGTATCTCCCCGGATGATGTAAATAACTGATATATTACATTTACTCAATATAGGGGTGGAATAATAAAATCATGAAATATGACACAATGATTAGTCGAGGATGATTATATACTATGCATAAAATGATATACAAAATAATCTTACACATACTTTCATATCATATAGAAGAAACTATATATTGGATTTAGCAACATAAGATCATGATAATGCAAAGAAATAGTGACACCATAATCTATTCTAATATATTGATATGAATTAAACATTCAACTAATAATATATAAAAATAGGGTAAATTTAATGACCCAATCACTTTTGTATGTTACATCTCGTCAAAATAAATCTATTTGTATCACATATAATAATTTTTTAAATATAAATAGGATACACATTGTAAAGAAAAAATTATAATTA
This sequence comes from Viscum album, assembly GCA_963277665.1. Classification (NCBI taxonomy): domain Eukaryota; kingdom Viridiplantae; phylum Streptophyta; class Magnoliopsida; order Santalales; family Viscaceae; genus Viscum; species Viscum album. The sequence goes on along the minus strand of OY728163.1, from coordinate 936,753,639 downwards.
TGTATTAAATCAATTTTTAATATTATATATAAATAATAATTAAACATCACTAAAATAACAGTTCTAAATTTTGATAATATACACTAAATAAATTACATAATACAAATTTCAAATTCAGAATCATATTCTTCTACTATAAATATGTCATTCTTGATAATCAATATGAATTGAATAAAATGGGGAATATAATTGGATTTTTTTATAGAAAAATATAATCATTTTGGGAAAGAATTTTAAATAATTAATAAAATAAATTAGTTATATATATATTTAAGATTTATATGTCCAATAAAACAACAAGAATAATATATATGATGGGTGTAATTTTTACTTAATTGATTGGGATACATACTCTATTATTTAAAAATTAAACAAGACTGTCATAATATTATCATGACAATTAAAAGTGGAAAATGACATTCAAATAATATTAGATATGAAATTAATAACAAAATATAAATATTGTAATTATATAAAATAAATATACAATTTATTAAATAAAAGTATCAATTAAATTTTCATTTTTTGTATGTTCTATTTTGCTGAAAAAATATTATATGATATATTACAATTAAATAAAAGAGAAAATTATTTTTCTGAATTTAATGTATTTTTTGGAATTAGTATACTTGTTCAAAATCCACATGATAGTAAATTAAAAAATTATAGAAAATGAAAATTCTAAAATATTAAAGGTGTAATAGCTATGGTTTGAGTTATATCATGCTGTTTTTGTTGTTTTTGTTCTTTGGATTGAATGAGCATTGTATTGGAGGTTTTATTGGATGTTTTATATACTTTTTTAAGTTTATTAGACATTAAATAGTTATAATATAGTTAATAGAAATTGTGTAGACTCCCCGTGAAACTATGAAACATCTTGAGAGTGTCTAGGAGTAGGCACATGATTGGAACAAAAGTTGGGACAACAATGAAGATTTCTTTAGAAGTAGTGTGGCATGTTATATATGAAATTCACATAGTTGGAAAACAATTCACTAAAACCTTGCAGCCAAAACAAGAAACTAGAGGGTTTTGAGACAGTTGCTTTTATTTATTGGTACACTCTTTGGTAAACCATTCACTATGATTAATTAAATCATAATTTTGGACATTTATCATAAAAGGTCAATTAAAACACTCATCCTCCTTTCATTTTCATATGATCATGAACTGTAGGATCCCTGTATGTTTTTCGTGATTTTATGTTATCAATAGAATTTATTCTATGAATCTTAGTGAATTATATCTATATAAAAATGGTGTATCAATTATTTATAATTTTATTTATAGGTAACTATGTTTCATATATTAAATAACACTAGATCAGAACTGTTATTCCCATATATGTGGGATATGAAAAGGTTCCATGTTGCTTTGTTTGGTAATTTTCAAATCAATAAAAGGAGGACCATTGATCTTTTTTATTCAGGGTGAGTCTCTAGAATAATAGTTTCCATTTTGAGGTAATTGGAATCTCTCTCTCCCAAAAATGTTTTTAGATCATTTAATATTAGTATTCTAAAATTATATTTTTTATCTCATATTGGATATCTCTTAATGAAAATTTTTAGGAATCCCTTATTTTGATATTATTGTAAAAATATAGTATAACAAATTTTTAAAAATATTTATTGTTTATGTTCCTAAAATAAAAATGTATTAAGGAATTTTTTTTTGTAAACTTATTCACACACAAGTAAGAGTGTGTTCATGTTTTCATTAGAAGGATACTTTTTGGATTTGGGAATTATTTCATATAATAATTGGGGGAAGTTGGTGATTGAACATGTGATAACATTTAATGGAAAGAAGAAGTTCCAATCAAGATTATTTTAAAAATCACATGAGATGCATGATTGTGTGCCATGGTATAGGAAATAATAATCTAATAGTACAAATAGACAATATATTTAAAAAAAATAGAGTTTTTAATAGACTGGTTTTAAAAATCATGATATCTTATTGTTATGTTATAAACTAGTTTCCTATGGGTCATTGATATTTTTATATGAATTACATAAATTAAAATTTTCATATTGGTGTATGTTTTCTATAAATAGATATAAATAAAATTTATCTTTGTGGATTGTATATAAATATTTTGGTGGATTTCTTATGAGTTTTTTTACTCACATACTTTATATTTAATATGATATACAAGTATATTATTTTAATCTACACATTGTTAATGGTTTGATTTCAATATTCACGAGTTAAACACCATAATATTTAGTTAATTTGTAGATAGATCATGGTTGTGTTATAGTGTTACATTATGATGCATTACCACATTGATACTTAGTTAATTTCATCTTTTATATTTTTAAATGACTACATATTATTTAAGATCATAATGCTAAACTAATTAATCTATTGTCTTATATTTTAACATTTTGTGTTTACTTTCATGCATAATTTATTATTATATGTTTTATTTATTGTTTTAAATTATAGTATGTGGGTGTTATATGGATATTCAACATCTAATGGTTCTGTAATACATAGGTTTTTATTTCTTTCCATTGGTTTCTTAGGGACATCACTTATTATTTGTGGAGACTCTAACACATATAAACACAATGATATGGTTATTAGTTTCTACAAATGGAATCATATCAGGAATATTTCTTGCAAAGCTGGTGAACGGTTTTGTCAAATCTGAGGTCATACCATGCTATGTGATTAATTAATTTCAAAATTTTGTTTTTTAACATGGAAAGTCAGAAGATTTATATTATAGATTTCAGTTGATAGTGGGAAGATCGTTTACGTTTTTATGTTTTCTTATAAAAATATTTATCAAAATATGACAAATATATCTCTATTAAAACCATAACACGACTATCTTTTTCACCTAAAATGTTTCAAGGTATATTTAGATGAGACATTACTAATGGGACAGAGCATTGTTCAAGAAATAATAAAAAGTATTCTTTTGAATATGATATAAATTTAAATTAAAGAGAACTAATTCAAAATATTTTTTTGGAAAAAAATAATTGGTCAGTATTGTTTTTATCGGCTCTATATATTCATAAATGTATCCCCATGTCAAGGATATGGTTATAGCTGTAAATGGGGACATATAACTATTTTATTTTTTGGACCATTTAAGATACGTCAATAAATAGGTGATGTGGAATATCTAATGTCATTACATCCAAAGTTGAGAATATTAGGTAATGTGATATATGTATCTCAACTGACAAGATATATTCTTGAACCAAACTAATTCATTTGATGGGATCATGTAGCTCTAGTGGAGATAATAGATTTATCAATGAATCAATACATATTCTATAAATAACTTTTTTTCTATTTCGTGGTAAATATATTATTGTGAGGTTATTTTGGGAACATATTCATGTTCATGAGGATTCAAGAAAATGTTAGTGCTTCATACGAGAGAAATATCCAGAAATATTACGACATAACTCTAATACTTTACATTTGGTGGATGAGAAGTGGATTTATATGGAAAAGGTTACACAACTACGTTGATTTATGTACTAATTTGATTATTTTTTAAAATTTATTTATATAAGGTATAGTTTTGAGGTTTTATATCAATAATTTTTCATGTCATATATGTGTTTCACAAGTTTAAATGTCAGTACATGGTTAAGGGAAATAGTACATATTATCAGGGTAATTTAGTTGTATCCTGAGAGTGTCTGGGAGTTGATTCAGGGTTGGAGCATTGTTATAGTAAACATTCATATTTTAATAGGAACCATTTATTCTGTGATAAATTCATTCACATAGATAATACAGGTTTTATTAAAAAAATCCACCGAACAGTGTGACTTGGGGGTTATGAGATAGTGGTACAAACAATATTGGCACATGTTCTGGTAGACCATCTATCCTAACTATTCATTATGATTAACTCAATATAGAAATTGTACATTTACCATAAAAAATTTCTCAAAACTAATAATCTATCCCTTTTTTAGAAGTCTATTTAACCAAAGGACTCTTCTAGGAATTTTGGAAATTTTCATCTTTATAGATTCCATCATCAGTGAATCATAGAGTGTTTGATATGTAGAATCAATGTATGCATGAAATTTATATATATCCTTATAGATATCTCTATTAACTCTTTCAAAAAACACATGTTCGAAATAGTAATTCTTCTATCTTAGGGGTTATTATATGTTTTGTTGTCTTTCAATTGGGAATGGTTCATGGAAATGAATGAAAAACACTAATATACTTTGATCTTTCTATGTTTCTCCATGAACAGTTACCATTGTTTGATAGGAAGAATCTTTTTATCGTTACTACTTTTAAAAGATAAATGATTACGATTTAAAAAACAAACATTTTTTATTTTTAAAAAAATTTAGGAAATATTTTTTCAATACCCTTATGATATATAAAATTAAATGTATTATTTTAGAAGTATTTATACCCCATTATTAATTAAATTCCAGAAAGGTATTTTTCCTGAATGAAATACTTTTTTTTGATTGAATTTAGAAGACAAATGTTGTTTTTTGTTTATGAATTCATTATGAGATACATTTTTGTTTTCTAATTGGGTTCCTTTATAAATTTGGGTTTATGATACATAGCATAATGAAAACTATGCATGGAAGGAGTGTCTCCAAATATGACTATTGTAATTTCCATATTTTACGAATTAATGTGTTTGTAACTATATGATAGGGTTATTCCAAGATTAAAGAGCATTCTGAATTCTTGTCAAATAAATTTTGATAAGGAACATAAATTTAAAATAATTATAAATTTTTCTTTATATATAAACATTGTTTCTATTATTCTTATATTCTTTCATAATAATTTTTCAGGGAATGTTTTTAATACTAATTATCTATATAAAGTGTTATCACATTTCGTAGAATTATTGTTTTTTGTGGAAAAAATCTAAAATATTTACTTATGGGTTTTATACTCACATAATGAACATTCACTTTGGTGTATATGAAGTTTTTATTTTACATAACTTAGGTAATTAGATGAATTTTTTATTCCCCATTAGATAACATAGATATATTTATGAATAGCTGATATTGAATAGACATGGTATAACATTGTATTGTTATGTAGTATCTTTTTCATACTAAAGACATGAAATAGATTGTATTTTTAGAATATTTCATTGTTTTTTCCATCCTTTTATGACACTTCTTAAAATTTCCCTTATATTTTGAGATTTCATTGTTTACACTCACATATCATTGAATATGATGGGTTTTTAATTTTTAATTTTACAGGTTAGGAATGTCAAAGTGAATATCCCCCTAATGATATTTTAATCCCTTGATATATATTACTACCCTTCACTGTCCTTTTGTTTTCACATAATTTTAGTATCCCCTTTTCTACTTCTCAATGCAATTTGTTAGTGGAATATAAAAAATGGTGTAATTGGTGTATAGTTTGGTAAACCTTATATCCTAATTAAGCCTATAAGTTAATGAAATCTGTATATTGTAAATTTAAATTGAATTGTTGTATTATTTTTATTACAGATCTATTTGGCTCACGAGTGTATCTTTTGACCATAATAGACCACTCAAATAAAAATATTTATTATAAAAATGATTTATATTGATCCATTTTATTCATTCTATGGACATTATATTCTCTCTCCACTTTTTTGGGTATTAACAAAAATAAATCAATACATTCTCATTGATATGTTTATGAAATAATCAAAATGTATCATAAATACAAGAAATGAAGAGAAATTACATGAAGTATTAATATGTTTTATGAAAATTAGAATCATCCACTGTTATCATTAAAAATGGTGGAACATGTTTACCAAGAGGTCACCATAGGTCTAGGATATCATTAAGTGGTTAAATAAGTATGTTGTATCCATAGTATGTTACACCTTTTGGGATACATGAATGGATAAGTGACGTGGTCAATCTATTTAATTTACTATCATTTTTTGGAGAAAATCAATAATGTGTTTCCTTATTCTGTAATAGTGGCATTTTTTCCAAACACATACCATATCATTTAATGGGATCATGTTGATATTAATCCAATTTCAATATTTATACATGCATCAATTAATATTCTTGATAAATGATAGAGGTTCGTTTATAGAACATGAATTATTTTGGTGTGAGTATTGCGGATATATGGTATAGTTCAAGAGGATGTAATGGAACAATTGCAATCCATTAGTGCTAATGGATTTATATCTTCCAAAGCACGAAAAATATCCATCATTCCATGAACCGAGAACCAAATGGAAGGGAGAATATAACACCCCCATTTTGTGGAACTGAACTATCATTTTTGAGTTTTTTATTAGGAAGAGTCGAAAGAGTTTTCTTTATTGATTAGATGAGATCACGATTTGTTGAATAAGTTTCGTGGTTAGAAAATGTTCAAAACAATCAATGTGGATTCCCTAGTTAGTTTTCAGACATCATGGGATAGTCAATGAGGATGATAATTATTAGGGTAAATCATTCATATATTTTTTAGAAATAGATCAAAAAGGTATTCACAAATATGATTACATTCATGAATATAAATTTTTATATAATTCAATAAAAAATTCAATCAGGGGGTTCTGAGGTAGTGGTACCCACATAGATGGTTGCGAATTTGGTAAACTATTGTTTTTACCATGTATCATGATTAGATAAATAAAAAAAATTAAAATTCATATGAAATTTAAAAATAAAAACTATTCAACCATTTTATTAGTCCCTTAAACCAATGGATTCCTATTTGTTCTCTTTATAATTAAAAATTATCAATATGTTGTGCATAAAATATACTGCAATTTTAGATCAGTTTAACCAATCAGTGTATCATTTTTTCCTTCTATTTCAATATTTATCCTATTTATCTCATGAATATTCATAGATCAGAACTATTATTATCAGATATATGGTTTATGACTTTTAGTGATGTGTTTATGTTGGAAAATGTTAATTTAATGGAATACATAACCCATATATTACTATATTATTTGTTTTCTTTAGGAATAATTTCTATCGTTATGTATAAACTTTTCTCTTTATAAAAATATTCAAGAATTTGACGAATTTTGATTTCTGTTACTATTTATTTTGTTTTGTTATAAATTTTATGATAAATGATCATCTAATTCCTGAATGTCAAATTTATTTTTAAAAATTTTATTTTGAAATATTCACACAACATGTATTCTTAAATAATTAAATGAGGATTTTTTATAGAAAATATATTTTGATACAATCACTATAATACATAATTTGTAATGTGTTTCTGATTATCTTATAGAGGACTATGTGGGTTTGAGACATGGTTCTCTTTCCTATTTGCAACATGTAGGTGCATGACAATGTGATGAATTCATACCGAATGAGAGTTATAGAACATGAGTATTGGAATGGTCATAATGGATAGATGCATCGTTCTCAGATTATGTTAAATGGGTATGCATAGAATAAATAAATTATAATTTATTAAACATATATGTTTTTAATAATATAGATTAACAGATAATGGTAAATTATTATTCATATATAAACTATATGTATATGAATCTTCCTATATTATGTATGAATTTATCTATATCACTATTTTCAAATTCATGTGAATTTTATAATAATTATTCTATATTCTCTATAACATAGTGGTGTGTATGGGATGGTTTTGTAGAATTTCATACATATATCCATTCTCACAAATAAAAATGAACTCTAGTGTGGTAATTATTGGAGAGATATTGGAGGTAGTCCAACAATGGATTCTGATGATGTATTACATTCATACATGGTTCTTTATTCCATTTTTATTTTGGGAACTCTCAATTTTATTTTACTTTATGTGGAATATTTCTTCTATCCTTTTTATGATATTTCGAGTTGTTCTTTTTAGAATCATGCATAATTTAGTGTCATTTTTTTTAATATTTTCTTACCAGATAGAATTTATCTGTTAATGGGAAAATCATCTCTTAATGATTTCATATTCTGTTGTCATTTACATTTATCTATTAGGGTCCTACGGACTTCATATATTGTTATTATAACCTCCAACTATTACAATGAAAATGAGTCGAGTATATTATAGATGATCTCATCATTTCACTAAATTACATAGTGTGTGCCTATGTAACATCTATATGGGTCCCATATAAACAAGGAGGATATATATCCCTAGACATTATCACACACAAGATTACTGTGGAGACACAATTCTAATATGTCATAATTTTTTCCCAATAAATAGAACCTATTGATATTTACTTTTCTTCGAAAAATCTATCTTCTATGTTATATAGAGATATATATATATAATCTGGGCTCCATTATCCAATGTATCCAGAGCACGCATTAAGTAAATTATATAAAAGTAATCCTAAGTAAAATAATGTAAATGAGATTTAGTTTAGTAAACTAAAGTAGAAACCCGTTAGAAAGGAAAATTTTTCCACTATTCCCTTGTAATGGCATAAAATACCAACCTTTTCAGCCATACAAGGGAACTACTAACCCATGGGAATCTATAAAAAACCATAAACACCATTAAAAACATCTCGGATTACACATCACTAGGTTAAACCATTTCAAAAACATTTTATCATTGTTGAACTTTCAAAAGAGGGGTTTCACATGGGAAAACCTTAACCTATATCTTTCTACATAAGAAACAAATTTCATTATACTTCCACATGCGATACCATTCTCCCAATGCATTTGAGCTGACTATACAATCCCACTGGGATTTTCACTAGGATGAACCATCACCTAATTCTTTTCTTGTGGTAGATTAAACCATTCACTAGTGGGCCCTCGTATAAGAAAAATACAACTCTATGAAATATAATATGGAAAATAAACATTTGAAATTACTAAATTGGGATAATCTGCATTTAATCCTATATAATGGATAATGATCCCCATTTTATCCCACATTATGTTCTGATGTACACCCTATTTTTAGTGATGGATAATTTGTTCGTACAACATTCCTTCTTGGTTATCCTTCTACTAAGGCCTCTTCCAAAGCAATTTTATAAATGTGAATAGTGTCCACCCATTCCAATCATGTATTTCACACAAACTCTATTTATTTTCCCCCTAACTGAAAGAAGTCCCATGTTATTTTCGATCATTTATTGCCATGATAATAAGAAAACCCACCAAATGGACATTATTGGTGTCATTCATGGATCATGAAATGAAAATTATTTTACCAATGTATAAGACCTACCAATTTTACACCGCTACTTTAATCCTCCTTTAAAAAAATCTATGTTTTCTTATGTCCACAAGAATCAATTCACGATTAAAAGAATTGGAAATATTTTTTTAGATATGATTTTTATAACCAAACTATTGGGATGATTTTTCTGAAGAGTAATAAATAAAATCTACAACATATGTGGAATTTATTTCCTCAATAAAAATTATTAATTCAATAAAAAATTATAATTAGAAAATTTTTATACATGGTGAAATATTAGAATATATTTATTTTATTCGATATTAAAACATACTTATAAATAATGGTTTTTGGGTTTTATTAGTGATTAATTAGAATTAATTTTTACCATTTTAGAATCATTATTTTAAGCAAATAACATTGTTTTTTATATAATGAATTTTAAGTTATCTTAGGGATGTATTTAAAGTTTGTTTTGGAAAATATTAATATTTTGGGTGAAAAGTGAAAAATACAAATTTTATAAATATTTTCGCTATTATGAGATTATAATTATAAAATATATCATAAATTCATATGAAATAATTTTTATGGAATAGTTGTATTTTTATTATGTTATATAATTTATATAAAATATTATATTGAACTTATAAATCAATTCATAACATTTTTAAACAATAAGTAATACAATTATCTAAATAAAACTTGTGTTTGGTTCTTCAATCTTAATCGATCATTTACATGTTTCTCTGATTTTTATATTAGATTTATTGAAACAAAATCATTCTATTATTTGACATAATTTAATTATATTTATCATAATCAATATTATACTTTATTTTGTCGTAAATTCATTTTTATTATTAAAATAACTCCTTTTTCTAAAATTTGTTCTTGTTTCATTTTTTGTATTTATATAAAAATTTATATACGTCACTTATGAAAAATAAATAACTTAAAAAAGATTCTAAATCTTGAATCGTTACAATTAATAATAGGAAAAAAAATTTATTTTAATTTTCATTCATAATGAATTGTAAAAAAAGTAAAAAAATTATTATGGTATGTGTAAAAGAAAATTTAACTGGGGTAAAACTGATAGACATAGTAAAAATTACACATAATGTTGTCTCAATAATATTAGTTGAAGATATCTTTACCACATAATTTGATACCCTCTATTTCTAATCATTTTGTACAACTTCCCATGAAAATGTTTTCTAGGAAAAATATTTATCATTTTAGTTAGGAATCATTCTCCTAAAAATCATTATTCTCTATAATGTTTTTGAATAATTTTATTTCAATAAAAAAATTATTTTCAAAATCCATGATCAACTATATTATTTTCATTATAGATGATTAAAAATTAATCTTCTTACCCCTTTCCAAAAAATGTTATTTTTTTACCAGCACATTGATTGGGACCCTTTTTTATTATTTACCAAATAAAAGAAATTTGGTTTCCTTATAAATATTATTATACATCAATATTATTTAATATTTATTAATATAATTTTCAAAATAAAAAATAAATTTATCAATAATTTTTATACATTTAGTCAAAATTTTATTACAGAAAAAATATATTCTTTACATTTTTTCATTTAAAGGATAAAAAATTATTAAAATTTCTTTTCATCTATATAAAAATTATTTGATGAATCATATAATATATTGGGGATATTTTATAATGATAACATTATCTTAATTTACTAAATGACTTATATTATTTCTGAATAATTTATTTACTTTTGAAATATCCTAAAAAATTTATGTGAGTTGTCAAATACTAATGTTTATATTGATGGTTTATTTTGTAGGTATTCATTTCATTCATATAATAAATGCATTTGGTTTAGTATATGCATGCATGTGTCCCTCTAATATATATCTCTATGATGTTTCTAGTGTTCTCATCTTACAAATTTTCATGGGTATTCATTACACACCTTAATTTTTTGGGTACGATGTCTTTCCATAATGGCCTGATATAAAGATTATGATTTCAAATAAAATAATTATATTTTAAAAAAATATTAATTTCTATGCATGTGATTATACATGTTATTATGTAATAACGGTATATATTCTAATTTCATGATATTTTTTATACAAAATTAGATTATTGTTTATCCCTTATAATTATTCTTTGTTTATTTATTTGGTTAATCAATTTGTTGTACACATTAACTTACTGGTAATATGATATCACCCTATATTATGTTTTATATTAACCAATATTAAAATAAGGGATCTATGAATGATGACATGGATATACTATAATAAATATTATTGATATCTTTTGAATTTTAAAGTATATTTCTTTTTTTCAAATGTTATTTAAAAATTGTGTATCAATATAATCTAATAAGGTTCTTAAAATATTCATTCCATTAGGATTCTAAATCTTGTATTTTATTCCAATGTATTAATAATACCACTAGCTCCAAATTACTGGCTTCGTGGTGTTGGAGTTTGTATCAAAGATGATTAGTTGGAACCTTGAGAATTAGATTTTAAAAAAATATATTAATGAACATAACCCTTTGATATATTCTATCTATATATCCATGTATAAAGTAATGTTATAATAATTTTTTTAATATTTATATTTTGTTTATTTTCTATAAAATCAATCTCTATTTGTATATTGGAATGTGAATGTGGGTATGGAAGAGATGAACTAAGGTATTACAATACTATAAGGGGTATATTAAGAATTAAATCAATCAATACTACTACACGATGAGTGGACCTAAGACTGATCACCTAGTAAAATAATCTCTGGGGATAGATTGGGTTAATTCACATTTGGTAATGAACGATAATGAAGAATTAATATGTTATAACCTATCAAAACCTATGTTTTTTTCATATAGAAATAGGATAAACCTATTGTGTCAAGGTTTGATAAGTATAAGGTGGATTATTTATTTAAATGCATAGATTCCCCTTTTTATGTTTCATGTTACATGATTTTAAGATGATTGAGAATATTTAAAGAGACATTCATCAGTATGAATCCCATTAGATTTGTCAGTTTCTTTAGGAAATATTTTTTTGGTTAAGAATGATATTATATTTTTATTAGATAAATTTTATGTTATCGATAAAAATTTGGTTTAATTAGATATTTTATGTGAATATTGTTATATAGGATAAAATTATTATTAAATGTTGTGAAGATATGTTTCATCGTATACATAACAATGGGATTAAATATTGAGTTGGTTTCTAATTTATTAATGTTATTTTTCAAAGAACAGCACTACATATGAATAATTATATGAAAAATAAAAACATAATTTTAGGAATAAATAATGATTTAATTTTATTGAATAATATATAATTTTATTGGTTATTTATAGTGATTTGGGTTGTTTATGAAAATTATTTTCATATTTTTAAGATTATATGATTCGGGAAAATACATTTGGATATATAACATTATGATTGATTAAGGATTCCAATGGATAAATTAATTATTTATCTTAAAAGAATAGTTGAACAAATCATTATTCTATTTTGGGTTTAGAAATTGGTCAATCATCTTTTTGGAGTTTTTAGGTTATTTATTTATGGAATGGTGAATGTTGAACTATAAGTGATATTTTTTTCTTTTAATATTATATTTATTATTTATTCATATGATAACTGATCTTGAATATTATATTTACTTGCACTAACCATTTTATGTTTAGTAGATATTAATAGATAAGAGGAATAACTTGTAATGTCTTCCTTGGATTTCATTATATGATGAGAGTCATTTTATGAGATTTATGAATAAAAAATTCACAATAGTTATTTGTTATTCTTAATATGAGATGAAGTAGATATCTCAAAATAATTGAAGATTAACCAATGTGTGTATGTGTTTTATGAAATCATCTATGTATATATTCGTATCCTATTTCTTGATCTAAATTAATTATTCATCATAAACAAGAGGGCATAAAATATATTTAGTTTTACCACTCAACTACTAATGTATGATGTGAGAAACTCATTAAAAAATAGGAATCTCATAATTCTAAATTTAAAGAGTAATAAATATTTACGAAATAGTGTGTCATTAATTAATATCCAACACAATAATTTTCTTTTCAAAAATAAATGTTCTTCATTTTGATTAAATGAAAATTCTTTACAATTTTTTATTTCTATCTTCCACACCAAGAACATTATTATTGAATATTGTTTTAAAAAATTAACAGAACCATGATAAAATTTTAATGATAATTTTTATTAATGGGGTAAATTGAATCCCCATATTATTTTAGAATGCATTATTATTATATTTTATATTTTATATCTATTCCTTACACCACACTGATATAACATTTAAAAATATTAATATCATTATTTTAAAATCAGTTTTATAATTTTGCAATCAATTTTATGGATATGAATTGGAATAACCACATTAATTTATATATATATTGAATTTGTCCCAAAATTTAAAAACGAAATAATAATATTCTTCAAAGGATGTTGACATGGATTGAAGTACATTCAATAGAACATTCAAGCATTTATTTTAAAATATTTTAAATATATATATTTATTATGATAAAATTTCCAATAAGATTTTCTAGCATATTTTGAAATTTTATTTCCATAAGGTAAAAAAGTATCATTTTAATGAAACATTCAAATCAATGAATGATTATAATTGTGAGAAAATATGTTCATTATATAAACATGAATAAAACATTTCATTTGCGCATTTTATAAAAAGTAACAATTACCTAATTCACAAATAAAAAAATATTCATTTTACTAAATTAAAAAGAAATTAAAATATTTTTTAATTTAAATTTAATTAATCATGTCATATAGAAAAAAAAATTATTGTAAGAATTATCTTCAATGTGGATATAAAATAACAAGCCCATCAACCAAGTGGAAATAAGGTCATTATTTCATAAAAACATTTTCATGATCGTATTAGGTACCAAGGTAAAAATGGAAACAATAATTAAAAATCGTAAAACTTTATATACGATAAAAAATATATATACTGTTTTATATAAGTATATCTTATAATTATCCATATTTGATCCTAAATAAATACAATCTCGATCATGAATTTTATTGTGAAATAAACAGTTACTTTAAGCCTGACTTGTATCATAAATGATATTAAAATCCATTATATTAAATTTAAATTTATTAGTATTATTATAATAAATTGATTAATAATTATAACAACACATATGATCGACTTATAATAACTTATTAGTTGTTTATTAATAGTTATTTAAAATAACCATGTGAAGTGATAACTATTTTGATTTCCATACATGTTTTTGTATGGTATTTCTGTTCTATTCACATCAATCACAGTTATCTAAAATATATAATGTTAATCATGTCATTTATATGTTTTTATTATTTAATATCAATATTATTAAACACTTCTTAAACATTAATATCAAAAGCATTATATCATAACTCAACTACTTTTTAAAAAAGACATAAACAATATCATGAAAAAAATATCCGAATAAGTTTGAACATCCTCTGGTGTAATCATAATAATGAATTTATCAAATTTAAACCATTTAAAATATTAAAATTTATTGATGTTTTACACGGTTATAATTTTCAATAATATTTTGAATAGGATAATGAAATATCTCTTTCAGGGATATGAAATTCCATAATTACAAATGAATAATACATTACTTTTATATCAAGAAAACAGAATTGAAAAAAGGTAATTTTTTCATCCCATAATACTTTTTATATCATAAGTATTATTCATATTCAATAATTTCATCATTGTAAAAATCCATGATAAGTGATTATGGAAAATAAATCACGTCACTATGTGGAAGTTATAGTGTGCATGCATGCTTAATCGATTCATTCATATCATATTTCATAGAAAAAAATGGAAAATAGAAGGTGATTTTTAGAAATAACATTGATAAACATGGAAGGAATTATTTATAATTATTCACACATAAAATACCCAAACAAAACTTTTATATTGAATTTATTATTTTTAAATTAAATAATATTAATCATTAAATACATTTCCAAGTAAAAGGAATAAAAGAATGTATATTTAATTTACAAGAACAATTATTTATGTTAATGAAATATTTTAAATATTTTTTTCATTATTTAAATATTATTATTCATATCCACAATCCAAATTTCTAACTTTTAATTGATATATTTATAAAAAAAATATATGATTAATTTAAGGTTGTGGTAGCATGTGGTACATGCTATCCCTCAGTGTATGATTTTATTGAAATTTGAATTACTAATGTGTTATATTCTATCATCATTATAAGAATTTGATCCTTGAAATTTCTTTTTATTTTGAGCATTTCATGATAATTTAATAGTTGTTATCGACAACATTAAATTCAATGTTAAGAGTAGTAAACATATTACTATATAAATAAATAATATGTATACCATTATTGGTCCTCCACATGTGAATGTGTCTCTAGAATAGTTATTTAATAATGTGTTTGTACTTGAAGAAAAAAATGATATATTTATCATTAATTTTATTATTTGAGGAATAATTTTTAAATTTACCTCCAGAATTCAATTTTTCATTCTATGTGAACTGTTTTCCCTTGACCATGAATTTTATTCATTTTAAACATCTGATTATAATGATGAATAAATAAAAGAAATTTGGCATTACTAATGTAGAAAAATATAAAAAATAAATTATAAGACCAATTAAAGAATGAAATTATGTTCCACATGACTAAAAAATATTTGAACTTTTTAATGTAGTAATCAATATGAATAAACAATATTGTAAAAAAGAAATACATTAACATGTAAAAAATAAAAAATAATACCCCTAGAAATTTAATAATATGAGGACAATTAAATTATAATAAAAATAGTTAAAAATTATCTATTTTTTCATTTATTTACTAATTCATAGTCCTCATCACTTATAAAACCTCAAAAAATGGTATTACGTAAAATCCAAATAGATTTATAATGACCATCTTTTAAATAAAGGAATAATAGGTCATCTTACAAGATATCACATAAAATATTTTTTATTTCCATATTCTCACCATATGTCTTGATTAAAAAATGAATCATTACTATCTCATGAGATGATTTGATATCCTCAATAAATAAAAAAAGTACAATGACCTGGAATCAAATATAAAATGACATTATAATCAATGTACCTAATATGAAAAAATATGAGTTTACATCATTATATTTTATAATTCCATAAGAATAGTCATTTTACCTTATGTTTTAAATTTTAAATTTACTTGGTATTTGATGAATTCATATTCTATGTTCTATATATCCTTAAATTTTAAAAAAATAACTATGTTATCTTCTTTCATTCCTTTCATCCATGCACATATTTTCCATTCTCTCTAAAAATTATGAAAAATCACATTCCCTTCATTTGAGTTCTTAGGTGTTCGATTCATCAATTTTTACACATTGTAAGTTCTATAATTCCCTTATTTTTCAAAACATATTTTCATTCTTAGGTCTCCCTTTCATTATTCTACTATTAAATTCCTTTTATAATATATGAAATCGAGAATTATTTTTCATTGTTGATAGAATTTTAAATTATATCATTATTTCAATAAAATTATCAATATAATAATTACCATAAGTGTCATGGATTATTACCATAATTGAAATAATCAATTATAAATTTGGTATCATGTACAATGTTTGTGTTATTCCATGATAATCTTGAAATGTTTTAATTATACATAAAAACAAGTTTTGTCCTATTGTATTAAATTAATTAATCTCTTTTCATATCAACTCTTTTCTCACAATGATTTTTTTCAAATATTATCTCCTTGAAATTATTCCATTCTATTATACCTATCTCCACCTCCCCATTTTTATTTTCAATCCCATACCATAATTTATTAATTTCATCCATTAAAAAAATATAGTTCATATAATAAAATTCAAATATCATTATTCTGACATTGACAAAATTATTTTTTAAAGGACATGGTCTATTGATCATCTATATATTGATACATATTTATCTTAATGAATAGATGTTACTACAACATGAATCAATTAGACATTAATGACTAATGATCTTACACAACAATTTTTTTCATACAAGAAATTTTATTGTTCATATATAGATTTAATGATAAAAATATAGTTATAATATTATTAACTCTAACACATTCCAGGTTTACATTCTCTTGAGGGAAATAACTAAATTTATTATGGGTCTTCACATGTTTTAAATTATAAAAATTAGGTGTCATTACAAATTAATATAATATTTTAAATTACCTAATCATATTATGAATCATATTGAATAACCATAGTTTGATAAAATTTAAAAAAATTGAAATGTATGGACAACAAATCTCATAACCAGAAGATTAATATCTTTGGGATTATCCTTAAAAATTATAATATCTTAAAATATCTTATAATTATTTGTATATATATTTCAAATAATCCAAATTACATCCTTAGGAGTTTCAGTCTTGATGTACAGTATTTTTCACACTTATTTCCTACCGAATGAAGATCGTGTTGATACTCAAATAAATATATATTTCTATTTAGTATCTCATAAGGTTATCTTCGATAATATATGTTTTCTTAAATCCAGATCACATGGTTTATACAAATATTCAATTGATATTTAGTGTACCACCAAAACTGTAATAACCCATATTAGGTTGTTAAATCTTTTAGGATCAAATAGTTTAGTAGTCTTTGGAGTCGAGATATATAAATAAATCTAATTTATCCATTATAAAAAATTGTACTTGACCTTCTTTTGGGGTATTTATTATTACATGTATTAAAACAATAATTTAATTCAATGCAGTGATATTCAAATTGAGTTTTATATTATCTATTTTTAATAAATTTTTAAATAGGTTAAATTGCATTCCATTCCTTTACGAATCTTTTGATCCATTAAATGTTTTAGTTTTGTGAATCATTCATGAAAAATTATGTAAGATTCTGTTATTTATTTAAGGAATGTAACCATTTATATATTCTATGATTTCTTATTATGGATTTAATATGGATACCCTTTGTTGATAGAATTGTTTCATGGGTGTTAAGGGGTTGTTCAGATCCTCGATCCTTGGTCGGATGAAAAAACTAATGGCCCCACGGTTAGAAGAAGCTATGCAGTGAATGCCGCAAGGTTATCCCAACCATGTGGGGCTGGGGTAGAGGGGTGGATCTGGGAACACAGTTTTCCCAAACTATTTTCCAATGGACAACCCCGCATGAAATATATCTTCTTTTTGTAGTATAGGTATACCATATGGTTGGCACATTGTTTGGCCAAACTGTACACATCTATTTTTTGGATTCAAGCATCCCAAGACTCATTGGATATCCACTCATATGATCTTTGTTTTTTGCTAGGGGTCATTATTTGTATTCCTCTCAACTGAGTGGTCACGGTACCTGCTCATAAGCCTTATTTTATGTTCATTGATCAATTTTTATGTACAATTCCAGTATAGATAAAATCAACGATTGATGATGGCTGAAGATAGTTGTATGAACATGTCGTAGTTTGTCTATTAATTATTCCTTATGTTTTGATGTGTCATAATTTTTTTTTGATGTAATGATATTCCAATTTATTTTACCAAAACTAAATCTTCTTATAATTGGTGAATGTATTAGAAGCC
This sequence comes from Viscum album, assembly GCA_963277665.1. NCBI lineage: Eukaryota > Viridiplantae > Streptophyta > Magnoliopsida > Santalales > Viscaceae > Viscum > Viscum album. The sequence continues at coordinate 936,734,806 of OY728163.1, read as the reverse complement.
AAATCACAACAATATCAAATATTTTATAAGGATCCATCCCTTGTCTCTTCTATGTAATATGCCTAAATGTATTTCATGGGCACAATAGTAAAGCATATATTTGAGTGTTTGGATTAAATTTAAAAATGATTATATAATTTCAATTTATGTAGAGGCATATAATGTCTTGTTCCAATGATGAATATAATGAATTGAATTGAAGTTGGGGGTAATCCCATGTCACTAGCATAAATTGAACAATGATAATACCCATATCGTTATTAAATGAAAACAAATTAAGAATTATGATTTAGATCATACTAGATCCATTGGATATTATTACTATGATTTTTTGGGAATTAATACCCTCTATAAATATGGATATTGGTCATGATTACACATATTTAGGAAATATATATATATATATATATATATGGGAATAGTGTCCCTTCTGCTTTATATCAAATGGGAATGGTGACACCTAATAATTATATTAAATGGGAATGATAACTAATCATAATTATGTTAAATGGCCATGATGAGCCTTTGGCATGTTATATCAATATGGTAATTTAAACCCTCATATAAATGTGTTACAACATGGGAAATGAGTCATATGTGATACTATACAGGCATGGAGTTCCTTGTGATACTATTCAGGCATAATGTCCCTTATGATACTAAATGGGAATTGTGTACCTTAATGTGATACCAGACATGGTGACCCTATACATGGTAATGTACATTGCATCCCTATTCTGTGATATTTTGGATGGAATCAATATTCTATGATACTTGGAATGACATCCCCTTTATTAATAAGATACTTGAATTGGTGTACCTTATAAATGTTTTATCTAGATTTTTATCCCTAGATATATGTTCAAATATATATTTTCATTGGCCAAAGAAGGTAGTGTCATCCTGGTTTCCGTCAGATTATACAGCCAATCCATTTATTATTATTATTACTGTAATACTATATTATCTTCACAATGTTCTATTACACACAAAAACTAGATATTTAAAGGTTTCATTATTGGTGGCCTAATGATATTATCTCACACTATATACGCGATACATACAGAATTCGGGAAGACTATATGTTTTCTGGTGTAGATAAGGGGAAGCATCCTTTCATAGATTCATGAAATTTTGTCTTATCTCTTAAAGGATCCCAATTATAGAAGACATGGCTAGAGCTCAATATATTGAAATAAATCTTATATACTTTTTCCTTTTTGTATATCACCACTACCTATTCCATGTATCTAGGTTTTCATTACTTATAATGACATGACATACCTTATCATATATCAATATATGATTTAGTATACAGAACTTATTCATCAATTTGATATTAATTTCACTTTACACTTTATTATTCATAGTTATACTGCATATTATATTAATATAATGATTATACAGAAGTGTTACTCTAGTAATGAGGTCATAGCCTCCCAAAAGACAAACCAAATTACCTCCCATGATAGTTGACATCCTCTAGAGTTTAGCGAGATGCGGTTGAGGCCATGTGGACCAATAGGATCAAGGAACCTCTTTGTGGAGCCAATGTTCGGGGCGTCCCAATGTGACATCTGAGATTATAATTTCATTATTTATAATTTTTAAATAATAGATATGATATTAAGAATTTGATTTTTCAGTTAGTGAGATGTTCATGTGAGTAGCTATTCTATGTACATAGAAACTCCAAACTTCCTTGAATGGAATATTAATTTCCGACATTTTTCATATTACATTTGGTATCATCCAACCATTGGACAATGAACAAGAATTTTTATATCAATATTAATGTAATTAATGTTTATATTTTATCCATGTCCTGATGAGATAAGGGAAATGAAACATTGTTCATGTATCATATTGGGACCCTTGTTGGAAATTTACATTCCATGCATATGTCATTCCATAAAAAAAGTATTGTGTTGGTTTCTTCATTAATTCCTTCCATGACAGATTTGATTGATATGAATAGATTTTTTTTATAATGATTGTTTTTGGTAATTAATAAAAGATAGTTTATTTTTAGATTTTATTTTAGAATAATATGATTTAATTTATGATTACACTATAGTAGACACCCTGAGATGATAGATATGAAATTTTGAGTAAAGGACTGTTTGTCTCATAGACAAGAACGTGTAATCGTATTGATTGATTAGATGAAAAATTTAGATTCATATCAAGTGTGTACCCTTATGGATTGGAATAGGTGAAACATTTCTTTCATCAATTTAATTTTCTATATAAATATGTTTTTAAAATAGAAAAATAATTGTAAAACACATATTTTTACCCAGTTTCCAACGTAGAAGTGGGAAGTTTGAGGAGTCTTTTTTTGTTCAATATAACTGTTTCTATCATAGAGACATAAACAATTAGGCTAGCATAGGGGTATCAATTTTATATAGAATGTATTTATAAAAATTATAGTTTAATATCTAGGGATTATGATATTTTAAAATGACACATGTGACGTGATTTTGGAAATAGTAGACCACCACCACCACAATTTCCTCTAGACATAATTCAGGAGTCCATATATAACCATTCCCTTGAGTTAGTTTGGACTGATTTTCTACTTATAATTCCAATATTTCCCCCCATGGAACTTATTCACATTCCTTATGTGTGTGATGATTTTTCTTTCATGGATATTTCTTATAAATTATGATGACATTATAGGGTGATCTACACTCTTTCCCTTCCATTGGATAGTAGACTCACAAATTCTAGTAGCAGAATGAACACACATTATTAAGGATGGATGAAAACAGGATATAGAGATATGGATCAAGACTATTATTTCAATATTAATTCATATAGAGACATATCCTGACAGGATAGTGAATATTATTTACTTAAATGTAGAGAGTATATTCCAAACATTGGTGGGATATTCTTAATCAGGATTGTCTTTATCTGAAACTTATGTGTAAGGAATTCTGGTTGAGATTTGTTGATTATTTATTCACTAAGACACTAAGGTATTATCATTATAAGGAATTTATAATCCTTAAACTGTGTTCTATGTCATTTATGGACTCTTCAACTCTTTTTAAAGTGCTTCGATGCTTGACCCCTATCTACACTATTAATAATACAATAAAAGACTGATTATTTTTGTGTGGTCTAAGGATTCATATCTATTCATATGTAAATATTTTTTGGATGACTAATACATCTAAAATATTAAGACAAACCCTTATCTTAGATAATATTGTAAGTTATTTATATGGTGTGAGCCATGGATAATAAAAATGCAGACAGATTTGTGGTTCTACAAGTGGCCAGAAGCGAGACATTGAGACTGTGTGCATGATTTCTGGCTGCTATGTGACACCCACAACTAGTTACATGGTATGTCACAAATGTCAGGATCCTACAAATAAATCGCCTTATAATCCAAAATACCTCGTTGAGTGATGATTATATAGAATATTATTGTATCAACCGATATTTTTTAGGACCTTATGTTCATTTAAAAGTAGAAGAGGATCAATTTTAACTCCACCATCTTGAGAAGTTTTAGTAGAAACTCTCTCGGATGGTAATTGGAGCATTACTAGTCATACATTCAATGTATGAGGTCATGGATATAGTATCCCGACATCTCAGATAGAGCCTTAGTAGAGTAGAACAACTCTTGGCAGTCATTTTGTTGTACAAGTAGTTGATCAAACCATATATATTCACTGCATCGTATACCAGGGGAGCATGTTACTGGGTTATATACAATTCTAGGAACTATTATTGTATAATCATTAACCTTTTATTTCTTATTTTATATAGATGCATCACACTATTTCATATATATTTCTGTTTTAGTGGGCCTTGGGGTTCATGTTGAGTACTCTTGAATCATAAGGATTCATGATACGCCTTTGGGTATATCATTATATAGTGTACTATTGTGTAAAGAATTTACTATGGAGGTTGGCATTAATTTTTTATAGATCATATTCATTCTATATATTACTGAGTTTACATAATTATTAGGATGAAATGGTGAGTTCTCTATCATGCCTATGTTTATTTTTATTTTCAGAGAGTGTCATTTACTTCACCAGAGGGATACAATTATATTCAAAAGGTAGAGTGGTATATACAAGGCGATATAACTGGTCAAGACTATCTCATGATAGGAAGAGTGAATTTCCATATTTATATCTATTACAAGGGGAATCAAGGTCTATATCAGACTAAGTTCCCACATGTTGTTGATAAATTTAATGAATAATTCACCTAACAACACATTAGGACTCTCTACAGTGAGAGAGTTTTAATTTACTATTGATATAATTATAGAATTTGAACCAATGTTGAATCCTCCTAATAGTATGGAAACTACTGAGTTGTAGGTGATAAATAGTAATCTATATGATTTGGAGGATGAGGGTCTTATACAAACCAGTACTTCCCACTAATGATCATCTTTCATTTACATTAGTTAGGGGGAAGGAACCCTCACTCATTTTTTGGATTACCAGAAGTTGAATAAAATTACAATGAAAAATTAATTTCCATTTCATAAAATAAATGACCATAGAGAATAACTCATATTTAAGTGGGTATTCTTAGTGGTTGACATGAGATCATTTTTTCATCATGTTTTACCCAGAACATTAGAAATTCAACATAAAAATTTCACTAGTCAGTATATATTCTATGATTATCTCATAATATTATTCAGACTTACATATATTCCTATAATATTTGTGGATTTGAGGGATTAGGTTATTCATCACTATACTGATTATTTTTTCATGGTATTAATTGATTACATTTTTGTGTATTTTAATACATTAATAAAACATGAAACTTATCTTTAGGTAATTTTTAATATATTGAGAGGGCACCATCTGTATGGAAACTTTTGTAAATTTCACTTTTAGATCTATAATACACACTTACTGAGTGAACTTATCTCAAAATAAAGAGGTTCAGTTGACCTAGTGAATGTAAAAGTTGTGGCTATGTAGGAGTGTCCCAAGAACATCATCGAAATTTGAATTTTATTCGGGATATGTGGATAATAAATTCATTTTATATAGATCCTCTAACACATAGCATCACTAATTATGGGATTGACAAAGAAGGGTGTGATGTTTATAAGGATTGAATCCTATGAGAGAACCATTATGAAGTTGAAAGGGGGGACTAATTTCATTATGGATCCAGATTTTTCAAGTGCCAGGAAGGATCTACACAATCTATTATGACACATTAGATACCATCCATGCTGCATTTTTATGCAGGAAGATAGAGTTGTTGCAGACATGTCATCATAATTGAGCCCTCTTTAGTAGAATTACCTAACAGATGATCTTGATTTGGAAGATATTGTACATAACTTAGGGTTATGATGGTATTAATAGCTAGTAAAGAGATTTTGGGTGTGTCTGGATGACATGAATATAAGATATATTTTCTTCACAGGGAGACCTAATTCTTCAGTAGTGAAAATTGGTTGAATATATACAGTCCTTTGACATCGAGCTATCCAATACGCTCAGAATGGAATTTTCAAATACACTGAAATGAAGGACTCATATAGAGATAGTGTATGATGAAATTAGACAAAGAAATGTTATCACTAAATTTTCTATGATTCATATAGATATTCAAGTATTTCATGGACAATCTATACCTGCATCGCAATTAGTGACCTCTTAAAATTTGGAGATGTGAAGATGAGGCTATTTTTATATCCAGATGGAATATTCCTATGAAATAGTATTGTTATTAAAGACCCACATACATATTTGAATATCGATGATAAAAATATCCTATGTATACATGTGTGTATCTGACATTCCATAAATGTTATGTAGGAGTTGATTGGGGATTCACATTCTTCCATGTTTGTTGCTCACATGAGTATTCCTAAGATATATCAATATATGAGATAACAATATTGGAAACTGTGAAGGAAGAATTTGATAGGATAATTTATCACTAGGTGTTCCACTGGTTAGTAGGAGTGAAACTTTGTCTGGTAACATGGCTAATCTATCCCAGAATGGAAATAGGAAGATGTTGTCATATATTTTGTTGTAATACTTCAATGATATCTTTGAGGAAGAGACAACCTTTGGGTAGTCATGGATCCACTAAAAAATTATCCCACTTTTATCCTATCTAGGAGACTTTCTTATTTTTTGGGATGGGATGACTATGGTCACATGTGGCTATCCAACTACAAGGGGCCATCATACTATCATCTCAGATATAGATTCTCACATCACATGGATGAGTGGGAAATGGTTGAAGGAGGCTATGGGTATATGGGTTCATCTGAGAACAAAGTATAACCCTTAAACTGATGTCCAATCAGAAAAGACAATGCAGGTTCTAGGGGACATTCTCTAAGAATTTTTCCTTCATTTATGTAGTTCTCGGGGGAATCATATCCCTCTCAAGGAGTTATCCTACAATAAAAATTAAAATCCAACAATTATTATGGATCTTTGATAGGCCTTGTATTTGTTTCACCCCAATTCTATTTAGAGGAATGAGAGGTAGTGTAATATGGTCTTTTTCTCATTCAGGTGTCTTTGGAATAGGTTTATATGATTAAGAAGTTGATGTACAATACTCAATCGAGAAAAAAACATTTTTGATCACCTTTTAAGGCCTCAGTAGTTTGAGTTCAAGTATCATGTATTAATGTGTGTATCTCCCAAACATGGGAATAGGTGGATTTAGAGATATGTGAAGTTGTCTCTATTATTTTTCAGACCCTTTCATATTATGAAGAGAGTAAGGGTGGTAGCCAATAATTTTCCATTACCTCATAGGTATCCTCTAATGCACGACATCTTCTATGTTTAATAGATTATCTGTTATAATTATTACATGTCACATACATTGATCCCAATTATTTTGAGTATATCGTTAATTCTTTTCTAAGGAGTATCCTATACACACAATTGATTAAATAATAAAGGTTCTCTAAGGCTAATTTATCACATTAGTAAGGTATTTATAGAATAATGAATGGGTACATGATGAGAAATGGTATAAAGAGGTTTAAATATGTACATAGTGGTCGTAATTATACTCATATGATGTTTTTCCTGACATATGAGGTGAAATCATGGACGACTTCCATGAAGGGGGAATGACTATAAAAAATTAGTCTTTATTTTAGGTATAAATCCATTTATATTCAATCTAATTCTTAAAAATGGATATAATATGTATTTTTATTGAGTATTGAATGATTAATGTGGTGGATGGATCTTGTTTTTTAGTCTAGAACCCCAAGTAGTGGGAAAAATCATATTGGCCACACAGTTTAGAGAAACCATGCCATGAATGCGACATGGTTATCCCTAACAATGTGGGGCTAGAGAAAGGGGTTGATCAGGGTGCATATTTTCCCTTAACCATTCCCTAGGGGATATACACCCATGAAATATCTCAATTGTTTTAATAATAAGCATATCTCATAGTTGGAACACGGTTTTCCAAACGTACAGCCAAACCGAGAACCTATGTTAGTTTTTGGCTGACACTATCCAACTACATATAAGTGCTTATATATTTTACCCCAACTTTCATTCATTCTATTTCCACCAGCATTGGATTCTCCTTCACATAGGATCTCCAAAACTATCCTAACCTCATCATCTTCATAAAATTCATATATATTTCTAATTCAGGCACCATAAGTCTTGTTGGATAGACACTAGTACATTCTTAATTCTGTCTATGCCATATTTTCATCCACTCGATGGATTTATCATATTTCAAGAACATATGACCTATTTTTAGGGAATTTTAATAATATTTCATTGTAGTCACATCATGACAAAATCAATGGTATATACAAGGAGAGTTTTATGAGTATATTTAGGATGCCTCCATTTTATCATTCATGTTTTTATGTTTTAATTTTTTTATCATTGTTCCACACAGTAGTTACACTATGGTTTTTCTAAATTGAATCTTGCTTGAATTGGTTGACTTCATTGAACCCAAATCACAATGAGAGTGACTAAATTATAAGGATCCATCCCCTGGGTGTGCCCTCTTATCTTCCAATATTGATTTCATGTGTATATAATAAAAGAACTTATTTTGGTGTTTCAATTTACTTTTAAAATAATGATACCATGTAAATGGATGTAGAGTCATAAAATAATTATTTCCTATGAATACTAATATGAATTTAATTGAAAAGGGTGGTCTTATCTTGTCACCTACGTAAACCAGAGATTGGTTACACCCTTTCTATTAGTAAATGTAAAATTTTAAAAAATTATACCTTTTCTCATTCTAATACCAATGAAAATTATTACTAATGTTTTGTTGGTATAATAATCCACTTTAATATTTGAAATTTCCAATGATAACACATATTTAGGATATATATATATATAATTGGGAATATAATCCATTATACTTGATATCAAATTGGAATGACGACCAATAATAATTATATTAAATACGAATGAAAGCACGTTAAAATTATGTTATGTGAGAATGATGAACCATAAACATGTTGTATCAATATGGTCATGGATACCATCATAAAAACTTGATATTATACGAGGATGACATCCCTTATGATAGAATACATACTTGATTTCCATTTTGATACTCTATGGCCATGACATCTCTTATGATATAAAATAAACATGGTGTCCCTTACACTAATATAGGGAATAGAGACATATATGAGATACTGAGCATTATGAACCTATTCTGTGATATTGGGAATGGGGTGTCTATTCTGTGATAATAGGAATGGAATCCCTATTCAGTGACACTCAGCATGATATCCCTATTACTACTATTATAATAGGATTATAGTCCCTTATTAATATAATACCTATGATTTTGTCTCTGGATACATGTTCATAGATATACTAGTATATGCTGATGTAGGAGTAACAACCTTGTTTTATTCAGGTAACAGAGATGATACATTTATACTTATTATTCCTAAATTAATTTATTAACTGCCCACAATCATGTTATACACATAGATTAGATATTAATAATAACCATTGATAGTGCCCTAATATGTTTATCTAACACCCTATCTGGGTTTCATAAGGCACTAATGTAGATTATATTCATGTTTCTTTTTATAAACGTTACCAATCTCTAATAGATGTGTGACATACTGGCTTGTATTAAGATTGAGTTTGGTAGCAGTTGACCTGACCGGGTCTTAGGATGCTGTGATATATTTTTCATTTCGTTCCTTCTTTTATAATATTTTTCCCTAGTTCTTATATCAATTTCTTCCAAAATTATTGATATATGACATTCATTTTCATCGTTCTATATATGATTCAGTTTAATGTATTTTATTATTATAATTTTCTTAGATATTTTTGTCTACTCCCACTACTAATTCAATGTTATACTACTTACAATATTTATTAGTTTATTGTATCCTTTTGATACTCTTGTAATGAAGGAACTGTCTTCCAACAGACACACACAAGGCCATCCTTGCTAGTCAACATCCTATCTCATTTGGGGAGATATTCTTGAGGTCATGTTGCTCAATGAGATTGGGGCACCTCTGAGTGGAACCTTGGTCCCAGATGTCACAAAGTTTTCTTATTAATTAATAAATATAAAGAGAAGTGGAAACAAAATAAAATATAACATAAAGGGAAAACATATCTCTTAAAATGTGCAACGAAATTATGAATTTATATTTTCTTATAATACAAAAAATTGAAGAGATGGATGATACATCTACCATGTAAAATGTAAATTGTATCAGTACATTATTACTATCTCATCCTCGAAACACATTCACAAGACTAAGTCCTATAATGGTTTAAATATTATTTATTTATATAGTAATATATTTTATATTCATAATACAATAATTTTAATTCTTAATAAAAAATAATATATATTTTATGTATATTCTAAAATGCCCTCAAAAGTATAATGGCCCAATTTCATTATGTATGGTATTATATAACACCGAAAAGTGTTAATTTCTTTTTAATAATTAGTTCATTATATTTTTTTAATCCCAAGAAATATTGGGCATAAATGAAGTGTAAAAAATTAATATTTAAAAATAATATTTATAACCTAGCTATTGGGATGGAGACAATAAACAAGAATTAACAAATTATGTAATATATATTGAATATAATTCACAGATATTAATTATTAATTCTATCACAAAATTTATTTCAAAATAATATTTGATTCCATAAAAGAGTGATACTAAATTCAGTTTATGTCATTAGAATATAGTCTTCAACACGCACAAAAATCCCGTTGTTATTTTGGTGAATAAAAAAAACTAAATTATTCCATTATTTAAATTATATTTTACAAAATTAACATCATTTTTTTAAATACAATAAAAACTAACTTTGGTTGAGTTTTTTAAATTTTTCAGAAATTGTTGTTATTTTTCGTAGAATAGTGAAAATATATATTTTAAATTTATATGAAAATTTATTAAATTATAATGATATAAAAAATGAATGTTTATAAGACACTTTTTGAAGAAAAAATATTTAACATTAAATAGAATTCAAAATATAAAACAATATTGAATATATAAATCTGTACATAACAATCTGATAATCTAAGTACCATATTTAATAAAATTCAATCATTTTTCATATTTACAATTAATAAAGTATTTACATGTTTACATTCTGATTTTGATTCTTTTTATAGGGAAAAATATTTTATTTTTTAATAAAAATCAAAATATTTTCATTTTAATTGATATTATATATTAATTTTCAACAAAAGTTTTTTATGAATAGAAGAAACATTTTATAAGAATTGTTTTCATTTCTTTTTTTCACAAATTTAATAAACTTAATTTCCAAAACATTTATTAATTGAGGTTTTTAAAATGGAAGTCATATTTTTATTTATAATTATTTTATTATTAATAATGCAAATATAATTTTTTCATAATGAATAGTATAAATATTAAAAACTCAATACCATTGTTACAGAAAAATAATTTTTACAATATGGGTTAATCAATGAGATAATGGAATAAATTCTTGTAAATTGTATTTAAATATTACTATTTTAACATATATGGACATTTCCATGTCACTCCATTTATTTATTTTATATTTGGAGAAACCTTCACAATAAGATGAATTTTTGTAATTTAATTGTTTTTGTTAATTCGATGTGTTTCCATTAATTCACTTATTAAAGGGGATTAAAAAAATTAATATTGAACAACATAGATATTACATAAATTTTGACGGATATATAAAACATTATAAAAATGTTCTCCACAAGACAGTATCAATTTAGTGTATTTAGAAACATGGAAACATAAACACTGGTTCATGAGAAATATACATTATCTCCCACTAGGTTCACTATGAATATGTCCCATAATTGATATATCATAGAAGGAATATATCATCATAACCTGGGTAAGGAGATAGAAATAGGGGTGATCTCAACTACTTGGTATGGGTATATAGGAAATACATGTAAGCATAAACATAGTCATAGTAGTGTGACAATGTGATCATAACATTTCAGGATCACACCCCACATGTCAAAGATCATAAACCTGAATCATGGAATACATCATAGTAGTTCATAAGACCAGAATCATAATAAAACAAATAAGATAATATTTGAAATCATAACATAGGAATAAGACATGGTATTGTGGAAACACATAAGAACATAAAATGATCTCAATGGTATTCCATGAATTTCTTCCAAGGCCATATTATTTTCATGGGTAAACTCCCCACACCATATTTATAGTTATGGTTCACTACTAAAAACAAATTAATAGCATGATTTCATTCCTCATACATTCATATAAGTCATGGTTCACTCCCATGGACATCATTGTAGTCAGGGATTACTCCCAGTACCATCCTAGCCTATATCATGAGTTATAAAAATTTACCATGTGTGTTGGAGAGACATATAGGCCCCCCCATCTCACAGTGAAATCCTTTATACATATTCTACAAGATCATTAATACTTATATCATAACCCATAAAATTACATGGCTTTGATAAACATGTAATAATATCATATCCTATAGAAAAGATAGAGGTTTAATGATAACTTTATGAAAACCATAGTATGTGAAAATACTAGGGTTTCAAAATCATATAATAGATAAAAGGGGATAATGTTTTATAAAAATCTTTCCATAAATACATGAAACATTCAGATAATGAATTTCTATGGAAATACTAAATTATTTACCAGACAGTTATGAGTAACACTAAAGGGTTTCATCTTATATTGTAAATAATTAAAAAATATATATTTTTAAAACATTTATTAGGGAAAATATCATTTATTATTTGAAAAATGTTTTTTAAAACATAAAATCTTTTGAAAACCATTTTCCTAAAAATAAACATTAAAAATTTTAAAGGTATCATTTAAAACACATTTTAAGACATTTTCCTTTGAAAACATCTTGAAAACCTATAATGATTCCTTTAGAACATTTTAAAAATCATTTCATTGAAAATACATTGAAAACATATAAAGGAATTTTGGAAACGTTTTGAAGATCATTTCATTGAAAATAAATTGACAACATATAAATGAAGATTAAAAATGTTTTGAAAAACATTTCTTTTAAATAATATGAAAAGATATAAACAAATCTCAAAAAAAATTTGGAATCCATTTTTCATAAAAACAAATAAATGAATCTTAAAAACATTTGTAAACCTATTTTTCCCCTTAAATCATAAAAAATAAAAATAAATATATTTCGAAAACCATTTTCTTCCAAAATAAATTGAAACAAAAAAAATTCAAAATATTAGGAAAACATTTTATTAATAAAATATCTTAAAAATCTTATAAATTAGTCTTAAATAATATTATGGTCAGGATGGTGGGTATGTATATGGAAAATATTCTTTTTCACTGTAAAATGTTCAGAAAAATTCCTCAACCTGAAAATGGCAAGAAGATGAAATTCAAAAAATGTTTATTTTAAAAAGTTAAAACATGGTTAAAAAATTCATTTAAATATAATATGATAATATTAGACTATTTTTGGAAACCTCAAAGAAATAAATAGATTTGAAGGAATACATATTTCTCACCAAAGAGATATGTAAATTAAGACTTCCTTAAATGCACTTTATTGATAATATTATGTTCCAATGAGTGTAAAATTGGTACCATTATATTTATATATCATGAATAACATTATTTAAAAAAAGTATTTATTGTTCTTGCTATATGGGTAGTAATATTTCATTAATTAATGAATAATCATAAACAATATCGATAAGAAAAGTGATTGTTTCAATAAACTCTTACCACTTCGTAACATTGAAAATTTCTAAACATGTATGAAAATGAAATTAAATGATGTTTAAAATATAATTAAATGAATGATATTCATTATATATAATGTAAAATATATATATACCTCAAAAAATGAATGTCGGTGCATAACAAAACATGTGTCTCAGATGATGAAAACTGGGAAGAAATTGTCTTACCGATTTGGATACTTTTTAAATATTAACCCCATGAAAGGAATATAATATAATTGATACGTCAATACCTATATAATTAATAATATTATCAATATAATACATTAAGGGTATGTATACTCACCACACAGATGAAATGAGCAGTAAGTAAAGTGTGAATCTCATCAAAATAACATGTTAGATGAAAATTCCTTACATCATGTCTTCAATCCTATTATACTCTCAAAAACATCTTGTATAATAACAATAATTTTACTATACATAAAAACATGAGACATATTATAATATATAATAAAATTAATGGTTTTATTATGATATTATACTAGCCACTTGTTTATGTTATGGTTTCACTTCATGTAATATCTGATTGGTTCTTCGCATGTGTCTTAATTCATATTATATTTGGTCATTATTCATATATAATGACTTCCACAACTTAAACCATGATATAAATATCATTTATATTAGTTATATTTTTATTATAATAATCTATATTATATATAATTATGAAATGGAATACACTATTTATTGAGACAACATGTTATATGTACACATGAATGTAGTTCATGTTTTTATTATCGTATTGTAAAAAATAACAAAAAATAATAATTAAATATATGTATATAATATCATTATATAATAAATATTATATTACATATATCATATAATTTTACTATCCACATTCTAAATTCCTTCCTTTTATTAGGTGAATGAATCTTATCACTTTGAGGGGGCGATATCCACACATCCTCAAATGAAATTATTGTGTTGACACAAAATAGAATGTATAAATATATGTTTTATAAACATATTAATGATGCCAAAAAAATTATAAATATTATATATCATATATATAAAAATATTTTATTTCATAATTTCCATAATGATATGAGGTAAATGGAAATCAAACAATAATCGTTTTGTGGGGCGTTAGTTCATCGTAAACATAAACATTATGTTCATTGGAAATTAGTTTTATGTGTGTCTATGTGAAGGATTATACCTTATAATAATGAAATATAATTACATTGAGGATTATTTTTTTTCTTATAATCATGGATTATGTATATTTTTTGAGGTTGATATTGTATATAAGATAAAGGATTTTGATGGAGGATTATACCTCTTCTTTGGGAAAATCTTATTGGTTTTCACTAAATGGTATCCATGGAACTATATCTTAAAAATGTGAGATTTATAATAATAGGGGAGGGATATGGTGATATTGTTTTGTAGATTATTTTCAATAAAATTTTCTTGAGTGGTGTGTGGAAATGGGAGTATATGAATCCTTTTATAATTGAGGATGAGTGGCACTCTTGTGAATCCATGGAAAATGTATTCCACCCACATTTTTCATAGTTAAATTGGATCCAATAATAAACATAAGTAAAATAAATGTAGTATAAGGTTTATATATTTCTGTCCAATGTATTTCAAGAATTTTTATAGGTATTTTGTGCATACCGTTTATGTTTTAGAACATTATTAAGCTAATTTTTTATAAATCATTTTAATTAATTTTATTGAAATTGAATAAGTTTATTCATCAAAAACTAGGATAAACATATAACAAATTAAAATTTATGTTGATTACCAATATGGGATCTATTTCTCCAAACTCCAATCACATTAATGGAATAAATTAATTAAAATTTAATCCCATATAGGGGACGATAATACTGGGTTAAATTGTAAAACAATTCCAAATATAACAATGATTTAATATTGAATTTCAATGTGAAGTTAATTCTGATGATATGATTTTGAAATAAAAATAATCTAATTAAAATTTAAAAACAAATAAAAATATAATTTTACAATATAAAAAAATTATATGAAGTATATTTTTTGAATTAAAATTTATGTTTTTTAACTATTTCTCAAAATAGGTATCATCGCGTAAAAATATCAAAAAATTCAACCTAACCTTATTTTTACTTGCCATGTTAAAATATTATGTTTATTTTGTCATATAATATTTATAAATGATCAAAAAAATTATTTTAAATATGTTCATCATTAAATGGAAAAAAAAAATCTTAATAAAAATATTAGTTTTCTAGTCTGAAATTGGGGTTTTTATTATCTTATTTTTATCAAATAAACTAGATGAATTAAAAAAAATTAACTGGATATATTTAATATATATTAAATTAATGAAACTCACTAATTTGAATTAAATTAATTTATTATTAAAAGATATCTTTATCAGAATAAAAATAGCTTTCTATAAAAACATCCCCTTTATATTCAACTGGTTCTTATATGAATTTTTAATTCCTTTTTAACTAGTTAGTTCAAAAATTTATTTTCGTAATTTAGCGAAACATATTCATTAATATCATATTAATGAATATATAAAATCTTATTTTATAAATTAGTAATATTTTTTACAATATATTATCGTTATGTAATAGTCAGTCATGCATGTAACAAAATCCATTTACGAATGTTAGTCTTGCGTGAAATTTAAGATAAAATCAGTGTGGTTTATAATGAAATATAAAATATAGGATTCATTTAGTGAATTATTTTCATGGAATTTTATATAAAATTAATCAAAAATTTTTATTTAATATAAAATAATCAATTTTCAATGTTACATAATATATAAAATATCAAAAAGATTAAAATAATTTGAATAAAATTCACATAACCATAGGGTGTTACCAGAACAACTTATAAAAACATATTTAAAATTATTTTAAACTCAGTAATAGAAATAAACTAAGCCAAAAAAATCATATCTTACATACCACTAATCTTGAGCATCTGGTATTATTTTATGAAAATTATAAGAAATCATATGTTTTAAACCAAATAAATCCTTTCAAAGAAGTTGTAATGACAATAAAAAAATTTCATTTTTTATTAATTATTATGCATAATCTATGTACATTGAATCCATAGTAAAATAATTAATCCATTATAATAAATATATAATAATTTTTTAATTATTATTGGATTCTTATTTTACACCTCTTTTCCATCAAATTGGTAATGAAAGTGTTATTCTTGTGATTGTTTAGATTACCATCTCCATGTAGCGATTTTAATCGTATTCCATATCAACCTCAAAATTTTTTATATAATCATTTTCATAGATAATAAATATAATTCCTATAAAATTACTAATCATATAGAAGTATTATATTATGATTATAACTTATTATCATCTTTCATATTTTTCCTTTATGAAACACTATTGTTTAGTTGTGTTTCACCACCTACATGAGAGATTCTATATTATTTATGACATGAATTATAATGTAAAAGTGAATATTATTGATATTATATAAAAACAATATATAACTGGTATCATTAAAATTATGTAGAATATATAAACATTTATAATTTGTAAGGACTAAAAATGTTGAACCAACACTTGAATGAAAATTTAAATATTTATAAACCAGAATAATTATTTTAAGGAATAATTATTAAATGGGTGTTAAGATATTGTATGTGGATCATGTATTATATTATAATTAAATTTATTTTTTAAAAATAAGTGAAATAAATTTTAATTTTTTCTTGCTGGAGTTTAAAAGTAAGAATGAGGAAATTTGAACTTGAAGTGAGTGTTTGTTGCAAATATCACGCCTATTCAGAAATGCCTCTATAAAAGATTCTATTTTTTCTTTATAAAATAATTCTATAATAAAATTTATCTATAAAATTATACTATATTTATCTATGGGGTTTATATATTTTCCTCTCATGTTATCCTATTTTGAAATTAATACGACTTTATAATTAAACAAGAGTCACATTAGAGGGAAATTTCCAATCATTGTAATAGATGAATATGATATGAGACCCTATTTCCTTAGAGTTATAGTAAGGAGGATATTCAAAAGATCTTTGTCCCGGCCATTCTAGACAAGGAACCCCGATTTATGTTTATCAATGGAAAATAGGCTCAAGGACACTCTGAATTTACAAACATTATCATTCCATAAAATATATCTATCATCACGTTGTAAAATAAGTGGAGGCCCATATAACTTCTTATATTATGAAATTATTCATGTGAAATTATGTTAATTCCATAACATCCTATTATTTAGAAGGGTTGGGACAAAAATCTTACACCTAATAATGATCTTCCCGGACATAACATAATATTAGTGAGATTATATAAGTGGATGCATATTCTTGTTCCCATTGATGAATGAACTGACATTTTCATTCCTATTGTATATTTACAACAACAAGTTTAGATGAATTTAGAATATCATAGTAATGAAAATAAATGACGATAGTCAGAATATAACAATTATCACTATTGTTTTGTCTTATATCCTTAATATTTTAATTATTTATGAGGGTTCTTTAGATATATTGATAAATAGAAAAGATTGGGGTCAAAACATTTGTCTCCTTGGAGAAGAAAATCTATATATTTTAAGGAAAACACTACAGTAGGATTACATTCTCACTTCCACCCAAAAGGTATATAAGTATATTCTAGTATAGATTCCAATCATGGTACACATCCTATAAAATGTTAATTCTAGGAATGTGTGATTTTATATAGTAGTTTCTACCAAAATATAGACACTTATCCCCATAATCCTTAATAGAGCACATCAGTTTATTTTGATGGAAGTCAAGGGAAATCCCCGTATTCATACCCAATACATTAAAGCTAGTCAGTTAGATCTGTTGGTAACATTAGAGTCAACAAAACGAATTCTGATAAAATATGAGCATCATCCAAACCTGAAAAGGTGTATACAAATGATGTTATTGAATAGAGAAAATTATCAAATAGAAATCACATATTTTGACCATGATGATTAGTGAGGTTCTCAATGATATAAAATTTGTATCTATGTATGTATTTTTTTTGCTCATCAACAAATATATAGATCAACCTCCACTACATATCTCCTATATATTATATTTTATTATGTTGTTATGTATGTCCTCCCTAAAACATATTCCATGAAATCCAACCTAAAGAAATAAAAAAATCAATTACAGAGAGGTATCGTGATGAATAGATATTTAAATTACTATTTGATGGAAATAATATTGATGAGATAGATGCCATACCATACTATGTCATCAATTTGTTTTCATAAAGAACGTGCCTCTAGAATCCAATTCTATCTTCACAACAATGACCCGACATATGGTGATTTTTTATCATGATAATAATGTCCTCCAATGATCATGATTCATTGAGTACACTATCATATCAAGTGGTTCTCGATTGATTGATTTGGGTTACACCCACTACCACGATGCATATATACATTAAATGAACAATATTAATTGATGGTTTGATATTACTATCAATATCAAAACATTCCTCACTATATCCATATGTTGTTATAATTAATTGGGCTTCATGAAACCCCCCGACGATCATATATAACTGGGAAAACAAAATTTTTGTTGAAATGTGGTGGCATTTTTTTCTGTGAATATGAAAGGGATGACATTGATATATTGAATGAATCAGACATGCACATCCTATATTTTTTATCACATTTTAACTTCTTGATATAACATATTTGAACTAATGAAGGAGCCTCTAATTCCTCATTTGAGTCAAATATTTTGGGTGACCTTTAATATGATAATGTCAAAGATTGTATCATCTCATGGACTTAAAAAATAACTATTGTCATATTGATATTTTAACCTTCTTGGTAACCCAAATTTAATTATTAGTGAAACAATTCATTAACAAAAGTCATTTATGTCTCATTATCATCAAAAACCTTTTGCAGTTAATATATATCACCTCTCCAATATGAATTTCTATATATTGAAGAATAAAATGTAATTAATTTAACAACATTCCAACGTTAGAATATTCCATAACAGAGGGAATCCTTCTCAAGTTTCTTCCACAATAGAATTCAAAGGACTAAATAACCAAAATTATAATACATCTGTCCAATACAATTACAGAGACAATAAGGTGAAAAAATTAGCTGGGTGGAATAATCAAAACATAAGATCATATGTTAATAATGTGAAAATAATTTTCTCATTTATCTCAATTGATAATGGAAAATAATTTGATCAAATTAAAAATCATTTTGATTCATATTTCAAATTGTAAAATATAATTACACCTAGACTATGATTGACTGATGGAATATCAAATATGCAAGAATTTGTTGTTTTCATCATGGAGGGTCCTAACACATTGGTCTAAGTGGATTTTTACCATCACAATTTCCTTTAACAAATCGTGTTTTGAAATAGAAAAAATTTTAAAGGGAATTTTTTTGGAGTTATATTTCATTAACAAAATTATAATTACATTAAATCATAAAAGGAAAAAAATTAAAGATGAAACGAAATTATATGAGATTAATTTAAAAAAATTTAATTTTTGATTAATAATATAATAATAATAATAATTATTATTATTAATATAATTAAAATTAAATTAGGTTTTATTTAAAACTAGAAGAGGTTTATCCTTCCCTTTTACATGGACCTCATGACCATCCCCCTCCCACTCCTCTCCTTGGATACATGATACACCCAGGATAAAGCCATTAGTCATGTGATACCTCGGCTCTGGATCCCACCACTCTTCATCATTTACCAATGATTTCTTTCGGTTTGTAATTATTATTCAAGGTACAGCCTTATTCTTTATTCTTCATCCACATTCCTTATGATTTCAGTCTATCTTCCACCCTATTTCATTCGGCTGAATCCATAGGGTTATGGGATGACCATATTTGTTGTTTCTTTTGATAATTATGTGTGAAGAAGGATTCTCTAGACCCCATATGGAATATTCTAACATCCTCAGCCAAAGTAAAAGTATATTGGGTTTTTTTGACTCATTGTCATCTGTTTTGGGTAAGGCTTCCATCTGTTTATTCTTATTTATCAATTTAATGTGACCTCATTTAGTGTTTTTTATTCCCTCGTATAATTTGAAGTGGGTTTTGATCGAAATTGAAGGAAAAAAACACACATACAAAGGTATATATATATATATATAAATGTATTCTTTGTACATATTTTCTCATGGAAAGGGGAATATGTACATTAGATTAAAAGATATATAAAAATGTATATGAATGATTGTGCATGTGACTGTGGGTCAGATTCAACATTTTACTGCTATATTTTCCATGTTCTGAGTGTCGGTTTGGTCATCCCTTGATGTAGGATCACAATTAATTCCCCGTGTATTTCAAGATTTATTTAAATTTTTTTATAGATTCCTTCTTAATTATTCTTATTTATATTTAATTATATTTATGTAACAATATTTTTAGTTATAATAAATATTTTGAGAGAAAAATTCATGGGTTTATAATAAAACCCCTCATACAGATGTTTGCTATCTGAAAAAACTCATAATGATATATTCAGATCATTTAGCTTGCATGACCTACCTCTTATGGTATTATCACCTTACTTTTACCACTTATAATTCAATTATTCTTTAGTTTCAAGATTTTTTACATAAATATATTTTTATTAACTCTGAATCTGTTTTATAATAAATTTCAAATATAATTAATTGATTTTTTGGATAAAACAATGTCATTATTTATAATAACCCTCCCAATGGAGGTATGCTATTTTTTAATAAAAAAAGTATCTATTGTACATTTATGCATGTTGGATTATACAATTGATTTTTTCCTATTCTTTTTATTTGATAGATCGAGTGTCATGTTTAGAAATTGTTATTGTTTTGTGTTATTAAATGGAGTGGCCCTCATGTATATAAATTTTAAATGAGATAGATCACCCTCTATGTTCATGGGCAATTTTATAAAATTAAATGACATGGGATATACCTAATATAATTGAATATTGAAAAAATCATCTCCTAAGTGTTTTTATTACTTTAAAAATAGATTTTACCAAGTACGTGAATTCCCAATTGTTCATGGTTCGAAAAATGTGCCTTTCTGCACCTTTGTAATAAATATTCATGACCATTAGTTTTTGTGCATGTAAAGTAATGTTAATGGAATGAAATTATCTATATATATATATAGATATTCTATTCATTATGAAATTTCTGGCCGGATGGATCACTTAACATGGGTTGGTAGAGACCATGGATTTTGTATTGAGGACTCATGGTTGGGCATACTATGATCGGGTGGTCATTCCACAACATACTACAGGATATGATTTGGATTTACAGGGGAGGGATTCCCAATCGGTTTACCATAATTATATGTGATACAAGTTCCCTAGGGGAGAAATTATTAATGGACCTTTTGGATTGATGGATACACCATGCCTTGGTGGCACTCGGTCCTCCCGTGAGATACCATGGATGGACTCATAGTCACTATACTGGGAGTGATAGTAACGAATCCTTATGTAGTACCTAGGATAGTCTTAGTGGTATTATATTATCTTTTATTTAATATAGGGATACATGGGATTATTTTTATATCATTAGGGATGAGCTCAAATTCCACCATAAGATTCGGCATATTCTTGTGTGGTTTCATTTGTGGTTCATTATTTTACCCTTCTTGCTAAGAATAGCTTGTTATCTGTGGGAATTCTATGTTTCATTAATGGAATGATATGTTATATACATGATTTTCCATGTTGTTTCTGATATTATTGATATGTACCACTTAATATGAGTCATATGAGAAAATGTCTTATGTATAAAGGACTCCTGAATTGACACCCATGCTCTGGTGGTTATACCACGATGTGTATGTGGTGATACATTGTCTTTCCAGGAGACATATTATCAAGTGGATTGTAGAATTCCTAAGTGATATAGGTTCTGTAGTGGAGGTACCATGGATGGAACCATTGGAAATATGAATACACCATGTTTTTTTCATGATATTTGGTCATCTAGTGAGATACATCGGTCTGACATAGAGTTACCATGACTCAAGTGATACTAAGGATGTCATGTGGGTCTCCTAAGAATGAATCAATGGTATTGAATTATATTATATGTTCCAGTTGCGATACATGGGATTATTTTTATATGAACTTGTATGGGAAAAGGACTCCCCAATCAAATTGACTAATTGGTTGACTCTTTCTCTATTTAGATACAGCAATTAATATTTTTATGAGTAAGTGTTTGTGATTATTATTATTTATATTGGGGTATTTTCTGACATGACATGTTTATATAACCACGTTATAGTTTAAAAGATTGGGGATCTCTATATTTGATACATTCATTATATGATACTTGTATATATACCTTTCCTTTCACATGTACATTATTCAGGATTCCAGTATAGTCTAAAGATTGTGATACATGACAGGTGTACGTTATGAACCTGGACCATGTGGTTTTATGTTTTAAATGTTTATTTTCTCTTCTTTCCCCTGTAACACACCAATAAATTACCATTAAATGTATTTGATTCTAATAAACAATGTGGTTTTTGGACTACTGAAATGTATATCTCACACCATATGTTGGACACCATTGCATTGTGGTACCTGAGTAGAAATTAATATTTTCATGAAAACAGATTCATTATTAATAAATTCTACATTGTACATGAGTGTTAGGATAATGTGACTGAGGATGAGCACATGATTCTCATGCAGATATGCTTTTCACCTTTAATATATTTTCATCATTTGAGTCTTGTATTGTACGGTATTGTAATCATGTTATGCGTTTAATTTTTTATCTTAGGTATTATAATATATCATGAATACTTTGTAGAAACTAGTGTTGAGAGCTATAATTAAGATATTATATTATTCTAATTCTAAAATTTTATTTATTATTTATAGAATGTATTATTATATAAGTTTAGTAATATGTTATCTTAATCTGTGACTATAATCATGAGATTATTGTATCCCCAATATCACCTATATAATACCTCACTTCTAGTTGGTATCCTATGGTGTTTGGGGTAGAAATATTGAGGCCATGTGAACCACCGGTTTAGCTACAGACCTAGTTGTAAGTAGGGAAGGGACATTACATTACCCAATGGATAATTCATTCAACAATGGTTTCCTTATATGGAGGTGGAAGACACTTTCAACCCAAGCTATTAGGAATAGGATCATTTCAACACCTCTTCAAATTACATCGTCTTTTCTAATCATGGGTTTGAGATCCAAAAATATACAACCCCACTATTTATTTTTTAACATGACATTCCCCTATAATCTAAGGAAGATTCAGTATGGATTTTTGGGGGCTCCCTCATGAATAATATCAATCAATTTTCTATAAGGGAAATATGAAATGAGAGAGATTAATCACCATATTTGTCCCTAGATGAAACATTATAAGAAGATAGGGGATACAAAGAAGGATCATGATGATCCTTTTAATGAGGATTCCCTGAATCAAGATTTGTTATATTATAAGGATTAATATTAAATTATTATTTTTTCCTGATATGAATTTGGTAACATCCTATGTGATAATCTATGAGAGGACCCACTCTAAGACATGAGCATCAAGGCACATAATAAAAATATATTTTACATAGATATGATTAAAGTAGAAAAGGATGTGGTAGGAATGAACAGATGTAATCGGAGAAAAATGTAGGAAATATAATCTCAACATATTTATTTTCTACTCACTCAACATGATTCAACTAAAAATAAATGGAAACTAAATTATATATCCCTTTATCAACTAAATGAGGTTTAATTCATATCCTATTAATATAATTTGGTTCATTATTATGAAAGGATATAAATTTTACTATAAATCAATGTTAAATTAATAAGTTTAAGTATTGTTAATGAATATTACACGATAAACCATGAATGGGATATTCAGACCAAAGAATTAATGTTAGATCAGTACGGTGGATCTAGATCAAGGAAACTATTTTATTGAAACATAATGGTTGGGGAAGATTATAAATATACTATATCTCAATAATAGTTTAAATCATTTTAATTATTTCACTAATGTATAAATATAAATTAGAACCAACATAAACTATTGGTAGGATGAGTGCATAAATAATTTCTTATTAACTTGGTTCGAGGATCATCTCCAAAAAAATATTCATAAGGAATCAATTAAAAAAAATCATTCACTTTCATTGTGGAAGACATATTAAGGTGACATGACCATATGATGACCAAATAGAAACCTTTTAAAAAAATTTCATATTGCACTCCTCCTCTTACCAACAATAGGGATACCATATTAAAATTGTTTAATTAAAATAGGGATCTAATAGATCACATGACACCTTTTTTATCCTATTGTGTCCTTACACTGGGAAAAGATAAAGAGTTATAAGTATTAAAGTATTGACTCTTTATTCACTCATTTAGGGGTCCAACATTCTTTTTTTGTGATAATTTTAAAACTGAGCCTATCAAAGTGTTGGGATATATTTTTTATCAATTCATCTAAAAAATAAAATTTAGGCTAAGTTTGTGGACAATGGATGACATCATAAAATATATAAATGATTAAATTGAGGTATTTTATAATTTTTCTTTGTATTTGGAAGGGTATAAAAAATAAATAAACATGAGACTCCAACAATAGAATATACTATAGATCAACATAGAATATATGTTGAATTAGATAAATAATTTCTTAGTTAACATGTTGTATATATGCATTTCGGGGAATCTAAAACCATGTTGTAATATCTAGATGACATAATTATGTAAAAATGTATATGTCCTCTCTTATGGATACTACCTAGGTAATAATTTCTATATAATGTGAAGCCACAACTGACACTCTTAATCCTATATGTGCTATAAAAAACATAGTAGAGTTTCTATGGTATACAGACGTCAACTTCTACATTCAATTTGAAAATGTTGTGATATCTTAGGTGAGTGTGTCATATAGAGAAACCTATATAGAAATGGTAATTTATAACCCCTGAGACCATATTCATGAAGAAAACGATAAATCTTTGAATTAAAAAACAAATGAGATCATTCCATTATTATCAGAATTGGAATATACAACCAGATTGTCAATAGAAACCTAAGTATACATCATAAAATCCATAAAAATGAATATGTTTCCATCATATTTAACCATGTTTATAAATGGAAGAAATTATGTAATATTTAAAACACCATTTATGGTGATTGGATTTCAAGCAACGCCCAAAATTCTAAGAATATTTTACCTTCATTATCAATGGATAATGATTTCCCCACATCAACTTATAAATATAAAGAAACACTTTGCACTTATAACCATTAAAATAATAAGTTAAATGGGGATGATAATGATGACCATAAAAAATCCCCCTTTCATTACTTAAATTAGTGACTACCACTATTGATAATATCAAATTTCTAAATGTTGATGTAGATGTAAATCCACAATCCATTATAATTAATGCGAATATATCCATAGTGTTCCATGAAGAGTATATTTTCTTCCTAAAATATAATCATGAATTATTCTCCATGAAATATAGTATAATTAAAATATTGATTTATATGGTTTATCCTCATAAACAATGACTTTTATATGACCACAATTAATACAAAAACATGTTAAGAAGAATTCAATGAACTGTTTCTTCAAATTTTGATGTCAAGTAATAAAATTCTTTCAAATATAATATCATATTAAAAGTATAGTATATGTAGTGGTTTAATACCCCCATGCATGTTATTTCAATGAGTGGTATGATCTAGGTCAATATCGACTTTGGGGACTTCAATATTCTACACATGAAAGATAAATTCCTAGTATTGGATATAGATTTATTTTTTGATATGAGGGGTATTTTTGAATCCATCTCATTAAAGGATGGGTAATATATGTAAAATATGTTTAGTATAGCCTCACATGATAGGGAAAAGTCTCCATTCAATAAAACTATGAAAAAAAAATTGAGTCATGATATTTCCATTGGGTTGAGGAATTATTGTGCAATATATCAATGCACTATTTACTATGATTCAATATAAATGTTTGAAAAATGAATTCTATGAAGTTAATTTCTATGGGAACATCTATAATACTTCTTATATTAATGGTACACCATCATCACAATCAATTTTTTTGTATCTTTTGAAAAGCAAACTTTTTAGAAATGTGGGAATCATAGAACAACATGAATCCTGAATTCCACACACACAAGGAAACCAATTCAAACCACTTTCAAAAATAAAATCTCTACATTAAAAAAAAACAAAACACCTTCCATCATTCTCATTATGTTATGAGTCACAATACATCATGAATCGAGAAAAAAACACCCTCAATCCTAAAAATCTATAAAGAATACACCTACAACTAGCATTACAGACATCAAGAGCACCATCCTCACCACCATATAAGGAAAAAGGGAAAAACCAAAATCATTGTTTTCATCAAATTTCATCAACATTATTGATTTTGAAACCTCCATTGATGGTCATTAGCATGAGAATAGAGATTTTACAAGAAACCACCTGAACATACGAACCGTAAAAAAACAATAAAACCATCAGTGACGTATAAATGTCTACCAGATCTCACCAACATTACTATGGGAATCATCATGATGAAAAAAATCTACACAACACTGGAAATCCACAAAAATTACTTAATTCCAATGTGGCCACCAAGAGACACAGCCATCTAAAAACCTCATTCTACTAATGAGAAGAACTAATGAATCCATCATAGTCTCCCACTTGGAGCTAATAATGAAAAAAACATCACGATCCATAGAAAACATTTTCAAACCTAATCACAAACACCAGAGAAATCACCGTACAATAGTCTTTAGAAAAAAAGGTTGATTTCCAGAGCCAGAGTAGAGAAATGGTTGGGCAATGGCTATGATAAAGCACATCAACATGCCTGCCAATGCAGAAATCTTTGTAAATTCATTGAAAATACATAAAAAAGATTAATATAGTTTAAGTACAGAAATGAATCATAAAAAAGAAGACTGAAAATCCAAAACAGATCCACAGAAATACTAAAGCATACGAAGAAGGCCTAATAAAGATTGTTATGACATGGGATAACATGGGACATCAATGACATCAAAGATTCTTAACCAAACACAACAATTTCAAAATTTCCACAAGTCTGTCCTATATTGGAGAGATGGAACACAAGGTCATAGTGGGAACGAAGTGGTCAGGGCTCGATCAAAAACCATCTATGAGATCAAAAACCATCCATTGACAGAAGAACCAAATATAGAACCAAAAGAATAAAATATCTTCATAATGAAATAATAGACTAGATAAAGATAGAGGAGGAAAGGTTGGAAGATAAAAAGAGGGAATAGTGATTAGATTCACCACCAAACCTGAGGAGAAGGGTTGACGGATGAAACCCTAAGGGATTCATGGTACACAATCACAAAATAAAGTTCAAACCATGAAAGTCCTATTGACATATTAAAATGAATATTCCCTAGATACTCAATAAATTTTGAGGTCTATAAGTTAAAAAATGTTAAATCAACATTTTCACCCTTGATATTGTTGGTAAATTAAAACCCTTCACAAAATTAATTGTGAAAGTGGTGGATTATGTGTGAGATGAGAACTATCATCGATCCTTCTTTACCCTCCTGATGTTTACCCTCAAACCTAGACTAATGATGAAATACTTTTAGAAAAAACAACACATTTTGTATTTGATGAATCTATATAATTCACTAGGTTTTATCCATGGCTGTAAGAATTATATAGGTAAAGATAGTCATATATATTATCTTATTTAGGAAATCATGGACAATGGGACACTATATAGTAACATTAAGATAAACTTTTTAGCATTGATATTTGAAATAATGAAGTCGAGTAAATATATCTAGTATCATGAGATCAATATGATTTCTTATATATACACACCCATAGAATTAATCTTTTTCCCAATGTTAATAAGACATCTGGATGGTGAAATTTCATCATAAAATATTTTGGAATTTATTTCAAGCCTCATATGGTAATTGAGTTAAAGTGTTAGTGTTTTTTTATTATGCACCCAACCCCTGACCGAGGTATATTATGTAAAAATATATCCAATATGGATGCCTTATGTATATAAGATAAACCCCACATATGGGATATGTACATTGACAGTTATTCACAAATCATGAAATTCACATGATTTCATAATCCACAAGATTACCATGTTTTCATTGGGAATTTTATTCATTTACTAATATATTCTAATAACTAATTAACAATTTGTCTTCATGTAAGTATAAAATATTGATGATATTATTATAAATACCGTGAAAATTATTTATATTGCTCATCTGAAATACTATTGGATCACCTTAAAATAAGTGAGTATATAGAACTAAAGATGAAACATATAAATTGGGAATCTTCAATGATGAATGAAAATTTAATTCCTTTATAAGACTATATTTTATATTTGTTGATTGTTTTCACCATTGAAAAGACTCATAATCATGTTATAAATTCATATAAATCTCAAATGGTTCCATTCTAAAATGGATATACCTCCTTGGAAAACCTTTAATATTAGGAGATGGTTAACCATATTTTGTAT
This sequence comes from Viscum album, assembly GCA_963277665.1. Classification (NCBI taxonomy): domain Eukaryota; kingdom Viridiplantae; phylum Streptophyta; class Magnoliopsida; order Santalales; family Viscaceae; genus Viscum; species Viscum album. The sequence continues at coordinate 936,705,879 of OY728163.1, read as the reverse complement.
TCTAGGATGATATCCATATTCATTAGTAGATTCCTTGTAGAGATCAATAAAGTCGATAGTAATTCCAATAATGGTGGTTACACATCCTACTATAATGATTGTTTAATATATTGGTATCCTTGATTGTTCATTTTCACCATGATAATATCCCTCCACCGAAGAAATAATAGAAAAGTAGAATCATCAACATTTTGTTAGATTTTCATTTTCTAGTGATATAAATTCCCAAATGGTCCAATATAAATGTTTCCTTGATTGGTTTATCCTCATATTAAATTGTTGGAAAGAAATTAACATTTTGATTTAAGATTTACATTAAATAACATGAAATACTGATGAGTCGAGAACTATAGTCTCCCAATAGATTAGAAGTATATGATATTTTTTGGAAATTTATGACATGGTACTAAATGGTGTTTAACAATGTTACATATATATTCCATATAAATTACATAATCATTCATCAACCCCCAATGATTATTTATAATGTTTTGTTTTATTGGATTTTCATAACTTGTGGAATAGATATGATAAAGCAATATGTCTTAACCACAACCCATATGTTCAGGTACACACTTACTATAATCGACTTTTTCTCTATTTGGGAAAATTATACAACCATCATGATGTTATAAAAAGGTCCTTTTCAATATTGATAATTGAAACCTCATATCATGATTTGGTGTCCTAGAACAAATACTAATAGACAATGACACACTATTATTATTTTATCTTATTTGGAATTGTCAATAAAAATAGTAAATCTACAACTCATTCAATAATCAGTATGTTGTAAATGGATAGATAATGGTTGTGAATAACACCCTATAAAACATCATATAGAATATTATTGAAATTATATAAGGTGTAATGGACTGTAAAACGCATCCATAATTTGTCAGATTAATAACCCACACTCACTCACCTATACAAGTTATCATATTTTTCAGTTTATATGGGAAAAGAATATTATAACCCATTTTTTATATAGAATTAATTTCTATATAAAATTCTAACTACTGTTTATTTTTGTAAATATCCCAAAACTGATTATTTCATATAGATTAGATAGATCAAATAATATTTCACACACAACACATTTTGGATTTCCATTAATTCCTAGTTTCATGGGACATCAATAATAAATTTCATCACCACTCATTACATCAAGGGGGATAGTTTTGAAAAAAAAACACCTTCGATCATAAGGAATAAGCCTCCCAAAAAAACTAGTTGGGGTTCTTTTTGATGTAACCATTTTTTAATATCAAGGATCCTATTACATTTCCATGATGTATTAATAGAATGGAATTTTCATACCAATGAGTAATTTTTTAATTACAATTTTTGGAAATATCACATCGGTTCATAATTTACTACATGTAAAAATTTAAAATATATGATAATTACCAATTCTGTATGATTCTAAAATACACATATGTCATCTTCCATAGAAGTATTTAAACTAAATAGTACATTTTCATGTTTTAGGACACTGAATTGTATGGTGGGATTCCTGGAATTGTGAAATTATTAAAATAAGTAGTCTGATATTTATGACCATAAATTAAAATATTAACCCATTTTCGTTTCATATTAAACCACACGAGTCTCTGATCCATGTAGGATCCTTGAGGTATATTGTTTTTACATGTAATGAGTAGAATCAATGAAAATTTCCATCCTTCCATGTTTTAGGACATTAAACTGAATGTTATGTTGTCCATCATTGCATGATATTAAAATTTATTATTTTTCCTGTACTGTATTTTTTATCCTATATAATGGTAAAATCTATGTAGGGACCCTCACAAACTGATTTTAATTTTAACAAGAATACAATAATTTAATAAAAAAATTATATGTATATAAGAAAAAAATAAGGATTAGTCAAATTTTTGAACAATATATAGTTATTCTTGGATACGTCTTCCATGACCCATGATTTAATTTTCCTTAATAGAAAGCTTTTTTATACCTTATCTAGATTAAAATATATATAGAGTTTCTTTTATTAAACCAAGAGGAAAATGACACTTGTTTATTCAATTATATACACACTCAACTGATTTGTATAATTAACTAATTATTTCTTAATTGACACACAGATCATGAATCATGTAACCCTAGAGACCCCAGTGAGTCACACTTATAAGAATGCTTTGGGTAAAACATATTCCAATGATCAAAAATCATGTCTCAAGTAAATGAAATTAATATTTAGTCAATATTAGTTATATATTTGAATAAATAAGATATTTTGGGTCGATTGTTAGTGATAATATTTCACTTACATAAGACCTAAATCCATGAATTTATTTTATATTGCATTGATATACATTAAGGAAAAATAACCTCAATCAATAACTATGGTTGGATTAATTAATTCATTTAATGGAGTTATGTTATAATATGGGTCTATTAATTTTTCAAATATTCATGTCATAATTAATAATAATTCTCATTTTTGAATTAATAATTGGGTACCCTATTTAAATTGGGCATTATTTCTAAACATTTTTTTTGGGTGAAACATGATTTTAATATGCTATACTAATGATTGATATATCCCAAAGAGACCTATACATGAACTATGTGTGTATTGATTCATATTATTAATGGATATATAATGATGGATGAATCTCTAATATTAACACCGTTTGTGAATTATATCTATCCAAAAATCAATATTTAATATAATATTTAGACATAGGTAGAAGTCTTTAGCTCAACAACTGTGTGATAATAACCCAATAGTTAAACACCATTATTCCTAATATATATTATCACGTTCCACCTAACTCATGTGGGTTTTCCCACAACACTCAAACACAATACTAATTCCCCAAAAAAACATATTTGGTATATTATCCTCCTCTATTTAACAAAATTATGAATTTTTTTTGTTTATTAATCCTTTACCTCAAAATATATGTAGTGATGCATATATCCTCTATCTCAGTACCAACCACAACTTCTAATAGATCTATAATGATCCATTGACATTATTTTTAAATACATCACTACATATTTTACTATCTCATGAATATTTTTATATATTTTATGGTATATCCAAACATAAAGAAAATATAATATGATTTTCCATAGAAAATTATGCAGAGGGAAAATACCCCCCCCCACATCTCCAAGTATTGTATCCTGAAACCAAAACTTAAAAGATTCAACATTTACATGTGGTTATTCTCATACACATGATTCATATTCTAATGAAATGAATTATATTTATGATTATTACAAATGAATTTAATCATCTTGGTATGAGTCGTTATCATATGACATTATGGTACAGAAAACCCTAATCTCCCTCAAATTATGTTAATATTAAAGATATATTTTTCATCCTTTATTCCTATTAATATTATTAGTGTAGATTATATTTAAAAACATAATTTCACTTCATGAGGTTCAAAACCATCAATGATATCAGTGTATTTTTTATTATTTATCAATAAAAATATAGTGATATGAAAATATTCCATATCTTTTCTCCAATATACACTCAATTACCTTCTTATATTTCCCCTATTATATATTTTCCAAAATGTGGTTTCTTTTGTATTCACATGAGATAGATTTGGTTGAGTGTTAAAAACAAAATAACCACTAATTTGGTTTTAATGACTATTCTTTCCATATATATAGTGATTTATATATGATGCATCTTTAACATCCCAAAAAACTATCACCCATTTACAGTCCTTCCTAATTTATGACAGTGGTGTATAGAAGCTAAAAATATTTTGTTAATGTCTGTTTAAAATTTTTCTATAAAACATATCATAATGCATAAATCATGGATTAGGTATCATAGATTTCAATAATCTTTTCATGTATATCAATATGGTGTCCATCTACCATCAATGTAATCATATGTTTTTCTATGAAAACATTTCCCAATATGGCTCAGATACAGGGGGCCTCAAAATAGAATACCAAAAAAGGTATGTTTTTTCTAAACAAAATGACATCTACTCTCATTGTACCCCAAAATAATCTCAATAAATCTCATTACTCAAATATAGATAGTGGAAATATCTTACATATGTGTCCCTTATCATCCATTGTAATCCAAAATCCATATTTAACATATTATATAATCATTACTTTATATTAAAAATATTTCAGGACAATCATTTTTCATTGAATCCCAATGAGACTATTACATAATAATTCCATAAAAACATTGTGTTTTGATCCCTATGACCTTAAAAATTGATATCCCAGCTATGATAAATTTTATATTGACATTATTAAATTCATTAATATTGGTTTGTTAGTATCCACTATCTCACAATTATTACATTCTAATGATGATAAACATAATCTATATGTATGTTTCTTCACTTTATATATGTTATTCGTGTGATAATGGTCTCTCATAGGTTTTTTTTCTTCAAATTTTCCCTTCTCATTAACATATTGTATAAAAAAATTATTTTGGACCATCCATCATTTCCTATAATTGTATGAACCCATCTGGGTTAGTTTGTACAAGCATTGGGTTATTATTTAATTTTGAATTAAATATCATAATACCAAATAAAAATATACAACCTCGTTTTTTTTTCAAATATCAATAGCCTAAAATTGAATCCCTTAATTTAAAATTTTATGAACATAAACTACAATTGAAAGAGAAAAAAACATATCAAGAGAAAACTCGATTAATAGAGGCCTAATAAGAATTCATGCCTCTACTAACCAAGAATCCAATTTTCCAGGAATATAAATTTAATTAAGTCATACTAATGCAGGCAGAAAGGATTCAGATCCCAATATATTTTCCTAGACAACAATGACCCAATTTTTTGGGATCTATTAGTATTTAAAAAATTTATATCAAATGACATATCATGTATCCTCACACTGATTTTCTGATGAATACATAGTGGGGTGGTCTTTAGGTTATCAAATAACTCTATAAATATGTTTTTTCAAATGACCGTACTTCATTAAATTAAATATGGAATCCAAATAAGAAATACATGGGTATCTGTAATGATTTCATTTTTATTTATTAGAAACCACTCATTATATATGCATATGTTCCTCGATACAGATAATACATTTTCACACCAAGTATAACCCACCATATGAATAATTTTTATTGATTATAGATGAATATACTCTTATAAAAATACTTGTTTCCTCCATTAATTTAGAACCAATAGTTCAATTTATTAATTCTCATTCCCAAAATATGCTTACAATCTTCAAAAATGGATTGAAACCCAATGGGTTAGGATTTAAGCAGATCATGATCCTTGTACTCAAGTGGAATTGACCCCCCCCCCCAATATATCACCTTTATAAATAATTCTAAATTATAAATGAAGGACTCACTTTCTCATATATGAGAATATTATCAATCATTTTTACATATCCTTAATCATATTGATACCTTATTATAAAATTTGTAACTACAAAAAACACCCCTTCATCATAACGAACTATATAATAGCAATGAGCCTTCCATTTAAGTCAAAATTTGTTTATCGCTTTCCAATAGTATTTTCTTATTTACCCTTTTCAATAAAATATTTCTGACCATCAATTTTAGTGGTTTTTGGTCATTTATTTTTATCTTTATACATCATAAAACTATATTTTTTGAATTACTAGCATGATCTAAGTTCACCTATTCTGAACAATGATAGCCCTATGTGTCTATCAACTTTAATTTTTCTATTATTATATTTTTACGTAGTTTATATAGTATTTGGGTAAATTCTATTCTAATTTGTTCACATAACATGATGGGAAAAAATGTAACATCATAATAGTCTTCCATCAATTATATACATTGAATTTATTTAATATTACAAGAAAATGTACAAAATAATTTTTAGGTTGAAAATGTGTTGATAAAAAACATAGAAAAATTCAACTTCTTCCCTAATATGCCTCCCCCATATATAGAATTAGTGAAATTAGGGATGAAATGGAATAAAATATATACATCATATATGGTCCATTATATTATACCAATAAAATTTAATATAAGATCTCTATGTCCCTTGATCTTGGAATAATTTATAAAACTCATCTATTTCTGACATATTTGTTCATAAATTCACGAAAAACACCATGATGTGTTATTTCAGAGTACTTGAACCCTCATGTGAAATTTAATAAATTATATTATTATTTTCTTTTATATCCATAAATCATTAAGCCATATCACGAATCAAAATAAATCATCTTTAGCATTATGGTGATACTATTATGATTAAACCCATTTATGAGACACATCCATGAGGAAATCATTGAAATCCGAATTGACCAAATATAGTTTTATGAAGATGATTAAATAAAAACAATCTTCTATGATCCATTAAAAAGAAAAAATAATTCATGTCAAAATGGAAAAAAACTATTTTTATGATGATGGTTATGTTCTTATATCTATCATTGAGCTATAACCATGAGGAAGCCTCCTTTACTCCAGTGTTTTTGAATCACATATGTGTTTATCAATATGAATTCAATAATACTATGTTTATGTGTTGTCTAAATATTTATCTTCATCTAAATAATGTGTCATAATAGGTGATATATTAAATTTAAAATTAATTTTATTTATTAACATTAACTGAAAGAAAATCTGGTTTTCATTAAAATTAAATATGATCAGGATCATCCAAAAATTAAATACACTATTTATTTATAGTGAAAAACTATAAGAGATCCTACATAGAGGATCAATTTAATCTAATAGAATAAAGGTATTCATAAATGTTATTGTGAATCTTGGACAATATTAAAGGCTTGACTACATCTACAAGGGGAACATATTTTCTATTAAAGGATTCCATATTCATCGAAACCATTGTTTCCTATAATAAATTTAATACTCCCATCATTATTTATATTTTGAATCCATATTTCCATAATGATTTATTTTATAAGTAGACTATTATTTATTAAAGTGTTATACCTATATGAATACCAATGTGTAGTGAGAGACTTGTTAAAGAAATTTTGGCCTAAGAATGTTGGATTGTTTTATTATTTCATCTATTTAATGAAAACTTCTGGATAATCCGCTTTCCTCAATTAATTATATAATATCTATAAATTTAAAATGATTATAATAATATATAATTATCATCTTAGTAATAGAATTATGTAATTATTATGTCATTGTAGTTGTAACATTAATAAACCTATACTCCTAGATTTGGTGCTAAGAGTCTATAAAATTCATTTCTACTTTTGAAACCAATAAATGTGACCCAATTTTTTCAATCCAGATCCAAAGAAAATGAAATTATAGATCACATATATAAACAAAGATATCATATGTCTATAGTTTTAGTGAACTTGGAATAACACTTAACTACATCAATTCATAAAAAATTGGATCATAATGATCAATATCATAACCCACAATGTAATTTATATTTAGTAATAGTATTAGGGAAAACATACATAAATCCATTCTTTGTAACCTACGGAAAAGGAAATATAATAAATATGAAATTCATATCATAGTAAGTGTATAAATAAGCATTGTAAATTAAATGTTATTGGTTATAATAATTTGATCATTAGAGAAATTAATAAGTTAACAATGTTCAAGAGGCTATTAATTAAGGAACTATAACCCATCAACTCTTAGATCATAATACATTAAACATTGAATAAAAACTTAATCATTAAACATGATTCATATGAATAAATAATCCGGATAAATAATATGTTAACCTTAGATCACATGAAATACATATAACACATTCAATAAAAATGAAAACATGTTGGTACATTTGAAAATCATCATCATAGAACCTTTATAATTGAAAGGATCATATCATCGATATAAATTATATTTATATGATGATCATAATAATTAGCTAATGAATTGGACTATTATATCAATGTACCTATCAAATAATCTATATAGGGCATAGAAATGAGTTATAAAGAGGGTAAAATATTCATATGAATTATATTGGTGTCACTAGTGTGTAATATTTTAGTCCACACCATTTTTAAAAAATTTCCAAGGACCATATCTGGAATGAAACCCATGAAATAATTGGTTAATCTCATTTGGAAAACCCATTCTATTATTTAAATATTTGTTTCTATTAAAAAACAATTTCTAAAGCTTTAATTATACAATATCAGAGAACGATGGTTTTTATTTAAAAATATCAAGGAATGTTATAATAGAATACATAAATCAGTTTAATTTTATTATTGTGGGGAAGTTCATCATTATCGTATAAATTTAAATAGATCATTCTATTTATAATTTTATTAACTTAGGGAAAAGAAATGGTTTCCATGACAATATTATTTAAATAATTATGATCCATATAGATAAATAATGGGGATTTTATCATTAAATAATATCCTCAACTCAGAATAAGTAATATCATGGGTTTTTGTCGTTGATGATTGTATGTAGAATTACCAAATAATTAAAAAATTATTTAGGAAAATATCCCTATCCCTTTGAAAGTAGTTTTTTTAAAATTAATAATACATATAATATTGTAAAAAATTATTTGAAGTATACATTGAATCATTTAAATGATCCTTAAAGGAATAAATATCAATAGTAGTGTAAAAAGTTGTTCATGTTTTAATTGTTAATAATCATCCATTTTAAACATATTGGTTATATATAAAAAAGTGATAAATTTGTGATAAAAATAAGAAATTTACTTTATTTTTTTTAATAGAAAAGTATAGATATTTTAAAACAGATTGAGGATGTTATATAATTATTGAAAATGAAATTTTTTTAAACATTTTTTTAAACATTGATATAAATGAAAATTATTCCTAAAATAAAGTAATATTAAACATCAATATCACTTTAAACTAACATTATTGATGTTTATTTAATCAATATGAGAGAATATTGAAATTAAAAATAAAATCCAAATTCACTTCTACTGGATAATAAAATATATGGAGTTCAATAAAAAGCTTATGATTTCCCCCCATGGATCCTTGAACATAAACAATCTCTAAAAAATAGATTGAATAATATAGTGGTTTTCACATTAGTGACTCATCATTCTTAATCCCAAAAAAAGAATAACATAAAATGGAACTTCTAATATCATGATAATGATAATATTAATGATATATTATGCCAAAATGGAATTATATCACCTCAAAAAATAATACAGGTTCATATAATAAAATAATATCCCACTAAAAAATAATTTAGGATGGATTAACCTAATAAATATCGTAACATTGGATTAAGAATTTTTATATAGAGATATAATTTGTTCCAAATATTAATCCCCACATAATAATAGTATATATAGATTAGTTGAATTGAAATATAAATTCATCCAAATCATGGCATAACAATATCAATGAAAGAATATTTATAACCCAACAAAAGGTAATTATATAAAGATACCCTTAACCACATAGTAAATTTCATGTCATATTAGCCTATATGAATTAATTATAAATATCTAATATAACCCCAAAAGAATAAGTAGAATTCATGATGTATCATGCCAAATGGAAAAATATACACCATTTAAATGAAACTAGGTTAATATAAATAAAATGTACATCAAATATGGAAAATTGAGAAGAAATCCATTACATTAACTCCACAAATTCTAGGAATCACCATTAAATGCAGTATAATAGAATAAAATGAATTGTTTTATTTATTTTTTATCCTTTTCTAGGATTAATACATAATCCATTTCAACTATTTTTTTTATAATAATTAAATAATTAATCCCCACAATTCATGATGTGTGATTTGAGGTCGTTCAATTTATATGTGAAAAATGAATTCATAGATAGACTAATGTCATAGATTTCATTATTACATCACCTATATAAAAATAATCATTGTAAAATTTTTATTTTTATACAAATATAATAATTTTAAAATCAATTATAATATATGGTTCTGAAAAATAATTTATATTACAGTCATCGAGATTTATGTGTGTATTTACGAATGAGTAACACTATAATTTTTTAACCATCATTATAGAAACTATGTAAATATAAATTTAAAATTAGATATTGAAAAAAATTTCTTAAATACCATATAAATTAATGATATATATATCCCTTGTATGATGTGGTTATAAAAAAAATCACATCTCTTCATGGTTATGATGTTCCACATGTATATATGAATAATGTTGTAATTTTTAAATGAATATAATTGTAAGAAAATATATGGAATGTTATCATTTAAGAATGATAAATATTTCACGAAAATAATATAAAAATATTTATTCCATAATTATTACCACTCTTTATAGGTAGTGATGGAAAAAAAATTACATTAGTCTGTGAGGTGGTAGTCTATCATTCAATGAAACATTGATTTTATTTCACATCTGATTAATGGTGGAGATGGATATAGTTGATTTGATTAATATAATAAATTATAAATATATTTAGCATAGTAAATATATTTTATAATATTTGTTATATAATATTTTGAATGTGGAGGAAGAAGAAAAAAACAAAACGCATGATTAAGAACAATACCTCTTCTTCACACAACGTCCTCTGATTTACTCTATTATCCCTCTAAATATGGCATTATTCAAAAAATAATTCCTCTATAAATTTTTGAGGCTTGTTAGAAATAAATTATAATATATAATGTAATAACGAAATAATATGTGAATTTTGATATTATGATATGAAAATATCCCCTTTTTTAATTGTGTGGAGTGGCAATCATGGATGTTCTCAAAATATAAATTTAATATAATTAAATTTTCTTTTCTATATATATCAAAATGAATTTAAATCAATATAAGGATATAGATATGTATATATATTATCAAGTAATTAAAATAATACATTTTTTGATGATGTTTTTACACTTTTATTTTGGTTGAATCTCTTTGTTAACCACTTTCACAATAATCCTAACAACATAGTTTTTTACTCTTTTAGGGTCATGATTGTTACTGTAAATGGATAAATTTCCTACAAATGGACTATATTTCATATTATAAACCACATAATAATAAAATTTAAAAATTAATGTTTTTATGAATTTTATTTCATTTAATAATATATATTTTCTATAAAATATAATTTATTATATAATATCTGTAATATTAATTTTTGAACTATACCTTACATTGTTATTAAAAAACCCAGAAATAAAATGAAATTAAAAAATTATTTTATTACATCAATAAATTGTTGTATTAATCTATAAAATTCATTTATCATTTTTTTGTTATAATATTATATTACTTTTAATATTTTTAGTATCATTTATTTGATTTTTAAATTAATTGATTAATTACTACATTAGCTTATTGTAATAATTTAGAGTAATTTTTTCTCTAATAGCAATTCAAAATAAATTATTATGATGAAGAAAAATTGTATATATTTGAAATCATTTTTTATAAGTAAACAAATCCTTTTGATATCTACATGTCAAAATTAGTATAGTTATTAAATAAAAGAGTGAAGTTTTTTACATATTCTTATATAAAATATTATAAAGCTCATAGTCAAAACCAAATATACTGAAAAATATTTATAACTAAATAATGGATGAATATATATGAAAATGACTTGAAAAAATAATGTATTGGAATTTTTATGGTCATTAAATTGTTCATATTGTTATATTTTTTACATTAATTTTATAATTTAGCATTTTCAATGTAAATAAAATTACAAAATATTCATTTTATATTCAAAAAATATTAATGGTACCATTTACCATTTTTTTACTTATTGATTACAAATTTGGAATCGATTTCATAAAATTCAAACATTGAGGGGAAATAATTTAATTTCTAACCAATCATTTAACATACGAAGATAAAAGTTTTTCAAAAAAACGCCATAATAAATTTATTTTCAAAACCATAACAGGAAGGATTTCTATCAAAAGAAGTGGTTTAATTTTTAAAACAAATCCAAAATTTAATTTCTCATTGTAAATAATAAAAAATATAATATCACATTCAGAAAAAATTAGTATTTTTCAATATATAATATTGTAGAGTGACAAAAATCATCCCTTAAACAAATATGACTGATCATGACAAATTTAGTGGCCACAAGAGACTAGACCAAAGTGGTGTGTGCCAAGAAAATCAATTCATTGGAAGAAACAATATTATGATAAATGTTTTTTTCAAGATATTTTTCTAACAAATGATGAATTTCATACCATACAAATTAAGAATAAATGGAAATAAATGTAATTGACAAGTATAATATCATATTCTATTCTATTTACACCACATACTCAAATCGTTTTATGAAAAATGGTTACTCAAAATGAAATTTTTATTAAGGAAGCTTTAAAATCCAGTTGAATCAGATAATATATTTCTGAAAAAGGAAAAATATATACTTACTATCTATATAAATTAAAAAAGCATTAAAAAAATTGAGATACTTCTATAAAATAATAAACTATCATATAATGAAATTCCCCATTAATATCTGAAGATAAATAATAATATAGATGTTCAAAATATATCATTCATTAAATAAATATGTTTACAATTATTCAAAAATATACCTGATCAATACTGAAACCCAAAAAATCTGTAGGATTTATACAAATATTTCTTCTCACTAAATTTATTTTTATATATCTCTAATCAATCATAATTCCTCATACTAAAGCTTTATATCACATAATCTCCAAGATATTATATTAATTTTTATATGTAACTTGAATCACCATAAATCTATGTTGAGATAATATATTATTTGAATTTATTAATCAACCATGCCTACTCATATTAATTCCAATAATATCAAATAACATTTCACAAAATTACCATGCTCATTTTCAAAAATTACATTAATCATTTAATTAAAAAAATAAATATTAAACCCAATGCTTATCTATAATTAAAACGTATCTTCCAAAATTATATTAACCCATAGTCACCTCAATAAAAAAGATCATATAAACCATATCATCTATAATTAATTTTAAAATGTATTTCCATAAAATATAAATACATAATACCAAAAATAATAATTTAAGTTAAAATAATGGGTTATATATACCCCATCCTTATAAATTGTTTCAGAAAATATATGTAGTCACCTTATAATACCATTACTTAAAACCAATAAATAGGTTTCTAATACATTTAACATATGATCAAACAATCTCTTATAAACCCATGATGGTTTTTGTAACTCTATATAAAACCTCATAGGAAAATTTATAATCTGTTAAGTAATTTAAAACCGACATTGATAATAATATAAAATCCATGGACCCATACTCTTTAATTAATTCCTCAAAAAATAACAATATATTTTTAGTCTTGAAAATAATAAATGTGATATAATTTTTACACTAAAACCCTAAAACATAAAAAGATATATTATATCACCTTCATCTCCATAGATCATTTAGTTTTAGAGTTTTAGTGAATTAGGTAAAACTCTTAATGAATTGGATTCATAAACAACTAGTTCATTTATATTTACATCATCTCACACAAAATTCCTTAAATTTAGTCTCCTTGTATGAAAAAAAATACATAAAACCATTATTCAGAACCAAGGGAAAAGGAATCAAAATAATGATGATAACAAACTATCTATAAAGCTAAACTTATGAATTAAATGTTTAATTTCATTAATGTCAATTAAATGATCATAGGAGAACTGTTAACATAATCGATATTAATGAGAATGATCATATGTGAAATCATACCAACCAATACATAGATCATAAATAATGAAACATGTAATATGATTTAACATAGGAAATGATTCGTACAAATAAATAATCATGATCAATGGGATGTCGACCTTAATCATAGGATATAATTATAACCCATAGATAGATCATAGAACGAATGTTGGTACCAAAGGACTTCATCACCATCAAAATCATAAAAACCCATAATATTGGATGAACTATCTAAATGAATTCAAATATAATTATTTAGAGAACATAATCACTACCCAATATATTGTAGATTTATCTTGGTGACCCATTTTATAATCTATTTCACCTCATTCATGAGAAATTTTGTGGCCCCATACTTTATATAAGATGTATCGTGTTAACAAATAAATTATAATGGGGCTCAACACATAGTAAAAAATATATAGAGGATAATATCTTGAACAATAAAATTAATATAATTTTTTAATTATTTTTTAAATGGAATTGAAATATTAAAATAGTATTTTCTTATAAAAAACCATTTTAAAAAAATAAAACACCAATAATGAGAGATATATGAATTTAATTTAACTAAAAAATTTAATATTATAAAGTATTCTACAAAAATCTATGACGTTTTTACTATTCATTATGATCATATATGTAAAAATAAATAATTTCTTTCATAACAAAATAAACCCCGGGAAAGGAAAAAAGATCCATGATAATTATATTGAAATTATATCAATACAAAGAGAGAAACAATGAGTATTGAATCATAAAAATATATCCCTAGTTTATAATATATAATATCAATTTTTTTAATAATTTAAGATATAATGTACGATTAAATGATCATTGAAAACATTCTTGAGGAAAATTTAATTTTCAGTTTGAAAACAAATTTTTAAAACTATATATTCGAAAAATATTATGAAAATAAGATTCTTTTAAAAAATTGTTAATAAAAAGTATCATTTAGTGAATTTAATTACATTCATGATGGTGAAATGTATTCTGATGGTACATTTTAAAAATGAATATTATTTTCAAATAATTTTAGAATGGAGTAAAAATTGACAAATATAGTAAAAAATAAGAAATTTTTGTCGAAAAAAATTTAAAATATGAAAATAGATCATGTAAAATAGCTTTATGAAATCAATTATTTTTATAGAAGAAAATTTTGTACAAAATCTTCGAAATCATGTTCTTAGAAGAAAATGATTTCTGATATAAAATAAGATACAATATCAGCATCACTTATAAAATAATTTATTAATGTTTTCTTAGTAAATAATAGATTAAATGGAAAAATAACAAGTAAATAAATCATATAAATATAGGAGAATAAAATATATTTGTTTCAATAAAATAATATTTTAATATTTTCCCCAATGAAATTTGATCATAAATAATCTTGAAATGAAAATAGATTTTAATATAAAGCATTTTTTTTGTTGGTCACTCTTATATCGTAATACCTTTAAAGTGTAACATCAAAAAAACCATTAATATCCTGGAAATATGTTTATTAATGATATATTATGTCAATATTTAGGTATATAAACCTTATAAAAGGATATATCTGAACATCATAAATGAATGTGTCATATAAATAGAATATGAGGTATTTTTCCTATTAAAACATCAACCATTTAATTGAGGATTAATCAATCGATAGATTATGTGTAACATATGTAATACCATAAAAGACAATATTAAATACATCATAATCCAATTTATAGATAAATTCACATATAATCGTGGAATAAAAAATAAAATGAAGAAGATCTATAACCCAACGAAAGGAAACTCAGTTAAGAGACCCTTTACCGCCTGCAAAAATATAAGTAAAATCCCCCTATATGAATAAATTTTAAATTGAACCACAAAATAAAATGTATTAATATGTATTAATTATATAACTTGTTAATGGGTAGAATATACACCATATAAAATAAATTATTTGTATGAAAAAAATATACCTTATTGATAGAAAATTGATACTAACTCTATTACCTTGATTCCATATATTATATGTATGTCTACTAACTCCTATATAATAAACTCATATAAATTATTTTATTTTTTAATTATATATTCCATGAATATTTACTTATCATTTAAAAAATAATTATACTTACTATGATTAAATACATAATTAATTATATTTACATATAGTGTTTCGAGCATGTTCAGTTTGTATGACCAAAATTACTTAGATAGGTCAACTGAGGTCACATAGGTAATTATTCCATAATATCTGGATTACTAATCATGAAATAATAATAATTTCCATTAATAAACAATACTTTTATAATATATTATTCAATATGATTAAAAAAATTACCTTCATTATAACCATGAATATGATAGTTTGTATGTATGCCTATGTAACATTTCCAATTTTAAACAATCATTATAGTAATAATATATTTATTATTTTTCCATTAAAAATTGATATTAATATCTTTAATGTATATTAAATATTTAGCTACACATATATATTTTATACATGTTATTTTCTTATCAGAAAATAGAATTTCTTCATAGATGTGGTAGTCTAAACATAAACATGAAAAACATTATCATATTTCATACAATGGAATGGTAAAAAATTATGATATATTATCTTTTCAATAAAATAACTATTCCATGAATATAATATATAAACATTTATTAATTCATTATAACCGGAAAATGAGAGTGTTTGATAGAAACCATTTTATATTAGTCTATAAGGTGATAATCTACAGTATACAAAAAAGTTGAATTATATTCCAATTTATTGAGGTTGAAGAGGGATATGGATTATTAAATTAATATAAAGACATCTCATTACATGTGTGAGGTTGTTATTATAATATAATACATGTTTTGAAGATTTTAAGGATATAAAATAAGAAGTAAGACAAAACACTCAGTTAAGAGCGACACCTCTTCTAAAGACAACATCCATTTCATTACACCTTAATACCTTCAAGGTTTGTGTTTTTCGAAAACAATGACCAATATATTGAATAACAGGTTTGTAATAGAGGTATTTAAAATATTTTATAGTAATAAATTGTATATTATATTTGAATTAAAAAATAAAGGATACCCTTTTAATATAGGGGAGTGGAACTCTTGAAATTTTTCACAATATTTAATTAATATATGTTAAAATTAATTTGAAAATATATAATAACTAATTTATTAGAAATATTAGATAAATATGGGACTAAATATAATAATTAGATAATTTTTTTCTTATTTTAACTTTTTTTATCAATTTTTTTTGTTTCCACATTAACCCATTTTACACTTATTTTGACACCTATGTTTTTACCCAATAAGGGATAAGATAGTTACTATAAATGGACTAATGGACCATAAATGAGAGATGTTTTATATTATTGACCATAACCTATTAACATTGTAGATTCATTTATTTTTGATATTCTATAGCATTAAATAAAGTAATATATATTTAAAAATATTATTAATATTAATTTTTTGAATAATTAATTAAATTTAGATTAATAACATGAATACTTAATATAAGATTTTGAAATTATTTTATCATATTGAAATAATATTATATGAATCTATTAAATTCATGGATAAAAATTTCTGTCCAAAATTATATTCATTGTTTTAATTTAAAATTCATTTATTTATTCTAAAATTATTTGAATAAATACTATATCATTATAGTTTAAACAGTTAGGGTAATAATTTGTTAAATAAACATTTAAAATAAATTACCTTGATGAATTTGAAAAATGATTATTTCAAATCAATATTTATGACTAGTCATATCATCTATTTATCCATGTGTTAGGTATATTATTCTCATTAAAATAAATACTTTTACAACATTTTCTTTAAATAAAATATTGCAATGGTTAAAAGCACAACAAAAAGGAAGAGAATGGTTACATAATAGAATCATCGATGATTAAGAAAGAAATGGACACTTCTAATAATATTTAGTAATGTGTTTGGGTTTTTTGTAGACTCTTTCATTTTATTTTTAACATTAATTACTTTATTTACCCTTTACAATGGGAATGAAAATAACTAAAGTAACAACTCATATATGTAAACAATTAAAAGGACCAACCTTTTTAATAATAATGGTACTTCTAAATCCAAATATTAAATTAATTTTTAAAGACAAAAAAATTATTTTTATAATTTAATTTTAAATCAAACCGGAAAAACATGATAAAAACTATGTTTTAGAAAAATAACCCTTTGAAAGTAAAATATTTTTATACTAAATTCTAATTTAACACAAATTTAAAATAAATAATTAGATTATTTTTAATCAAAAAAAATAATATAATTTTTTATTTAGTCGAAAAACAATTTTAATATTTATATACAAGAATATAAAATAAATTTTTAAAATTCAAATATGTATTTTTCAAAATTTAATGAAAAATATTCATTATTTTGAAAAATTCAAAAAATTTAATGAAAAGACATTTTTTTATGAATAGTCAAAATATAGTATCATTTTTGACATGTAACCTTTTTAAATATCCATTAAATTAATTATAATTATTATCTCATAATAATACGTAAAACCCAGTTTTTGAAAAATATATATATGGATAATAAAGTCACTATATAAATGGTTCAAATAGTAATTGGTAAAAAATAATCTATATTTTTTTATTATAAGCTATTTAATTATTTTAAAAATTATTTAATCATATTCATGATCTCCAATTTAATGGCTATGTAATAATGATTACATTTAAATAATAATATTTCTTTCGATTACACTCTATGTTTCTTATATTGTACATTTTCCAATGAAGTAGTTATTTTAATATAATAAGAAGTTAATGTAAAATTTCATCTGACTTTTCCCAAGTTTTATTGGAAACTAACATTCTGAAGCATCAAAAATTATAGTGACGTTTGTTCTAGAAGTACTCAACAGTCTCCACATCCATCCTATAGTCCATCATGGAGATATGAACATATTATAGAATAAGGCCTCTAAAAATCAATAGAATGATTTATTATGAATACTCATATCCTATTTCTGTAGAAATTTATGTCCTAGATATGATAAGAACAAGTTATATTCTTGAAATAGTTCAATAGAGAGTAATGTGGATAATCGCCTTTTTAAATTTACACATAAACTACTATAGTAGTCCCCAGTTTAGAAAAAACAACTGATTTTCTCCATAAATATGAATCCATTCTTTTTTAGAAATAACTTTATACATTATCCTTATAGTCACCTATGAAGGTTATATGGGGGTATTCTCCTTTCTTACCATAATCTAATCACCCACTAGTATTTTCCAACCCTCTTTGATTTCCACCTTCTAAATATAATGGGAGACAATCTACGAGGTTGGTGGAACATGAGGAAGAAGTTTATGAATACCTTCAGGGGGTTGAATCCTTTCAAAAATCATCAAAAATAGTCCTATAAGTAGTGGATTCAATGGATGTTAATAGTTTTTCAATTACGATTAATCACTTAGAAAATGATGTTACTAAAAAATATGGGATTTAGTGGGAGTTCAATAACATCATAGTCAAATTTTTTCATCTTACATGAACCATATTTACGAAAACCCCCACTCCAATGTCCATGACCGATAGTCTTATTTATTAAATTAGATCAGGTACATGTTAATGCATCCCAAATGACCAGATATCTTTTTATTCATGATAAAATAGATTAAAAAATTATACCTTTTTTATAATGGAAATAATTAAAAAACATGGGGAATATACATATTATTCATCATTGAACTAGTTTAATGATTTTATCTTCATATCCTGATGGAAGGAAACAAAAAAAGTGATCGTAGATTTTTATAAGGTTTATATAACATGGGATATTGTAATGTTCTACTCTTAATGAATAATATTTGTTTCATTAAATAATATGTATATTTTTATATTATAAAATATTATATACATAATTTTATAGAGAAATGAACTACAATATTTTTCATTAATAAATAATGGTACATTCCATAACATGGAATCCATTAAATATTTATATCATTAAAAGTAAAAAATTTATAAAAATTGATAAAATTAGATAATATATATCCTTTAAATCCCATATAATCATCATCCCAACATCCAGTGCTATAGAAATTAAACAAAATATTATTAATCAAATCATTTTTGTGGAAAATGGAAATATAGAACAATGAGAGGATTTGAGTTGAATATTTAACAATAGAATGAAGTGGTATTTATAAGAAGAAAGGTGACCATTTTAATAATAATGAAACCATTAAAATAGTGAAATGATTTTTGGGAATAGTAACCTGATTTTTATCATAGTAATGTTCCATTTGGAATAGTAACAGTACTATGGGGAATTATAATATGACCATGGATAATAGTAACTTAACCGTTGCAATAATAATTTTACCTCAAAATAATAAATTCGAATATAAATAATATTTATTAAGATTAATTTATATAAATATAGATAATATAATTATAGAAAAAATATAGATTATTATTAAAAATCACCAAGAATTTATAAGAACTTTTTTAATGAACTATATTTTAATGTATTTTTTTAATTTCATATTTTGTATATTAAAAATCAAAAAAAATATTTTAGAAATTTAATATGATAATATGGATTTCAATTTTGAATAAAATATTTTATATATACCAGTGTTTATTTTTTATAATTTTCTAAATTAAATAATTTTTTGAGTGGACACTAAAAATACAATTTTTTATATAACTAATGTATCCTCAGTTACGATAATTGTGTTTTAATAAAGACTTAATACTTTCTAGAACATAAGATTCATTAATTGAATATTTGACGTCATAAATTATTCATTCAAATAGAATATTCATGGAATCCAAATATAAAAATACCCATATTTCATTTTGATTTATATTATTAAAATTCAATATTAAATATTTGTACATCGATATATTATTTATATTATATTTTATTCTAAAAATACCAATATCCACAAATATAAATTACCTCACTCACTCCCCTTGGAAACCATTCTTCCCACACCTTATGAAGCCTATAATCTTCCAAAATCCTTCTTATAAATCCCTTATTATTTATAGGGACTTTCTAGAGTAATCAAACTCCAATCATAATGAATTTTTTAGTATTGTGGTAGATAATCTACATTTATCATTAAGAATGTTTTAATTAAATGTTAAATTATTTAATTTCCTCTTATTCTTCTATATATTAATTCACTGCAAAATTCTTAAAATAAATATATAAGATTAAATAGTAATTAATATGACATTATATTAACGATTTATCCTACATTAATTGTCATATTTATTATATCCATTTAAAAATTTCAAAACTTTTATTCCCTCTATCTCGAAAATATCGTCTATATGGTTATTTAAGCACATTCAAGTCAATTATTATAAAAAAAATTCAGGGATGGATATTATGAATTATATAATATATATAAACACATTATTATATGTATGATTCTATTCTATAATAATTTCTACTAATTTATAAATTACATATAAATAATAGATAAATCGATACAATACATGAAATGATTTAGTAAAATATGATTTCAAAAATATTATCCAATATAAAAAGAAATTATGAAAGGTAATCAAATTATAGAAATTTAAAATTCATATTAAAATTTAAAATACTCTAATACTATATTTCTTAATAAATATCTATTAATTATCCAAGAGGCACAAAAGCGATGAAATAATATGGAAATTTATGTAAGGGGCTTCTCGAACCCAATGACCCGTCATTGTGTTTTCCATCTTTTTCATCAATTATAGTATAAATATTTCATTACTTTTCATTAAAAATAAAATAATTATACTTATCTTTTCTTTGAGGTATGTACATTATTCTACAATATTTAATCAAAATTAAATTATTTATCAAAAAAATCATTCTAAAAAAAATTCAACTACATAAGTGTAGTTTTTTATACAAATAAAAATTATCACATATTACAAAATATTGTATCCCTTTTTTGGCACCTGAATGTTTATTCATTTTTGTATTATTTATTAAATCCTTATGAGACCCATTCTTCTCCATGGGTTATCTAATTAAAATGATTTCTATACATTATATCTCGCATGAAACATTCTGTAATTATATATCCCGCTAATGTTTTGGTTAATGTGATGTATTAAATGATGTCATGTGTAATATGTATGTAAATGATTATATATTTTTTCTCAATAACGATAATTTTAGTTTCACATATTTTATGCAAGAACATTATTCTAGATTTGGTCTTATCTATGTGTTGTATTTGACCACAATAACATGATGTTTTATTTTATTCATTTCTACATTACATGGAATTTAAATATGTTTATCTCATGTTGTTTATAGTATGAATATGATGATAATTATTAACAAACATGTTATATTGATTCATGTCAAATATTCATCCTCATAATGGGAATTTATGTCCCCACTAACTTTGATATATATCCTCAGGTGATTATGTACTCTATAGAGAACGTGATCAATTAAATGATAAATACGAAAAAAATAAATACTCTTTTGTTTTATTATGTATGTTCCAAATTTTCTCAATATAATAAACATTTTGATCATGTATTGTTGAACTACTATTTTTTATTATAAAAATGATGTATTATTTAGGTAATATATTGAAAGGTCTCAATTTTTGGTATCAACGAATGATTTATTTAACATGGATATTAGGATTAGGTAATTTTAGTGATTATCATTAGGATAAGACTAAATGTATGTAATATCTATTAAAATATGTTTTAGAAAAGGAAAATTAATTTTGATCACATAAGATATTCCTTTATAGTTAATTTCAAAAAACAATAACTTATTAATTCATTATTTTCAGAAATAAATCTTTTCACACATTTTATATTTTTTAGTATGGTGCAAAAAAGGAGAATCCAAACCAAAAAAACCCATGTAAGGTAAAATGAAAACATTTCCAAAATGATTACTCAAATATCAAGGGTGGTGACGTTAATAAACACTTATAGATACTTAACATGTTGTCTCGTGCTATGAATAGTAAACTATACCATGTCGAATAACAATCTTTACCCATGTTTGTTCAGTTATCCATTGAGTCTTTTATTTGATAATGACCACTGACATTTAGAAAATCGTATGGAACGATTTTCATAGAACATTATATTTACTCAATGAAAAGGATATATTCTGTACTCGACTATTCAATGAAGGAGAATGTGACATTGGAAATTTATCATTTTTATAGAGAAGTCAATAAATGGTGAGAATTTATAAAGAACCTTAATCCAAATAAAGAAATGAAAGATGGGGAGTGGGAAGTCATTTAGGCAATATTTCTTATAAAGTTTTCATTTGATCTCTTTCGTCAAATAATGTTAAGGAATTAAAATATATGATTTCAAAAAAAGGTAAATATCTCATGGGTTGTGATGAATACATTATAAGGATATAAGGATTCTCCATGTATTTTGATATCAATAATGATTTCAAAATAGATAGATTTCCTAGTTGTTTGAAATCTAACCTACATATGACTCTAAATTCTGGGACATTGTGAGTTATCAAAAATTTGTTTGATATGCTCTCAATGTAGATTTTGAGTTATAATAATTTTCCAATGTTTATACAGAAAATAGGATAAGAATGTATTTTCATGTTTGAGGTTTAAATAGAAAATGAGGATAGAGGATCAAACTACCCACTTGTCCAAAATGTGGGTGGAAGCATAATACAAATTTTATCATTGGGGTGGGGAAATGCTTCAGGTGCTGGGGAGAATTCCACATAACTCATGAATATCAAAGATAATTGTATAAGATTTCCAACATGATATGGTAATTCCATGATGCTCCTTAGTCACCACTTAGGGTTCAATGTATTTTCATAGAACTTTTAAAACAATGATACCTTGAAGTAGAGATATCATTTAAAACACTTATCGAAACTATTTCAGAATACCAATTGTTGTATTCGTCTACTGTACGAATCTGTGGGAAGACTCGTTATACGAATCTAAGAATACATAACTTCATAAAATTATTCATTATAATGAGAATACTACGGTTCTTAATATATATATATATATATATATCACATCACCCTTTGGGAAAGATAAATGTATTATTATATTCCGTATAATCCAATACTCCTATATGTATGCACATAATATCATTAATATTATTCGTAAAATATCATAATGGTGTGGTAGATGATACCCTATGATGAATAATACCAGTTTGAAATTTTTTATTCAATGGAAGGTATCAACCTTTAGGAAATTCAAATTGTTAGGGAATAATATAATTTATTTCCATTAGAGTAGACCAAACATTCCCAAAATATTGAGCTATATATCTCAATAATGCTCATTCCCTATCCATCTACTATCTTAAAATATCCAAATGTAATGGCCTAATATAAAAACATAAATGTAAAAGAATAATTTACAAGAGAATTTGGATAAAGGGTTTATAATCCCTAGTGTATAACATTGGGATGAAACATATCTCTTTGTAAAGAAAAATATTGATCAATGAAGTTGTGTATTAATTACCAGGACATAAAAAAGGTCACCCTAAATAAAAATTATTCTCTTTGAGGTAATAATATATTGTTAAATAAACTATGAGGACCTCACTGATTTTAAAATATAAAACATCATTATGGATTTGTTCAACTGAAGGTCAAGATGGAAGATATTCAGAGAACTAATTTTTATACAATGTATATGAACTATGAGTTCATTGTAATGTCCTTCGGACTTACTAATTCTTATACAATAGTCTATGATTTGATGTATATATTCTTTATAGACTAAATCTAAAAATTTACTTCTGTATTTAACGATGATATTATAATTAACTCCAATAGAAAATAAAAAAAAGAATATAACCAAATGATTGTTCTAGTGACATTAACGAAGAAGAAACAGGTGCTATGTTATGAAATTAGGACTTTGGGATAAATCAAATCTGATTGTTGGAGAAGATGAGAATAATTGATGTAATTTTTGTGAACCATTAAAAAAATGGAAAAATTTTAAATGGAATAGAACATTTAGTATCAGAAAATTATGTTGTTTACTTTGAATAGTAGGTCACTATCAATATTTTATGAGAAAATTTTAGATATTTTCAAGCACACAATATATGTTAACATGGAATGTGGATAATTATGTCCTGAAAAAATAATTTTATGAATCATTTATGGAGCTTTAGACGATTATAATCAATACAACTATACTCAAACTAAAAATAATTGGCAAAGTTCATCCGATGAATAATGATGGTTTGAATAAAAGATTTGGTTGTGTACTAATGTAATATGATAATGTGAAAGCCTATGCATTAGGGTAGTTGATTATCAATGAGAATATCAACCCAAAGCACGATCTCAAGTTTCCATCTGTGATATTTTCTTTTAGGATTTGTTCACAAATTTTCATTAGTAAAAAGCGAAATATATATATACTGATTACAAGAGTCTAATGTATATATTCACATATAGGTGTATCAAAATTTGTCAAATAATATGGTTTGTTCAAATCATGGAATATGATTTCATTATTCACTAAGATTTGTGATAGCCAAATAACATAGATGATTCTCAGAAAAAAAAAGTTCTTACTACTCAATCTATGATGTTGATTGGGAATGACCCTATCAACATGGATATGAAATTGATGGATCTTGAAATCACAACTATCGGGAAAACAACATACCTAGGTCAAATTATTTCCCAGCCATTTATACAATATAAGATCTAGGAGGAATAAAATGGAATATCTACATTTATAAATTATGGTGAATGTAGTAATGGAAATGAAAGTATTTGAGTTCCACATTTATGATGATGGTGTGATTAAGTTTTGAATGAGGATGTTTTTTCCTGCACCACATGAGATAAATTACAAGGTATTTGATAATTCATATATATCACAATTCTCTATATGAATTGGAAGTATCACTCGGTATAGTGTTCCTTGAGAGTACCTCTTGTGGGACAACATGATGAAGGATATTACAGTGTATATCTCAATGTTTGGGGTATTTCCTCATGTTCAAAAGGGTGTCAAAAGTCTATAGAGATTATGAAACCGTTACATATAGCCTCATAGAAATGGAGAGATATCACTATGGACCATGTCACTGGTCTCATGAATACATCAAGATGAAACAATTATATATGGTTTATGGTGTACTGACTCACCAAAAAATCCCACTTCATCACTATTTGAAAAGAATTATCACTCTAACTACATGAAATGATAAATTTTAAATAATTGCTGAGTCTGTATGAGATTCAAAATTTGATCATCTAATATTTTTATCTAAGGTAAAAATATATATTCTCTATTTGTATTCAACATGATTTCAGTAAAAAATAGAATTTTAACAAGATCTATCTCTCCCAAATTGATTGAAAATATGTAAGAACTATTCAGATGCTAAAAAAAATTATACAATCCTAATAAAGGGAATTCAAAGGTGAATGGGATAAAAATGTGCCATTAGTTGAGTTCTCATATAATAATCATTTATAGTAAAGTATTCCAATATGTCCATCTGAAGATTTATACATGAAGTTATGTTGAACTCCAACATGATGGGGTGAAGTTGGATAATGAAATATACATGGGCATGACATTGTGAAATAGATTTTATAGAATGTTCTAGCCTTCAAAAAAAAATATGTTCAGAGTCACTAAAAGAGCTATGTTGGAAGCTATTGATGAGAATTGTTGTTTTATTTGGGATAAAAATAATTCCTTAGAATATCACCATGGAATAATGTAATGTGGTTCTTAAAGAGAGGATATGTGGGAGATATAACAAATAATGACATTTTTGTATCCTTATTTATTCCCAAATCAGAATATGAGTTGAAATTTTGAGGAAGAAGTTTATAATATAGGGAATACTGTAACGACCCATTATTTATTAGTAAATTTTTTCATAAGAAATTACTTTTTAGATTCATTTTATAATATTAAACACAAAAAAAATAAACAGAAACCCAAAAAATATATTTTATTAATAATTTCATCAAAATTTATCATCAATTGAACCAATTAGAATTCCAAAAAATATAGAAACCTATAAAATTGAAAATATTTAATAGGAAAACATGGACGACCCCACCAATCTTGATTCTAGGCCACCACTTACAATACTTTAGAAAATATAAATATATTAGTAAACCAATCATCATCTTTGAAAATGGGAATGTAGAACCTTGAGTGGAATTGAGTAAAATATTGACTGAAAGAATGAATTTTTATTTATCATGGGTAATTTGATCATTTACAGAGTAATGATACTATTGGAATAGTCTAATGACTATTGTTAATAGAAACATGACTGTTGGAATAGTAATGTGACTTTTGGAATAGAATCACAACTGTTCAAATTTTAACCTGAACCTTGTAATAGTTATTTTAACTAAAAATAATAAATTTTCCTATAAATAATATTTTTCATCCAATATTTATATTAATATAAAAATTATTATTCTATAAAAATAAATAATGAGATTATAAACTCAATGAAAAAGTATGCTTATTTTGAATAAAATAAATTTAAAATTATTTCTTCAATGATTATAATATTGATATAATATATTAAAATAATCTATTTCCAAAATTTATTTTCATGAAATGAATTTAATTTTTACTATAATCATCTAAAAATCATTCAAGGATTGTTTTTGGGTAATTTCCCAAAATACATCATTTTTGGTTGAATATAAAAAATTCAGTTTTCCACATATCCTGGGTATATTAAATTATAATATTTATGAAATAAAAAAGGTATAATTAATTATTGAACTTGATATTTGTAAATGAATATTTAATTTAAGAAATGAGTAATTATAACATGAACATAAATTTCAAACATAAAACACATTTTCCAAACCCTATAGTGAAATGTGATTACATAAATTAATTTTTTCTTTCTTTCCACTTTCCTTTTCAATAAATTTATGAACTAAAATTATAAATAGGTTTAATTTTATGATAATCACTCTAATATATTTAAATATGATTAATATTTTCAAAAAATAAATATTAAATGTTCTTCCAATGATATATTATTTTACATAATATTTTTTTCTAAAATACCTCTTTCTTCAATTATAAATTAACATATTACCTCCCCTTGGGAAACAACTTGTACTAATCATTACAAATCCTAAATTCTACAAAAATACACTTTCTATGTCCCCTTCAAATACATTGGGACATTATGGAGTAATAAAACAAAAAAAGTGATATTTAGTGTCGTATAATATAATATACTTCATGTATTATGTATGTTTCGTTCAACTCTTCCCTTTTTTATTTGTTATTATTTTATATTTAATTTTCACCACCCCTTTCCAAAACATACCATATGTAATTAGTTAGTTAATTTAGTTTTTTATTAACAAATTCAACATTCTATAAATTTCAAATATTTAATATATATATATATATATCATTCAAAATTCATTTTCAATATCTGGCAGCAATGTCCTTTAATGGTTGGTTACCCACATAGAGAGACCTTACCATGTAAATTATTTTTAACCACCATTGTGGATGGATAATATAACTTATAGATAATATATTAACATATAATTATATGTTATATATGAATTATGAATTAATTCTACCAATATATAAATTTCACTGAAAAAAAAGATAAATCGATGCAAAAAAAGTAAAATATTATATCAAAATGACTACCCATTAAACCATGAAAATAAAAAATATAATAAAATTTTAATAATTGATAAATAGTGTTAAATTTTAAAATAAATAACTTCTGGACAA
The DNA here is from genome assembly GCA_963277665.1 of Viscum album. NCBI lineage: Eukaryota > Viridiplantae > Streptophyta > Magnoliopsida > Santalales > Viscaceae > Viscum > Viscum album. The sequence goes on along the minus strand of OY728163.1, from coordinate 936,677,406 downwards.
TTTTTTTGATATATATATGTTTATTATCTTGGAGGTAAAAAATTGATGAAATAAAGTTTAAATTTAGGTTAGGGGATATTGAATGCAACACCCTTTAATAGGGGTTTTCATCCTTCACATTAATTTTAGTACGAATAATCTTATAATGATTATTAAATATCACATTATCATTCTTCCATTTTATTTCAATGAGATAAATATTTCCACCATTATTTTTAAATAAAATATAATGATTTTTTGAAAAGAAATTTATTTCCAAAAAAAATGACTCATCCTATGTTCTTTCTTATCCAAAGAAGAATTTTATATTATTCCAAATTGGGATGTATATTTTTCTTTTAGTAACCATAAATTTTATTTATTAATTTATTATAAATGAAATCATTATGAAACTCATTTCCCTCTATGGGTTATTACATGAATATGATTTTATATATTCTTCGTGGAATGGATGATAATGTAAATATAATGATGTCACTAGTGGCACAAAATAATATATCCCTCGAATACATTGGGAAATATTATTTATCTCCTGATATAATGAGTCATATTAATGAGCATGATGCTATATTTTTTCAAAATGACGATTATATGATTATTAACATATGTTATGCATGAAAATAATTATAACATTGTTCACAACATTGATTTCTGCTAGATCACAATGACATGATGATTCATGTATTTGTATATAAACATACCATAATATTATTACATATTTCCTTCATTACATTTATGATTAAAATATTCTTAGGATTTGAGGATGAAGATAATGCTTATAATCACCTATGTTATATTAATTAATCTGTGGGATTCATTCTCTTACTATGATTTTATCACTCCCCCTTCTTGGATGTCTATCCTAAGGTTATTACAAGAACAAAAGGAGAATGTGAAATTTTAGAAGGATAATAAAGTAAACCAAAAATAAAACTTTACCTTTTTATTATGGACAAATGATGTATGAAATAAATTTTCCCAAATCACTAAAACATTCAATCTGGGATTATAACTGTATTATGTCATTTATCATAAAAATTATCTAACTGTAATATAATAAAAAGTTGTTTCACTATTGGGATATAATAAATAAAGAGGGAATAATCAGTATGCAACGTTAAATAGCTGATAACACTATTAATTTAGTTAATAACATGATTATAAATAACTATTTTGTAGAAAAATATTATTGTCAAATATGTCAATATAAATAATAATATGATCTACAAACATATCGTTGCATATAATATCTATCCAAATAATCACATAGAAAAAAAAAACAAAAAAAAACTATAATTTTTTAATTATTTTTTATTGGGATCTGAATCTAATCACAATATCTTATTCCATGATATCTATAAATACCATCGAGGTCTTATGCCAAGAAACATACATAAATGGGTAAGGCCTAAAACAAAATTCACAATATTCATTTTGTCATGTGACCTACCGATCATTGAGGAGCTATAATATTATAGTCCACACATATCACATTATATGTCTTATTAATTCATCATATGAATGAAAAATAAATCTTAATCATGATGCCTTATAAATAAATAACTATATAAATTAAAATAATTAGAATACAAAATTTCATTACATTCCCCAGTCAAATTGGTCGTAAATCATGCTGATAAATGTGGATGAAGGTACCTAAATATTATATCCCAAGAAATGTAAAATATTAAGCAATTTATATTTAAATTTATGATGATTAATATTATTATATTTTTTAAAAAATTAAAAAAGGTTAAAAATTATTTCAATCAATAATTTGTGATAATTAAATAAAAATATATTATTATGAAAATATGGACATGGAAAAAATTGATTCCCGACCAAGTTGAAAAACATGTTTATTATTCATGAAAACCTATATTTTCTTATATTTATTAAATAAAAAAATAAAAATGGATGTAAAACATGTAATTTCAATAAATAAAAATATGAGAAAAAATTATATTGTTTTTATGATGAAAAAATAAAATATTTCCACAATGTAGAACATATGCATAAAAGTACTAAAATTTATTTTATTTTTTAATAAACTCTTATAAATATTATATGATTGATGAAAAAATAAATCAATGAAAATATTATTTTAGACAAATAAAAATAAAAATAAAAATAAATGTGTACATAAAAAATTATATATTAAAATTTTTTTTAGTAATAATTGTTTCATAACATTTTCAAAGATGTATAAGAATAAACAAACGAATGTATCTTGAGTAATGAAGTCCCATATCCAATGCCCGATATCCTTTAAATATGTTCAAAAATACTATATAACGTATACATATTAATGATAAAAATATTAAAAAATATTAAAAATATATATCATACACTATATGGTTCACTTATAAAAATCTATCACTTTTTTAATATACATTTATTAAAATCATTTTTTTTGGTGATAAATGCTTTGTTGTTCAAGTATTTTTTGGTTCCATAATTTTTTTCCTTGTTAATTAATCATCCTTAAATAATATCTAGATTTATTATAATAATATGACTGTTATATATATTAACATTATATATATATATTTATAATAATATTTGAAATTTATAGAAAGTAATATGAATTACATCATTCATTTAAACTTTGGGCCTTCCATGAGTATGAACGTTGTTTTAAATTTTCAAATGTTAGAGTGAAGGGAAGGAAAATAATAATTTCCCATAAATGTATATTTATTATATCATGTATATCATATATATTCACTAAATTTAAACTTATAAACATCCAATTAAATCAAAAATCAAAAACACATAACATATCTTTGTAGAGGTGATAGTCTACCTATACGCATGAGCAACATCATTGGTTGACAATTGATTGGAAGTAAAAAAGATAAATATGATACCGTAATTATAAAATAATAATTATGTTATATATATAATATATAGACATTAAAACAATCATAATACCCATTAATAAAATTTGGTGAGAAAAAATGAATGTGAACTTTTTGTTGAGATTATAAGATGTACGTACACAGAAGCGATAATTTCAGATCTTCCATCCAGGAAAATATAGTGGATAGCGAGTTTTTTATAATAATAATACATGATTAGTATATAGAGGGTAAAAATTTATTATTTTTTATAAATAAAATATATTTATAGTATATAAAATAATATGTTCAAATAATGTGATTTGGTAAGGTGATTACCACTTCATTGATAAAACTGCTTTAGATGTACAATTATAGAACCAGTTGTGGTTATTTTTTGATGACCAGAACATGTATAATGTGGATAATTACCTTAATATGAAAAAAAAAATTATGTACTGGTTTTAGTAGATGAAAAATGGTAGTGTAAAGAGAATATAGAATTTGTGTCCTTTATTAAATTAGGGGTGGGATGATATTTCAATTTCATAAGGTATATAATAAATATAAATTATTTTTAAAACCCAAATTGATCAAAATTGAAATGAGTATATGAAAATATTTTTATTACTTTATATAATTTCATTCATAAATCAGTAGACTTATTTTTTTGGCTCTTATAATTTATTTTTAGGACCATATTAAACCCTTTTATAAATCCAACGACAATAATTGTTTCTACAATTTAAAGGCCATGACTGCTAAAATAAGACATCAGAACAACCCATAAATTGACCATGATTTATTATGAAACCATAACACATTATCATGGAATATGATAGGATTTTTATGACTTTTAATAAATTTAATAAAACATTATTTGTTATAAAATATAAGTAATTTTATGTATACACTATTAATTTAATTTCACTAAAAATGCACAAAGATAGGGCTTGATTTTGAAATTAATAAATTAATGTCAGAATAAAATTTCATGTTGATTTATAATATTTTTTCAACACTATAATCCATCCAATTTTCATTAAATTTGATATTTTTATGACCATTTATTTTATTTATTCTATGAATTGAATACATATAGTGTCTGTATTACAGAAACATTTATTAAAATTATTAAATTAATAAATATTAAAACACTAAATTTCATGAGAGTTTCAAAAAAAATTAAACCCATATATAAAATCATTTTATGATAAATAAAATATATTAGACATATTATATTTTGTAGTTTGTTATTTTATATTAATTTATTAATTAAAATAAATTTATTATCATAATTAATGTGATATAAAAATATAAGACATATATTCAATAATTAAATGAAATTATATTAATGAAACCCATATAATAATATAATTTCGTGTGTTATAAATATAATAAGTCCTTATTCAAAAATTTTGTCTATATTTGAACTTTTTTACACTTATTGAATTGAAAACAATTTACAATGGATTCTCATTTAAATGAAAAAAATCAAAGGGGTCCATTGTGAAATATGAAACCCATAATTCCAAATATGGATTCGAGTTTTTATGATTAAATTATTATAAATATATGAAATCAATTTAAAGTAAATACACAAAATCCATCCACATTGGTTTTTGAGAAAAATGCATTTCTATGTAAAGAATTATTTTTAAATAAATTTAACTATAAAATCTATTTCAATAAAAATAATTTTATTATTTATAACATAAGAGAAATAATTATAATTTGAAACTATATTATTATAAAATGTAATCATTTTCAATTTTTTTAAAAATACAATTTTCATTAAAAATTATATGTTTTCCATCTTAAAAGAAAAATCAATATTTTTATAAAAAACCAAAAATGTTAATATAATATAATATTGATACGATAATTCAAAAAAGTATATTAATTTTTGTAAAATTTAATTTATAAAATTTGAATAATATTTATTTAATTTATATTTATGAAATGAAATAAAATAATTGCTAATGATAAAATGTATTTTTCCTCCATAAAATAACTTGACTAAAAAATGAATACTTATTTCTTGAGAATTAATCAATAAATTTTATGTAGAAAAAACATTATATATACTTTAAAATGATCATAATCTTATTTTAACCCATTATTTAAATTACTAGTTAAACTAATCATATTTGAAATATTATATTTCATCTATCATTTCTGTTTGATATTGTGTGACATATACACTATCAAAAATAATTTTCATATTTTGAAATTCCCCCCCCCCCAAACCACCCCTTTTTAAATTTCATCTATACTATTTGAGCATATCATAATTAATAAAGGGTTTTAAATAAATAGATTCCATTATTTGAAATCCCACATCATAAAAAATATTAATAAAGCATAAACATTTATATATAGAAATAGATATACAATGGTAATCAAATAGAAACATAAATATCATATAGTCACAAATCATTGATGGGTTACATAGACATTGATTTATAAAATTGTCATAATATTATAGATTTTTTATTTTAAATAAATTTTCTGGAGTAGAGGTGTTATTTTACCATTTAGGCAGAAGCCTAATTAAATATAAATACCAAAAAAATAAAATTTCATTCTTTAATCAATTTCCAGTTCAATTTCATCCATTACACCAAATGATGAGTATTAAAGATGAATTAGTCTAGTTTAAATAATAATAATAATTTTATAATTGATGACATAATCTATAGAAGAATAACAAGATGTTCCACTTATATTTCCTAAAAAATGGTTATCCAAATGTAATATATTACCCAAAAATAACAAACCATCGTATTAACAAATACTATACTTATCTATGAATTTTAATAAAAAATCGAAGGATTGAAATAGATTGATAAATAACAAGATATCATAAACAACATTAGTAAACTAATAATTAATTAATGTTTCAACCTCAATGGTTGTCTCCTTACATTTATAATACATCAGAAAATTTTCATTTATCAAAATGATAAATAATATTGAATTGTGTAATATAGTGAAATTCTTGCTAAAATATCATGAATCGTAATTTTATAGCAACCAAAAAGGTAATCAAATAGTTGTCCATAAATAACTATGAAAACATTACCTTGTAAAATAATGGAATTGGAAACATCATGATTTAATCTTTTACAATATCCAATAGACCATATATAAAATAAATTAAGATCATATACAAACTCATATGTGTATTTAATCCTTAATAAACAATTCATCCTAAAACCCAGTAAAATTTATTAATCACCCAAAAACCCCATTAAAAAACAAAAATATGGTTATTTATTTCATAGAACTTTTGAAAACATTAAAAATATAAACACATGATAGTTTCCATAAATATTATCATAACCATAATAAATAACGTATATACTTCAATATATATATCAAAATTATTATTCATCAATTAAAGTCACAAATTATTTCAATAAATCCAGAAATGTAATAAACCTCATCGAATATGACCAAAATCACTTTTCCATAAAATATATAACTAATTTAAAAGTCGTTAATACCATCTCATTTACATCATCAATGTAAATCATCTCACTATCCCAAAATATGAAAAATTCACTACATTCATAGAATTTTTTGGTATATCATATGTCCTTCAAAATTCTAATTTTTAACCCAAGGATTGTGTCATTGACTTGGATAATTACAATTTTTTCACACATAGGACATTGATCTACAAATGGTACCTTGTGATGAAAATTATATAACTCCACTAAACTCTTCAATTTTCATCAATAATTAATTGATTTAGGAACTTTATTTCCACACAAATAACCTTTCATAGATCCATTGAGACATTTTATGAAGTGTTTATTGTCACATTTCAAACAAAAAAAATTATATTTTATTCATGTGTCTGCTCCACCACCTAATCTGTCAAAAAATAGTATTCTTATGTTCTTTTTTTATTATGATATCTAGTTTATGTATATGTTTTTAATCATATATCATGATAACTAATTAGAATCACAATAATATCTTTCTCTACAGTCATTATCATATTCGGTTTCTCATAGTCAGAACATTATCAATCAAATTCTGTGAGAAAATTATCACTCCTGCTACAATCCATTAACTAAAAGATAAAATAATATTAGCAAAAATAGTAATTATTAGTTGAAAACCACATAAAAATGAAATTCATTTATAGGATGTCGAAATAAATACCCCTTATTTTCCTTATAAAATTATTTATTCATAAACATGGTCCATAAGGGTCATCATCAATTTAAATAATTCATAAGGGTAGGTATATAAAACTATAATTAGCACAAAAGTATATCTTAGAAGTGTTAAAATAGGTGTAAATTATGGGAAATTTCACCTTGTAATAGTTTTATGGGAAATGTATACTAGAAAAAATCATTTCATGGTTGTTACCCAAAGATATTGTTATTCTAAAACAGTGTTCACTTGTATTATCTGAATAAATAGTTATTACTATAAAAACCATATAATGTCTACCTCATAAAAACTATTATGATATAATACCAAAATTAGACATATCATATAATAATAGATTGTGGTTATGTTTCCTAATATTTTTTTTAATAAATCTACTTCATGTTGATTCTAATAAACTTCCTCAAATACCAACTATAACAACCTGAACTCTAGTAGCCTGCAGACTATGTCTTATTTAAAATATGGAACTTGGTAAAAGTTATCACATACAAAATGACAAAATAGTTTATTATTCTTGGTAAACTATATAAATACATTATTTATATTTTACATTTGAAATAAATTATAAAAAACAATAAATAACAGTATTATGCATCATTGAACTAATTAAAAGACACCTTCTACATGTACAAGGTATGGGAAACAAATAAATGATTATCAACTAATAATTTAGAGTTATATATAATAGAATAAATATTTAATTAATATATAACAACCAATACATAAAGGTATATAATTAATAACACATTCCATTTCAACAATTATTTTATCATGAAGGGTAGTGTGGAAGGAATAAATATAGATCAAATAGTGTCATATATATGAGTTTGAAAATTATCCATAAATATCATAAATATCCAAATAATAACATTAACATCAATAAATTATTTCTAAACGATGAAATTTATGATTTTTGATATCTAAAACGTGCATTCAAGGCCTCATGCTAATACATCTAAAAATACCATCATGGCCTCATTTATAGAGACCTATATAAATTGGTAAGGTCTCATCCTGAAAACCAATTTAAGTTTTAACATGAGTCCTACCAACGAATCAAGAGTATATTAAATATGGGGCCCCTCCCATCACCTATTTATTCCAATTCATTCAACATACTAATAAATAATAAATCATAATAAACAATCTAATCAAATTGATGAAAACTCATATTGGACGAAATAAAACATAGTATTTCAATACTTTACAAAAACCAAATGATAATATACCTTCTAAATAAATATATTTTATGATATAATTATAGTACATCCACAGCAAATAATAAATTCATAAATATATTTTGAAATATATCATAATACTGTATAATATCACTATATGATTTCATATAGAAAATACCCTTTTAACTTAGAAATAATTTAGATAAAAATAGAAAAAAAATTCAGAACCATGAATGAAAAAAATTCATATGGAAATAAAAACATTAAGGAATATTCTATTCAATGATTTATCATGATGGTGAGAAATAAATTTCATGATATATATGTTAAAAATAAATCCATTCATTGTTATGTAAACTACCAAAAAAATTGGAATGTGGAATGTAGTCTCATTTGTAACAATTTTTTAAAAGTAAAATATATTTAAAAAATTTATTTAATAAATCATTGTTAGGTATTGAAAATAATTATTAAAATATTTTATTGAATATTTGGACACGATGGAAAATGATTTCTAACAATCTATCAAATAATGGTTAATATCTCTTAAATTATTAAGTTGGTATGTTGAGTACATAAAGATATGTAAATGAGTGGAAAATTTTAATTTATAGACACAACTAAAGGAAAATAAAATATTATTGGTTTATTATATTTAATGAAATATTTACCCTTTTGAATACTTAAACATTAAAAATATTGAATAATAATGATATTATAAAATAAACACTTAAAAATATCATATTATTTGAGGGAGGATAAATAAATGTGGTAGTTATCTTTGAACCATATAAATACACCCAAAAAATTAAATTAATAAAAATAAAAACATATTCCATTATACACATAATAATTTTATATCATAATTAATGATGAAAAATTATTAACCAATCAGTAAGAGTTGAGTTATGAAACTCTTTACCTTAGGTCCATGTTTCTTCACATGTGTTCAAACCTCAAGTTTATTAAATATAGAAATATTATAGAAATATTTTAAAAAAATATAATACCATATATGATTCGATTTTACCTTTTATATCATATTTAAAAATAATTATTTACTAATTTAATGGTTTGGATTGATAACTGCTTCATTTCCAATGTATGTTTTTCCTCAAATTTTTTTTATCAATATACATTGATCATTGATCCATAATCTCTATAAGTTAAAAATGATATAAATATCTTATATATTCATTATATATATATATATATTTATAATCTTCCATAAATTTTACTGATAGGAAACTTAATTCCACCATTCATGGGTATGGTTGGTCGTACGTATGAATAAACACAGCTGTCTCTTTTCGAATAAAAGAATTCCATAAAATTAAATAATAATTCAAATATCCAGAATAATTATTATATCATATATATATATATATGTGAATTTAATATGTCATTATTACCATCCATGTAAATACGAAAAAAATCACATCACTTCGTTGTAGTGGTCATGTATACTTACACATGAGATAAACAGTATTTTTTAAACAGATATGAAGGTATAAAGTTATATATGATACTATATTTTTAGATTCATGATTTTTTTTCAAAAGTATCATATTAAATCAACAATCACATAATAATATTCATCCATAAAATATGGTTTTGAAAAAATAATTTTATCATTATGTAGATATGATAAGTTATACATACACATGAGCTACACATTGACTTCTCATTTGATGTAAAAGATTATTGATATTGGTTGTCGCATAATAATAATAATAGTTAATTATATTTATGATAATTGGTTTTTTATTTTAAGATGAAAATATATATATGGATGAGTTTAATTTAGAATTAAAATAAATTTTATTAGAAAATGGAATTACATCTTCTTTTTTATAACAAATTTTTATATCAACCTATGGATCCAGTAGTCGGACATTGGTTGATAAAACCCCCAATATAATATTGAAAATGTTGTTTATAGTAGAATTGCATAGGGTTTATCTAATCTAGGAGGATCAATGTGGTGTAATGAATAGAGATACGAGATATCCATTTATATGTTAAATGAGGGTAATTAATGACATTTATTAATGTATTAAATTAATATAATATAATTTTTATTTTAATAAATCAAAAATTGGATAATAAAAAATTAAGATGACTATGAGTGAAATATTCTCATAAAATAAAAAATGGATAAATATTGGTTGTGTTTTTTCCCTTATTATATAATTTTGACAGATGTTAAACTACTTGAAAATTACCACAATATTAGTTTTTCTACATTTTGAATGTCATAAATATTACAATTATATAAAAACAACATATAAATGTACTGTGGTTATTTTTTATGTAATATAAAAATAAATAGCTAGAATAAAATATTATTATCAATTTTAAATCATTTAATAAAATATTAGTCATTATAAAATATTATTAATTTAATTTTTTTACTATATTGATGTAATTATACTTTATTTAAATCACTGATAACATAAAATTATAATATATTCTATTATAAGTACATAAAATGAAATAATCATCTATATTTTAACTGAACAATATAATTCATCAAATTTGTATTATTTTTTATATTGAAAAAATTTATATTATTTTTTTATTAACTTAATAAATACTTTCTATGTGTTGGGTAAGAAATTATGTTAATTATTGCGATATAAAAATTAAGAATAAATTATTATGATAAATAAAATTTACTCATTTTTGAAATGAACATTTGTAAACTAACGTAAAATGTTTTTACCATAATGAAATAATATTAGAAATAAAAATTTTAATATTGTGACCATTTGTATTTATTCATTTATTAAATTAATTTAAAGGACATAATCAAAAAAACATGATGTCAATTGGACATATATTCTATGATTGAATGCTAGTTTTTGTAATAAAACCTTAAAAAGGGAATAAATTAATGTGTTTTATAAACTTGAAACCTCAATCCAAATGTTTTATCTTTATTTTATCTATTTTACACTGACTAAGGTCACAGAATAATACCAATTTTACTATTCATAGTAACAAAAAATAAAAGGGAACTATTTAAAAAACATGTAAATAAATTTTAAAACATGGAATCATTTTATCAAGATTAAATTTCTAGTAGTATAAAATATTAGTATGTTATAAAAAAGTAGAATTCTGTGTAAAATTGTATTTTTGAAATACATATTCATAAGTATAAAATAGTTTTCATATGAAAATAAATGATAAAATTACATCAAATGAACATTATTAGATTATTATTTATTTTAGAGGACTTAATTAACTTTTAATATTTTTCATAATATGTAATATCTTTATATATTCATGAAATAAAAATATAGTATTCAATAAAAATAAGAATTTTTCAATATTAACTAGAAGATAAATTTTTTCAAAAAAACCAAAATGAATCACACTGTTATTTTTCATATGTATGATTAAAAATTTGAATTCATTTTAAAAATTATAATTCTAATAATTATAGGAAATAATTGTTGTTTCCTTTCCAAAAATAATATAAAATCATTTTTTTATGAAAAATGCATTTTTAATCCAAAAATGACAGTTCTAAAAATATGATTCTTATTTCATTTGAATAGATAAATTAATTTCTTATGGAGAATTAAATTTATATATATTTAATAATTTGTTTATTAAAATTTATACCCTTCATCTAAAATTATTTATTAGAATGATCACAGTTCAATAATAATATTTTCTGGTTCATTTATGTTGAGTGTTGTATTTCTTTTACACTACCAAAAACAGTGTTATTCATTTAAAATAGCTCATTGGGTATCATAATTACATATAAAAGTGGAGTTTTGGTGGAACAACAAATTCTAGTTCTCTTGATTTTTTTAGTTCCCTTATAATGTAGAAAAAACTATCATATTAATAGGGCTTTGGACTCTACCATGGGCTGCTATGCATGCGTCTAAAAAATCCACCACTCTCATTCTACAAGTGAGAGATCATACATTTATTTTTGTATGATCTAATAACATTTATTTGAATTTGTTACTATATATGTTTTATAAATACATAATTAGCATTATAATATTCAAAAATATTATTAGGAATGCTCAGATTAGATGATATTTTATCCCTTTATCGATGCCTTATTTTTAATAGTGAAGGAATTTCTTCTTCACTAGAAAAAAATAATAGGAAATGGGATGATGGGATGATGGGAGAAACACCTTCACACTCATCTATATAAATTATATATTTTTAGAGAGAACTTTACACATTTAATTCTATAAAATCATTCTTGTCAACATCATCCCTTGTAGATCCAATAAAAACACTCAGAAAGAAAAAAGGTTTATTATGGTTTCCAATGTTTCTTCACGGATGAATGGTACCCATTATTCCGTATGAGACTGGGTATGTACCACCTCAAGGGATCTCATATATTTAATATATTGTATCTAATATTATATAGGAACCCTTGAGTCAGTTTCTTTCATCAATATATCCAACATCTATATGTGATTCCCCATCTATGTGGGAATAGTCATGATATTGACTTATAGTTCTTCCATCACATTCCCAATAAAATATATGTTTACACCACTCTTGGGGGAGACCCACATGCCTAAAAAAATATCCATAGTGTCATTTTTTTAAAGCTAGTGGACTCATTATTTATGTCATTTGATGTTTAATCACGTAATTTCTTCTTTTCTATTGAGGATTAATTAGGATCCTTCAACATTAAGTGATTCTATAGTTTGATAATTATGACTAGAGCCTTTTTTACATTAATATGTATAAGGTTTTGTTAAAAATCATGATTCCCTAAATCCAAATTAGGTGGTAGATCATTTTCAATATCAATAAGGTTTGATTCATTATCCATCTAATCAGTTGTATAAATTTTAGATAGTTTCTTGACCACTCACCTAGAATAATCTAACTCAAACACAGTAGTGACCTTGTGATAATTTTCTATTAAAAAATATTGGTGATACCATGTTATACATGAAAGGGAATACACGTAAAACGTTGTGATGAATGATAATTCAGCATCTGAATGATCATTATATTGGTATCTTCTTGGGTCATGATAATTTATAAATATTTTTCCACAATATAATACCTCTATTACCTCAAATCCACTAGATAAAACCATATTTTTTATTCAATACATCAAAATTTACAATAAAATCAACAATGAATATAATTCTAGAAATTGATATCAACATCATGTAAGATAATAATCCATGTTATCCACTCCCATCATCAATTATCATTAAAATGGGAGGTAGAAATAAATGAATATTTTTCTTTTAGAATGAATGCATGATTTTTTTTTGGAGAATACATCATATAACAAAAATTGGATGATACGAAAAAATTAGAATAATTGTTGAATCCCCTTTTTTGAATCTGAACATCACTGATTAATATGGAGTATTTTTATGAGACTCTATCAAAAATCATAAGATATAGAATGATTATAATATAATAATGGGTGCCTTCCCCTTTTTTATATAAAGATTAAAATAACTAATCTCTACCAATACAACCATGAATAGTCCCATAGGATCTCATGCTACCATCATAGAATCAATAGAAAATGTGTACGAGCTATCATTTTACTGAGAGACACATTCTAAAAGGAGCTACAAACATATAAAATATTCTTATAACCTTATAAGTAATATTTCTGTAGATATTTTGAAATTTATATATTAACCCCTCTCCATATAATTTTATAGCTCAACATTTTGAAACTAAATATTGTGTACTTATTATCACATAAGGAAGGTCCTGCCATTATATTTGTCTAACATGGTCTCATCCATCAGAGGGAATATGAATATCATTATCATTTAATAAACGTTAATACTGGTTTTGGGATTGTTTTTATTCCTTGTGTAATACATAGATTCATTTGTCAAAGCATGTTCCATTAAGGAACCCCTAAACAGTATCCTAGTATGGATTATTGAGAAAAAACACAACATATATTCCCTGAAGGATTTGTTTTTCAATATGTCTTATAATTATACTATAAACTAATTCCCACCTTTTTTGTGAGGTGACTATTGTTTATCAAAAGACTATAATGAACCGATATATCATGAATTATATAACTTTGCGAATAAGTCTATGACGTTGAAATATATATGGATTCATCTATTAGAGCATTATTCTTATAGGTATTTAAATTTTATTTTTAAAAATATAATTATACCACATCAATTCTTATAGATAGCCTTCTTCTATAAAAAACTCCCAATCCTTATACCATTTTTGTGTTTAATAATTAATAGAGAAATTAAAAAAGGAGGATAAGAAGTTCAAACAAGGCAACAATATGTTGCTAATTATATTTTGTTAAATATCCGATCCATGGAAAATGTAGGATATATATTAGGTCCAATCAATATTATATGATCCATTAAAATTGATTTTAGTGATACAAAAATATGAATATTCTATAATAAATGAACTTAAGTGGTATTAATCTGGATAATAGACAAGGACATTAACCATTAATCTGTTCATATATAATCATAGGATATTGAATACAATGTATTCTCAATGATTTTTTTCTTGAAAAGGGATTAATGAAAATGGAATGGTTGTAGCAGACTGAGGTACCACTTCTGGTGATATATGACCAAGTAATTGATCAAATTAGTTTACTTTTTGTAGTTAAATATTATAGGTAAAAAAATCAAAAACCTCTAATGGATTTCAAAAATTCATTTACATAATAAACCATAATATATTAATTCTCTAAGTAAAAGGTGTTTCTGAAGATGAATATTGGGCCGAAATTTGATAATGCATATTCATTCACCCATGTGTATCATTTAGAAAATAATTTCTGTGGAACTTTCCTGATGTACCATTCCAATTAAATTAACAAATGGGACATTATGAAAAAAATCACCATAGATAATATTCATTGACCTTCTCTGAGTTCATCCCCTGATCAGTGAATGGGATGGGTTATGATTATTTGGTAAACCATTGTTCTTATGCTTAACATTATGTATCATGACTAAAGAATTAAAAAAATAATTTTTTAACCAAGATATATCACTAATATTATTTTTAGATGAACCAAAGCTGTTAGGAAATGTGGGGTAACATTAAATATAATGGGACTACCATGTTCACCCAGATTGAGCTTTATAGATTTCCTAACATCAAATACTTACATTTTTTCTAAACACATTCATAAAACTCAATTATTAACCCTATATTAATGCCATTCCATAGAAACATCCACCTTATAGTATGATCATTTTCATTATTACTATGTCCCAATCGATGGAGAGTATTTTTTTAGGGATCTCATTTAGTTGAATGTGAGCATCGAATGAAAATTACAATGTCAACATTGTAAATTATCCACCGCTTCTCTCAAAATGTAGGGTGCACTCGATAAGATTCACCATGTTCCCTATATATGATACAATAACATATCTACTAATAAAGAAACATGATAAGCCTCCGATCAAAGAAGAACTATTTCCTTGTATTCTATTTCCTTAACATTTACATTCTCAATAAACATATCCATTAAATTCCCACCTTTTGAAGAGAGGGATTGAAACATATATCTCTCTTAAACTAGGTCTCAAAAACTCACTTTATATATATTACTGTAATCTTTTCATACGGTAAATAACGTAACTAAATAATATTTATTTCATATGGATGATATAAAATTAATGGAAGATCAATTTTCACTTAATCCCCTTATTCTATGTAGAAAGTCCCCCCTTATAAACTATAAAAGGGATCCATTCAAACATGTAATTCCTTGAGGACCCTTGTCTACTAAGGTGAAAATTCACCCCCATTAATTCTAAAAGGCCAAATATTCACCCACAACCCATTATAAGGCTTACTATTCATTGGAGTCACTTCACATGGGTAACCCTTTACATTAACATCTTCACTTATGTTTAACTTCTACTATGTAACTTTACATGAGGGCCATTTTTCAATGAATTTACATATGGTATACCATTGAAGTGAGGACTTTCATATATGGATACCTCTACGTGAGGATAATATCAAGGGAGACCCATTATTAGGATTATCCAATTTATAGACCATTCACAAGGGTTATCTCTTTTGGGTGAGTAAACCCTTATACCCTATACTAGGATTAATAATTTTTTTGTAATACCTATCTGTGGAGAAGATATATCAAACACCACACATAGAAAAAACCATTACACAATTATTTAACATTAGTTGATCATGAACACAAAAGTGCCAATCATAGGTAATCCCTTAAACTTGGACTCTGACATGGGAATCCAATTATTGTGTACCCCTTCAAAAAAACTGGATGCATGTGATTTGGGTAAACACAACAGTGTGCACACAGTTAAATCGAGTGTTTCCAGGATAAGTAATTATATATTATTCCCACTAACATATAGAAATTTATATAATTTGTCAATCATTTTCCCCATGATGATGTGTAATCTCATTGTAGTAGTGTCAATAATGTCATTCCAAGCTCATGGTTTTCTGAATAATTAGTAAGGTCCAAGACCTATTAGTCCAAGAGAATGGGAGGATGTCCAAGGGGCCGTATGATCCATGATAAATTAGTTATTTATTTCAATTTATAAAACCAAATAAGGTTTCAACTGATTGTTTCATAACCAGAAATTTTTAATGAACATGTTACATGATAGTGGGTGGTATACATTTATCAGTAATCCTTACACATCCCATCCTATCTCATGAGTGGAACATGGGATTCCAATAGTTTATAATCCCTACAAATTAAATCAACATGGGAAACCACCCATTTCCAAAAAATGAGTCATTTTCATAGTGTTAATATCATGAATAATCCCAAACACTTTCTCATGGTACAATATATCCCATGATTATAGTCTTCATTCACTATTAACAAGTGGAAAGATTGTTGGCACACATATTAGTGGACACCTAATAGGTATAATACCTAAAAAATCTCTACCATCACCTATGTAACCAAATAGGTTGGGTATATATAGATAGAATTAAATATAAAATAAATTTTAAATATTCTTTATTCATGTAATCCATGACATAATTGTCCCCGTTGGATAAGAATAAACAACATTTTTGAGGAACTATATTTATGTTTTAAAATTTCATGATAATTTATTTACTATATATCATTTATTTTCGTAATATGGTCCAGCCAAACATCCATAAAGTTTCATAATCAATCAAAATGGATCCTAATTTCAATGATTATGGATACATAGGAAGCCTCTTTGAGAATAAAATCCATCATCATATTCCATATCAATATTCAAGATTCCATATTTCTCATAAATATTTTTATGACCACACACACACAATCATATTCACTACAATCATGAACATCTAATTACCAAGGTCAAATTATATGGTGAACCATCTTAATGGTCCTACACTATATATGGGACAATATCTTTCATAGTGGTTAATATTACCATGAATGCAATCAACCATCTCATTGGGATATATTCTATAAGAAATCATGCACCCACCATATAGGAAATATCAAATTATGTTCATAATTAAATCCATCCATATTAGTTTATATTCTCTTTCATGTCAACTACAAGGTTCCACTAACGCATAACCCACACACAAACCATTGTTAAGAACCCTTAAAATAACATTTTATTCCCTATGATTTTTTGATTCTTGGATGTGTTCCTTGTCACACAACATTAGAATTAATTGCACATCATATTATTCATCTCTTACAATGATTTTTTGTATTAAATTCTATAGGATACATAATAAATCATAGTTATGTGCCCAATATTAGCACCACAAATGGAAAATACTAGAATGGATGGAAATAAAATCTAGATTTCTCAGTTATATGTCTATAAACCATTGTAAATAAGATTAATAAGCACTAGTTAGTAGAAAAAAAATAGGAAAAATAGGATATATATTTAGTTTCATCGATATATATCATTAGAAACTTGCATATTTTCTCACTGAGGTATTCCATTTGATATTTAAAAAATACTTTTTCAATGTATGCTAACAACCAATCACTGGCTCAACTATATTTAATCCACTACTATTATTTGGGAAGGATTAATGAAATATTATTAAATCTATGATTGTACTTGGTGTGGAAAATAATTCCCCCTTTTAGTATGAGATGATCTCCACCTTAAATCCTCTTGGCCAATGAGTATTCAATGGATCCACTATTGTTATCCAAGAAGTTGTCTACCTTTGGAAACTAGATCTTAACTAACTAAAAATACTAAATTTTAGTCATGTTAGTAGTATGACTCAAAAAATGGCCATTCAAACATGAATACCTTTGGAATATTTGAATAACAAACATAATATATGCTATTTTAAATACTCCTCATGCACACCGAATTCCATCAGAAATAATTTCAATTATATTTATTGACTAATTTTATATATATTATTGAGAAACATGAATTTTTTTATTGATAGAAATTAATTATTTTCGAGATATAGATGCTTTATTATGAAATTTTAAAGTAACAATTGTATTATTATTATTAATATTATCTTATATTATGGAAATAGATATAATAAAAAAAATAAATTAGAAAAAATAAAATCAATTTTTATCATTAAAATATAATATCAAAATTCAAAAAACATTAAGGTACACAATCATAAAAAATTTCCAATCGTTCCATTTAAATAATGACATTTTGTTTTATTTTGGAATGGTTTAAATTTTATAAAACCATTATTATTTTTTCAAAAATGATTTATTTTGTCAAATATGACATTCATTATATTTTTTACAATGGGAATAATATTATATTAAACAATATAACATAAAAATACATATCCCTTATGTATATATATTTCGACACCTCCAATTTTTAATTCACTAACAAAACATTATTCATTTCCTATGATCTATATAATATTCTCCAATTATGAATTTTCAAATATATAGGTATTTTTTACATATATAAATAACCGTTTTCCATGGAATTAAGGCCCATGGAACTAAAAAATCATTGAAGATGATATAACCATTTTTACTTTTTAATCACTTTTTTCCTTCATTCTTCAATTATCTCTACTCCCTTGAAAATTAATAATTACTATTATGAAATTTAAAATTTATTATTATAATTATATTTATATATTAAAAGAAATTAATAATATTCGTATTATATCTCTCAATATTATTGATAATTCCGTATTAATGGGTATTTAACTTCTAATAGGGAAAATGGGAATTCATATTATAGAATTGTATTTATTACTAGTTTTTGTTGAATATAATGAAATTATTAATATTAAGTATCCATACATATATTATGATAAATTATATATATATATATATCTTTTATTTTGGGATCTTTTGGATCATATATTAATGTCGGGTTAACCACCTATGAGGATGTTTTACACCATATAAATATCAGTTCCATTATAAATGGTCATTATAAAATGATTATAGCATAAAAATATAAAATAAAACATGTTCATAAAAATAATTTCATGGTTATAAAAATTCCTTATTATTGATTTTTTAATCATGAATTAATTCTCTAATATTTGAGGAACTTTTGAGGGTAGAGTTATGAAAATAGAACATTAGTCATGTGTAACATAACCATATAATAAAATGTGGAAACTAATGGTCAGTATCCATTTTTTTTAATATGAAACATCAAATATAAAAATAAATATATTTTTATAAAATAATTCATGATATTCAACATGGATTCTTTATTTCCCTTATCCATCTACTAACCCAATGAAAAACATTAAAAAGAATGGGGTGATCACAAAAATAATAGTAGGGGACATAAACGGAAGAAAAAACATTAATATAGTAAAAATATGAAAACACATTAATTTTATTAACTTTATCTCAATATTCATTTAGTGACATATGTAAATTATTTTAATATGAATTAACATATTTATTTCACAAATAAAATCATAAAAATAAATTGAAATAAAATGAAACGTTTTTTTGAAACATAGATCACAACATTCATAACATATTCTAATCCCATGTCAAAAATAACTAGCAAGTAGTTAAATCCATTAATGAAACTCATTATTAACTACCTACTACTTTAATTTTATGATAATTAACACTACAAAATTATTTAGAGTGCTATCTTGGAACACCCAGCAAATAAGATATATTAGGATCACCTGTCACTATCTCAGTTCACCTATTATATTAGCTATAATAGGATTATTAAACTCAAAAATTGTTCTTTATATATTCTCTTCTGTAAATAATTATTATAGAAATTGGGAAAAAAGATCATGGGTTCTTGGGGGTTCTTCTACAAGTGTTCTCAAATAGACCCAGACTAAAAATCTTTATCTAAATCCCCTGTTGTTCCGGTTTTGTTTGGCTTCCCCAGTTTACCCTGTCATCTGTATAAGAAAAATACTTTGTTACAATCTCCTACCTCATTATAAATCCTCTTAAACTATACATTGGAATGAGGAATCTATCAAGGCCCTATGTTGCTTGATTTGTGTGGAGACTGACATTTAAAAAATGCTCCCATCCGAACTATGGATACAAAATGTAAAATCCAGGTTCTTTTAGGAAGTCATTTATGAGAATATACATGCCTATTGCATTGTTTTCTAAAAGCTTGTACATTCCATGTTTGATTGTGATACTGGATTTTTTCGTCCACCGACACGTAAACTAACATGTATAGAAAAATGAAAATGAATGATTGAATATGGTAATTAATGTCACACAATTACTGGTGGTCCTTCAAGGATGCCAGACCCCCTTGGAGATCAAATTTATGTCATTCAGAAGACTTATGAGGCTAACTCTCTTGATGGGGGAAATGACGAGTTTGGACAATCAGTGAGACCTCATTCTGAGAGCAGTAAATTTTCAGATTTTGTTATTGCAGTCAACACCACTTTAAATTCTATCACAATTCCCCCCACATATGTGGGTATTAAGATGGAAGATAATAACCCTCATAATGCCTCCAAAGAGAAGGAGCACAGTGAAAACTCGGATTCTTGCGAGCCTTTACTTGATGTTTGTGACTAAGCTTGTCTAATTGAGGATGCTTACTAAAAATTATGCTCCCAAAAAGGTAAAAATGTTATTATTGATTTGGATGACCTTATTATTCCAAATCCAAAGAAGGCATGGAAGCATAGAGATTACAAAAACCTTGATAGAAAAATAGCTACTATGTATTTATAAGATTCATGAAAGATGACTCCATATACCTCTCCACATATTTCACCTGGTAATATTTCTAGTACATAGTCTAGTGAAGATAATTTGAGTGTCAATAGTGATAATGAAAACACTGGTCTGGCTATGAGGGATTCTTATTCATATTATGATGAGGTGTCATATAAATTGGAATCTTGAATTGAAGAGCAATACACAATTCTATTTGAAATATACAAGAATGGTGAAATAGCTGCATAAAATAGCGTTCAAATTAGAGAAATAATGTTCATAAAATTGGTTAAGGAATTTAAACATAATCCTCACTTTAACCTTAGATATATTCCATTCCAATGAGTAAGTCTATTTTCCCATTTTATAATGATTCACTTATAGTTACAATGACCGTTGTTCGTTCCTCAAATATTCTTTTTGGAATTTAATTTATTTGACTTCAATGCTTCTTATCGACTGATGAGGGGGCCTTGTTTTTCTCCTTTAATGTCTGTGTTAAATCTTCTGGTCTTCACCCAAGGTTGTTGCCCCATTTATCATTACATTGTTTTTTCTTCTTCCTGGAAAATCTTGGTGGGTGGGTGGTTTTTTTACCTATGATTCGGTTTATTCTAGATGGACTTCTCACTAGTGCGATGATGATCTCTCCAATGTGGCAAACAGTTTTTAATGGTTCATGAAAATCAGTCTATATATCTTTGATTATGAATCAATATCTTTCACTAGTTTATATCCATTTTCATAGATGCTTACACTTTTATATTATGTTGACGTGATTTTGGTGGAGGCAAATTTAGTTCTCAGGAATACTAGAGTGGTGTTTGCGGCTCCGTTTATGGGTTACGACTATCCCTGCTGATCTTGTTCTCAGGAATGCTTGTAAGGAGCATCTTTTTTTCAGATTACTCCATAGTGAAGAGTAAGCTTGTCTAGAAGCTACATCTTTCAATTCTTATCAATCTATTAAGCCAGCAACAGAGTATTGTCTAGTATCATTTAAGAATAATGAGGTCATGAGGACTTTGGAAGGAATAGTATGAGAGCATGGTTTTATCCTTCCAAATGTAGGAAGCATCATAGAACCCTATCTTTATAAAACAAGTGTAACATTGTGTTTCTTTATTTCAAGGTGGAAACTATTTTCATTTCTAGAGGAGCCATGAATGGAGTCTAAATATGGTTGTTTCCTGAGGCATACACTTTTCATGGAGTAGGGGTGAAGCTAGTTCCATCTCTATTTCATATTAATATTCCAATCGTTGTCCCATAATTTATTAATGGTGTATGTGCATTACACCTCGAGCTTCCTATAGTAAAACATTGGATTTAATAAATTTAGTTGGGCTTGAATTGTGAGACCAATTCATGTCAATTTCCCAACAAAATGATCATTATCACATTATAATTATATGAATCATAAGACACATGAAATAATAACAATATTAAAATATTAAATACTATTATAATATATAATTAATTATATAACCTATTAATGGTATTGTATATACAATGTGTAATAAAAGGTTGGTTCATAACATGAAATTATGCCTTAGTGAATGAAAACTGAGATGATGTCCCTTCCCTAGAGTTCGATTCATCAAGTTATTTCTTATCTTCATAAATTATTAAATATTTTCATTATTATCATTATTAGAAACCATTAAAGGGATTATTTTTCCTTTTATTTTACTCATTGAAATGTTATATTTGATTAATTAATCAATTAGGAATAAATTAGATGTTTTGAAAATATTGGTCTTATGTGTCCAAAATAACATTGGTATGTTGACTATAGTCATTATGGTCATTACAAATACATATTTTGTAAAAATCATGAAAATATTATCAAATTTTATAATATATAATACTTTTTTGTCGGATCAAAAATTAAATTTTCACTAAATAATGTTTGTTATAATCATGGAGATGAAAGGCCAAACATACACATGAGTGACATTTCATTTTTCAACTATAATTATTGAAAGAAGGTTGGTAATTTTTATCATTACATAATGATAATATTATCATATATATCATATTATTTCAATAAATATACTTATACATATAATCCAAGTTGTGTAGGGATAAAAATAAATTCAATTCATGTTGTGAAGGTGGTAGTTCACACGTACAAGAATAATGTTATTATATTCATTGAATGAAAAGGTATAAAAATAGATATATTTTATTCTCATAAAAATAATGATTCCATGAATATTTTTATTTTTCATTCATATTTCATATATTATTTATATTTACCCTTCTTATCATCAATGTAAAACATTAGTGAAAAACAAATCAAATCTCTTCGTGAGGTGGTAGCTCGGCGTTCACACGAGCGATGTTATAGTATCACCTACATAATTGATATTAAAAATGTTATATATTTGATATTTTGGAATAAAAAATAACAATTATGTTGTAAATATAATTTGTATATATTATATCCATCATCATACCCAATCATGATAGATTTTGATTTAAAACGTGTGACACTATTTCGTGAGGCGTTAGTTCACCTGACAAAAGGGCGATGTTATGATTTCCCATTTGAGGGAATGGAGTTGAATTATTGTTTATTACCTAAGAAAAAGAAAATATATTTTTGTTAAATATTCTTATCATATTATATTATCCAGATTTAATAATAATTGAATAGGTTTGTGGAATATAAAAAATAAAAATTTTCATTGAATAAGATTAACCCTTATTTGGTTAACTTATTTATGTATGCAACAAATGAATGATTATGATTGATTTATAAAAAAGAATAGAATATAAGTTAATATTATAGAATTAAAAAAGGAATTTTTTTAGGATTTTTGGAGAAAAAAGGGCTTTGAAGGTGTGAGGATGAGAGGATAGGGCGTAACCTTTTATGTGGGGTAATTGGAACACATGTATGTTTTGAAAAAAAAATGTATAGATAAATTTTTCACATGAATAAACAGTCCATAATTTATCATTATTGATCCCTAGATGATTTAAGGTAATAATAGTTCTACAATTTATACTTTATTCAATTTTTTGTTCATATTTATAGTTATCATTTTAGATTAATTTGTATTAAATCTATTTTTTCTTTATCCGGGGTAATTAATTTGTACTATTTTTAGTGTTCATTATGGTAGAAATTTATGTTGAAAATTTAATATAATATAAATTAAATTTATTCCAAATATGTATTCCAGTTGACCTAATCTAATTTATATATGCAATATTTTTTAATTAAACAAAAACTGACCAAGGTGATAAAAATAGTTTTTTTAGGAGTGGTATTTTTGAAACAAAATACGATTTATATAAACTACAGGATAAATAGAAATAATTTTATGAATTTGAAAAAAATATTTATAAAAAATATTAAAATTTCATTTAAATAATTTCTCATTTGGGATAATCTAATTTAATTCAAATGAAAAATATTGTTCACAATAAAATTTGATTTTACACAAGAAAACATTTTCTAAAAATTATTATAAAGAGGATTAATAGTTAATTATGTGTTATAAGTATAGTTTAGTAATAATTATGTTTCTAAAAATAATATTTAATACATTATAATACTATTAAATTATATAAATTATTGAAATTAAATTACTTGTTTAGAAAAAATTAAAATTGTTCACTTTTCATTAAAAATAAATATTTATCATAAAATCCCATAAATTTTACCTTATTAATATTTTGATGATATGATTTGAAAAAATATTAATATTTTCAATGAATTATTAAAAACTTTAGACATTTAAATGTTAAATTAAAATATATAATAAATACTTTTCATTAAATAATTTATTTTTCTATTTATAAATAACATAATATTTTTATAAAGGTTAAAAACTTATAGAGATTTATTCTATCATCACGTGGGTTGTTACCTTATTCCACAGTTTTTTAAAATTTAGTGTTCTCAATTTTATTAATTTTTTTAAAAATTAGTGATATATTTCTTTCATAGAATTTTCAGATTCCCTTGGTTCATTATCAATGACATGGTTCTCTAATAAATTCAAAACATGATGAATTACCATGATCCAAAAAAATTTCTATCTATGGTCAATAATTTGAATTGGATATTCCGTATTATATATGATTTCTTCCATCTAACCTATGTTATGGATAATAACATGTAATATATTCTGAACATATCTCCTTTTGATTAAAAAATAAAATATGATATGAACACAACATTAAATCAACGGTAATGCCAATTTTTAGGAAATTGATTCAAATTAATAAATTATTTTTTATTGTTTAATGAATAATAGACATTAATTTCCCTTCTTAAAAAAAGCAATAAAAATTTTCCCTAGTGAAATTTTTTTAATGTCATTATCAAACCCATCAAGAAAATTATCATTGTAATGATTATATGAATAAATTTTCTTTCCACACTGATACATCTTCAAATATTACGAAATCGAATAAAAATTAATTGAAATTTCCTCTTCTATGTTTTCTCCTATCAACATCCATTCTCCCCACTCATCAAAAAATCAATGATTGAACATTTATTTCTATAAAATGAATAAATTATTTTATCTCTAATAGGAATGAAATTTGTAGATTTATTTAATTTATCAATAGTGTCCCAAATATCATGGTTACCTCCTGATGACCTTGGCAATCCCACCACAAAATTCATGGGCATATTATTCCACTTCCACATTGGTATTGGAAAATGTTTAAGCATTCCCATTGAAAATTTTCTATTTTCATTATCCTACTAACATATAAAAAAATCATTGTAGTTTCAGAAATATCTCATTTCATTCCATCTGACCAGTAATATTCTTAAAGGATTCCATATATCATAGTTATGCTTAGATTAATGGACAATTGAGAGAAATGTGCTTCACTCAAAATATCTATATTCGTCATGGAATAACATGGGATAAAAAATATAATTCATAAATAACCTTCATCAAAAGTATTAATATAATTAAACTTATTAATATTAATGTATTTTAACTTTTACTAAGAATAGTAATACAAATTTTGACTTTTTTTATTATTTCATACAAATTCAACAATAATGAAACCTGAAAAATAGATTATATCCGAATATCGACATCTTCTTAGCAAAAACATAAAAAATAATTACCCTAATGAACATATTCCCATCATAACATTATTAATGTTTCATAATTTGGATTTAATTAAATTAGAATTAATTTTTTATATTTTATAGGATTATAATGAATCATGCAATCAAAAACCTTGATTAGTTACAATATTCATCAATATCTCATATTCAATTATTTTAGGGTGAACATATAATTAAAACATTTATTATTACAACATAATTCATACTTTATTCTATATAAATTATTCCTGAGAATGTTTAAATAAAAAATATAGAATCTAAATCCAAATCTTTTGTAGGGTAATTTAACTCATGTGGTTTCAACTGATGTGAAATATATTAAATTTACTCATAATTGTTTATTAATAAATAACCAATTATTTTCAACAATGCATCACATTATATGATTAATTCACCTTTTATGTACGTTTGGCTAGTATTTGAGAACTACCTAATATTATTTTATTACTTGATAATAAATCCCCACATTATGCTTTACATATGAATATAACTATTCATGAGTTAACGTGGTTAGTGGGCTAGACAACTGATAAATTTTTTCAGAAAAATCACTGTAGTGATTTTAAAATACCAACAAACAAATAGTCTTTATTATATTTGTGTTTATTCTATCCAAAAATCATTTGTTTTAATAGGGTCAGTATTTATTCCATCTTATCAAAAATAGTGTCTAAATAAATCAATTTTTTAACTAATATTTCCAATTAATAAATTCCTATATAGTATTTTCTATTATGGGTTTTAGAAATGTTATATGATATATATCATGTTCCTCCAGAAATTCAGAGTGCCCCGAATTTTCATCAATAAACACAATCAAAAACTTATCCAAGTACTTAGGGATGTCTAAATTCAATAGTTCCAAAAATATATTTGGTTCATCATATAACACAAACGAAATAAAAAATACTCATATAGCACAAATATATTCTCAAATATAGTCTTCAGAATTATATCCTCATTAATATTTAGCTGATGGTATATTTACCACAATTTTACAATCAAAAAATATCGATCTCACTGATGTTGATAAAAAAATTATCGATAAGAGGAATAAGAAATTTTTTCATAAAAATTATTTTATTAAACTCTCTATATTAAATAAATATTCTAACTAAAGAATATTTGTTATAACAATAAAATTGGTTCACTCTATAGTGAAGTGATTTTTTTAACGAAACCCTATTAATAATAACTCAAATAATTTATATTTTAATACCCTATGTTTTTTCATGAGAGATTAGATAAGGGGGTTTATAATTTTTCTTGATATATATAATATGGACTATAATAAAATAAAACTTTAAATTTTTAATGACACCAAAAAATACTCAAAAATTACATCTATGTGTTTTTTTCACTTCTGGACATCACTATTTTGAATATTATCTTTCATCTAAAAAATATGATCTATGTAAATTTAAATTCTTCCTAAAATTATTTTCTCTAATTCTTGTTATGTTATCAAAGGTATGTAATCATTTAAAATAACATTTATTTCTAAAAAAATATATCTGATATTGATAAACAAAAATCGAATCCATAGTAAAAATAATATCAAACTCTATAATGGCTAGTTCAAAAAGATTTTTAGAAAAGTTCATCCCACTAAAAACAATATTAAAATTTCTATAAACCACAGATTCTTTAATATTTCCTCCTATGGTTTTCTGAAAAAGATATATCTTACTTATATGAGGTGATATTCACTATTAATATAAAAATTTCTCAGAAATGATTAAACATGATGATCTACTGTGAAGAGGATATGTAAATAATTTAAATTACCCAATAACATAACTATCACGACATCATTTAATGTTCTAACATAAATTTTAGTTGTAGCTAATGATTTTTACACAACCTTATACTTTAGATCTTGATTGATTTAGCTTGATTAACTATATTTGGAGATGCATTATCATTATTGTCACGACCCATCCCAATGGGGCCTGAGCCGCAACTCCCCAAGCCCACCTCCAATAGGCCAGGGGCTGGTGACTAGCACCTCGTATGTATGCTACTAACATGGGAGGCATTGCCTAAAAACTGGTACCCCCGCACACACATTTCGAAGAACACAAAGATGAAAAGTGAAAACTACTAGAAATGAAAAATGCATGCATACACTAAAAATCTCAACCAACAGAGTACGACAGGAATGTAAAGTACAACTAGTGTAAAACCCTGGGCCAAAAGTACAAGACCACCAAAAGAGAGTCTGTAACAAAGTACAAACTATAAATAAAGGTTCTGGGACTGCAATCCGTAGCCATAGGAACACACCTCAGCCTGTCTGATCTCACTGAGCACCTTCTGGTCCTGGTCTACCTAGAATCATTTCAAAAGATCGCTTGTATGCACAAGACATGACACATGCGTGCAAAGCCCACGCAGGGGTGAGTATAAAAATACCCATTAGGACACCTCAAAACCACAAAGAATACAGCAAGGTAAAATACCACAAAGGAAACATATAGTCAACTATAAACAGCAAATGTCTATAGAACATATAACAAGAATATCCAGATATACTCATACACGATCTCATACCACAAAACCACTACTAAGATCGAGCTTGAAGATTCCACTAAGCACGCAACGAGGAGAACACACTCCAATGTCTAAAGAGTGAGAATCAAATTACTCATTCCAGGAGAACACAATCCCCAAGTACTTTGGAACATGATGCTCAGATGAGGATCATAACCAATAGTCATGGGGTGATACCAAAAACTCAGTCTAAACTAATCTGCTAAGCAGAGGATCGATGCACGGGTAACGTTGGTCACGTCGATACCAATAACACTACCTATTGTTCCAGGAATGAATAGAGTATCTGGATCTATGTCTCACTGAGGGGATTCAAACAAATTTATTCAAGAAGTCATGATGAAGGGATTATACTCTTCAATGTAGGAAATGATACCAGGAACCTTCAAGAGAAAGACCAAAGGGGTGAACCCTTTAGGAAACAAGCCCAAGTCATAGAAGGTAACTGGATCAAGCCATGTAGGATTGGTTACATGGCGTGCAGTATGGTTACATTCCATGTTCCTTGACCCCAGGTACTACCCGTGTAAACAGCCCGTGTTCATCGTTCAAGCTGTGTAAAACTCAACTACATGGCGTGTAGAGGAATCACACATCATGTTCCTTGACTCTGGATACTACCCGTGGAAACGGCCTGTGTCATTTGTCTCATCATATAAAAGTAACTACATGGTGTGTAGTAGGATTACATGATATGTCTGATCACCAGGGGATCACTCTGTGTACGCTGTCCATATGCTCGTACACGGCCTCCGTCTGTGTCTTCTACCCATATACCTGTACATGGGGTATCCTGTGTATCTGGATGGATCTGGTCGGGGAGTGGTATACACGCCGTGTACTTGGCCATGTAACTACCCCGTATTTGTGTACTCTCGGAGTACATGCTAGGTGGTCTGCTGACGAACACAGGCTGTGTGGCCCATACTACATGCCATGTAGTCAGAATTTTTTTCCAGAAACGCTGTCTTCCTCCTCATGCCGCGGTTGATCCTCCGGACCCACGTTTTCTCGTCAGTTTGTCCTAATACTCCTGGGGTTGGTTTTTTTCATCATAAGAAGACCAAAACGGGTGATTTCGGTCCTTTAATCGGATCATAAACCTCAAATGATCCATTTGAAAAAAAACACCTGAAAACTCATATCTCTCGATCCGCTCCGAATCGTCCACCGAAATCGTCGTCTCACCTCCGTGACATCCCTCTAGGGTTGGATATACAATCTTGGATCGTTGTTCCAAACAACTACTGTGCAACGTTCGATTTCCCTCAAGAATGCGTAGAACTCAATGAAGAATACACGGGAGAAAAAAATATAAATAATAGAACAAGAGGGACGTACCTCAATTGTTGTTATTGAAGATCGAATTTTTTTACCTTTAGATCAAAACCACAACAATCAACAGGATATAAATATTGAGTATTTGACTTCCTGATGAAACCCCAAATCACATCGACCCACAAAGCGATCGATCAACAGGCTAATCGGTAAATAGAATAGTCTTCATTCATCGTAGGAAACAAGAACGGGGAAAGGAACCAAGGTCAAACATCCTACCTGGATCTACAGAGATTGCTGGAGAAGGTCTTGTTGCCACGTCTTCGTCACCGGCAAAGTTCATCAATAACATCGTCGCTGCGTTGGGAGGTTTTCTGCAGAGCCTCCAGAGCCACCACGAGTTTCTGGGTTTTGAGGTTTGTAACCCTGGACCCCTACGGAAGCCTTTATTTAAAAAGGATAAAGGATATATATTTCAAAATATTTAAAAATATTTCATGGAAGAATAAAATATTTTTATTAAATATTTTATTACCGTTACATAGGAAAAACTTGATTTCACCAACGACCTGCGTCGGCCAATGTTAGGCTTTGCTTAACGTAAAATCGTTGTTCTGAATGCAACTGTGCCCTCGAATTTCCGATCAGATCAACTTTTTAGGAGTTATTCCACTCTTTCAGGAAAACCACTCATGCACGCAAAATTTAATAATTTAATTAAATTCAAACATTTGTTCCGGGCTCACCAGGCCTCGGAACTGCAGGCCGTCTCAAAGACTGGTCTCGAAATAATTCCCACATATTATATAAAATAATTCCTGAAAAAATCAGAGACATTACATCACACCCACCTTCGGTCTTATACATCCCTAAAAAGCCAAAACAAGGGCTACTCAAAAAGATGTGGGTACTATACACGAATCTGAACCTCCCGCTCCAACGTTCTCTCTTGGAGATTCTCATGCTTCCACCAGACACGTACCAAGGGAATAGCTCGCCCATGAAGGACCTCCTCATGCCGATCCTCAATCTCCACTGGGTACATAGCAATGGTCGCTCCCTCATCGATGTCTAGCTTGCCCCAGTCGATAACGTACGATAGATTATACATGTATCTCCGCAGTTGTGACAGATGGAAGATGTTGTGTACTTGGTACATCTGTGGAGGTAGATCCAATCAATACACCACCTCGCCAACTATACTCAGAATCCAGAAAAGGCAAATGATCCGTGTAGATTTCTTTCCACCTTAGCCAAACCTCAGAAATCCCTGTTGAGGTGAGACCCGAAGGAAAACATGGTCTATTTCCTCGAACTCCAAGGGCCTCCGTCTCCTTTCGGCATAAGATTTCCACTGACTCTGTGCAGTCTTCATCTGGTCCTAGATGACCTACACCTTCTCCGTAGTTTCTTGCACCATCTCCGATCCCATGAGTGCCGACACTCCTAGGTTAGTCCAGCAAAGTCGTGACCTAAAAGGTTGCCCGTACAGAGCCTTGAATAGTTCCATTCAAATAGTTTAATGATAACTATTGTGATAAGAATATTTCGCTAGTGGTAGTTGATCCCCCCAGCTACGACCGAAGTCAAGTATTCAATCTCTTAGCATATACTCCAGAACCTGGATGGTACGCTCTGTCTGACCATCAATATGAGGATGAAACGATGTGATCAAGCTTAACTGGGTCCCAAAAGCATCATGCAATCCCATACACAACCGGAATGTGAAACAAGCATCACGATCTGAGACGATCATTGATGGAACTCCATGAATTCGATCTACCTCCTGCACGTAGAGGCATCCCATGATCTCTACTGAACTCTACTCCTGTATGGATAGGAAGTGGGCTGACTTGGTGACTCGATCAATGATCACCCAGATGGTATCGTGTCCCCTGGACGTACTTGGTAGACCCTTTATGAAGTCCATGGAGATCCCATACCACTTTCACTCTGGCACCTCAAGGGGCTGTGTCAAACCTGCTGGCACCTAGTGCCCAGCCTTTACTTTCTGACAAGTAAGGCACCAAGAAACAAACTCTGCCACACTCTTCTTCATTCCTGACCACTAGAACTGACGTCAGAGGTCCCGATACATCTTTACGACACCTGGATGCACAGCCAAAGGGGATGTATTGAACACCCACAGACCCTCCTCCCGCAACGTCACTGGTAATACTAGGATCCCTATGAAATGAAAAACTTTCTCCCCGCCTGTTGAATATCCATAGAGTGCATCACCCACAGATATTTTAGCACATAGATTCCCACATCTAGAATCCTCAAGCTGTGCTTCTCTGACTTGCTGCAAGAGTGGAGGGGTAACAACCATCGACTGAAGGTAAGCTCCCTCATCTCTATCCATGAAGGATAACCTTAAGGAGGTCAACTGCCTCTTCGCTGCATCCAGCAACTACGAACTGGATTTCCTACTAACAGCATCTGCCACAACATTCCCATTCCTAGGTGTGTAAACGATCTCAATGACGTAATACTGGAGGAACTCAAGCCATCTTCATAGTCTCAAATTCAGATCCTTTTGAGAAAAGATATATCTGAGACTTTTATGGTTAGATTAGTTGGTAAACCGCTCGCCCATCCGGTAGTGCCGCCACATCTTCAACACGAAGACCACCACTACCGACTCAAGATCATTGATCATATAGTTCTGCTAGTGTGGCCTCAACTGATGTGAGCCATAGGAAATCACCGCTTACCTCTGCATCAGAACACAACCATGCCTGGTTCCTAATGCGTCGTAGAACACTATGTACTCGACACCCACCTCCAGTATTCTCAAGATCGGGGATCTCGTCAGACTCTGTCTCAACTACTAAAAAGTCTACTGGCATCTCTCAGTCCACACGAAAGGTTTCCCCTTTCTGGTCAAAGCTGTCATGGGTGATGAAATCCTGGATAAATGAAGAATGAATCTACGATAGTAGCTTACCAAGAAAATGAAACTCCGCACCTTTGTCACACTCTGGGGTGCATCCTATACTAGTACTACCTCCACCTTGGCTGGGTCCACTACTAAACCATCTGCTGAGATAACGTGTCCCAGAATGTGGACCTCATGTATCCAAAACTGACACTTCAAGAGTTTCCCATACACCTGGTTATCTCAGAGTGTGTACAGAACCATCCTTAAGTGTCCCGCATGCTCCTCCTCGGATTCAGAGTGTACAATGATATCATCGATGAATACCACTACGAACCGATTTAGATAGGGCTGAAAGAACGGGTTCATTATTCCCATGAACATTGCTGGGGTGTTCGTCCCGCCGAAGGGAATCACCAAGTACTCGTAGTTATCATAACGATATCTGAAATCCATCTTCGGTACATCCTCATCCCATACTTGTAACTGATGATAGCCTGATCGTTGATCAACATTTGAGAACCATTTTTCCCTATAAACTAGTCAAAGAGGACATCGATCCTCGGTAGTGGATACCGGTTCTTCATGGTCACCTGATTCAATCGCCGATAATCCACACATAGCCTCAAGCTCCCATCTTCCTGGTTAGAAAACAGAATTGGGGCCACCTAGGGTGTAACGATGGGCCTTGAAAATCCCATCTTCTACAAGTATTCCAACTGCACCCTCATTTCATGATGCTCTGCAAGAGCCATCCGATATGCTGATGCTGATATCAGTGTCTTCCCGAGTTGCAACTCAATGTAGAAATCTATCTCCAAATGGGGAGGTAGTTCGGGGACATCCTCCAAAAAGATGTCCTCGTACTCATCCACTACTGCTGGAAATTGGAAACTCGTCACATCTTCTGCGCCAAGGG
Source organism: Viscum album (assembly GCA_963277665.1). Lineage (NCBI taxonomy): Eukaryota > Viridiplantae > Streptophyta > Magnoliopsida > Santalales > Viscaceae > Viscum > Viscum album. The sequence continues at coordinate 936,643,297 of OY728163.1, read as the reverse complement.
CTAGGCTAGCAACTAATAAGTTATTGGTTGCACCTTCCTATGCACGAGTCCATCATGCGCTGACTGGGTCTCTCTCTAAACGACAAAAGGGATCCTTGTTCCATCACTGTGGACACACCACACCCTTCGCCTAAAACAGTTAATATGGGCATGAACTCTGCATATCCAATCCATACAATGAATGACATCATAAGGCCTCGACGCTACCACCAAGAGGTTCTACCCGAAACTCTCACCACCAAGGGTCAGGTCACACTGTCTGCAAAAGTGTGTGATCTCTGAATCTTTTCTAGTCGATGTTTATAAGCGTAAGGGTCGAGTCAACATCTCTACTAGAATCTCAAGGTCTTGAACAAGATAAGTAGCCAGAAAGGAATGACTACCAATTGTGTCTATTAGTATGGTAGACAAAGTAGAAAAGACACAGATTATACCTCTAATAATTCCGGGAGTACCTAGGTCATATGCCTCTCCCGCCTGCATCTATCCCTGCCTCTGTCCACTAGCCCCCAGACCCTGGGGTGGAACTCCTGGGGGTGGTGGTGGTAAAGGGTCAAAATGTCGACCACCTCTAGCTGCTCTCCTAGCTCATCTACCGCGTCCGCGGACCCGTGGATCTATCTTCTCCACACGTTGCCTCTACTGTGGTGGTCCATATAGTGATCCCATGTCAGTAGTACGGC